>ML779197.1:1068581-1195578 GCA_009831015.1 Picea engelmannii
CATGGTGTATTGTGGTGTATTGGTGTAACTCTTATACTATTGTTCATTTCTCATTGGATATAATTGAATGGTTTAAGTATAAGTTGAAAAAGGTTTTTAAATTGTACTGGATACTGATTCACCCCCCTCTCAGTATCAACAGATATAACATTTTAATAAAAAGGATTATAATTACACTATTACTGATTCACCCCCCCCTCTTAGTAATCCAACAGATTATTGCAAAAAGAATTGAAGTAATGTGACAAACATAGTATAAACTTTCTCAGACAACTTTAGAGCAATGTACAGTAAATAAGTATCTTGGATAAAGATGGATACATATGGTTAGATATCGATGAGAATCAATGGGAAGATCCAAGAGTTGCTTGAATAAGATGAGCTACAATTGCGTTGTGTTCCAGTAAGACAACGAAATCCGCAGAAGAAACATTCTGATGTACAAAATGAGGTACATGACATCCTACAAAGATAACAAGAGGATAAACATTGTCCAAACGAGATACCCTTTTAGAAACAAAGGGGGATAATAGTTAGTAAAAAAATAGGGGAAGTATTTTGGTTAGTAAATAAGAAAGTAATTAGATTAATTTTTGAAAAGACTCAATCACTACAAAAATTTGTATCAAGAAGATTACTCATTTGAAACACAAAAATCCCAATCAACTGAGATAAGAAGTTAGTAAATTAACAGGGGAAGAAACCTTGTCAGGAAGAGCTACCTTTTCATAAACATAAGGGGAGAGAGTAGTTAGAAGCAGAAAGAGACCATATTGACAGGGGGAGTCATTCAATTATGGTAGGAAGAAAATGATTGTAGGAAGAGTTACCCAAGTTTAGATTCTAATCAGTAACATATAGAGATTTAACACAAGAGGAAAAATCCTTTGCCATTGATGTCAAAGGGGGAGAGAATATTTCGTAATAATTCATAAGAGGAAAGCATCATCATAGGGGGATTTTTGTATATGAAGTTAGTGTGTTTACCTCAATGACAAAGGGGGAGATTGTTGGACATATTTTCATTGATGTCAACATTTGATGTGATGATCTATTGTTAATGATGAACTACCATAGATGATATTGTCATTGATGTCAACAAGTATATCAGTTAGCATAAGATGTCAAATAGTTGTAGAGATCGAAAGCGTAATCTCAGGAGGAGGAGCAAACAATATGAAGATCAAAATATCAGAAGGGAAAATGTAGTACGTTAGCAAATGAAGAGATAGGCTAAAGTAATTCGTGATTATTGTTGATCACGATAGGATAAAAAATATTCCTATGATAAAATATCAGGAGGGTTAGCGAATGAATATCAAATATCAGAAAGAAGAAGCTCTTTTCAAAATTATCCTCGGTATTATTGGAAATATTGAGAGGTCGACCATTACACAGGAAAAGGTGAGAAGTCTTAGCAGCCGTCAGATCAAACCCTAACTTTCATCAGCCATTGGATCACATTTTAGTGGAAGGACAAGATAAGCTTGAAAAGTTGTGTCGTAGATAGATCGAGCCATCAATCTAAGAACATGATCAACGAACATCATTCAAATCACATATAAAGATGCTAGGAGGTTACGCTTCGGAAAATTTGAGATTGAAAAACATGAAGTATGAATTTTCATCAATCGTCGGATCATTTTCGAATGGAAGGATAGGATAAGCTAGCAAAGTTGCATCGTAGAAATATTGAGTTTTCGATCTAATATCCTGATCAATGAACAACATTCACTTCGGATCTAAATTTGCGAGGAGGTTACGCTCTGGAAAGTCTAAGATTTGAAATTCCGGAAATGAAAATTTTCGTCAGTCGTCGAATCATTTCAAAGTGGAAGGTGTTAGCTCCCAAAATGAATCAGTCACCATGGTTTCATTTTGTGGTTGATAGCATGATTATTTGTAGTTTTCTCCATTTAGTTTTAATTTCTTCTAGTGTCAAAACTTAGGTTTTAAATTCATATCTTAGAAATACGCTGATCCATAAAGGTCTTTTCTATAAAATTTCATGAAAAGTCTTTCAACAGCTAACGCGTGTTGCAAGGTTGATGACTAGCTGGTGAAAGTGTCGATTTTCAACAGTTAAGGAGTACTTTCCCGCAGATCGTTAGCTGGTGAAAACACATAACACGTGTGTTTCCTCCACGTTTTCAAAAATCAAAATTTGACATGCTCAACACACGTCACGTAATCATTATAAGTCACTCGTGAAAGAAGATAATGATGGGGATTCTATTTTTCACGTCTAAATTGGATATGAAAGCAGATCGTGTTCGTGAATTCATGCTTCACGAGATAATGGCATTGGAAATGACAAATTCAAATTCGTCATCATAGGTAAAGGAGCGGTACTACTCAGCTGGTGACATCAAATCGACACTTCATATTCCCAACACGCATTATCCATAGGCATATGTTATGGTTTAATATTTGAAAGACAACGCCGAGAGTTTTCACCAGTGCCAAACCTTGGCTCAAACAACAAATTACAATGATTTTGTTTGCAACATTGTCTGGGGTTCGAGTTGCAGATGGAAAGGAAACGAAGTGGTTCGTTGTTAAGGAAAGAATCAGACAATCTTTCCTTTTTACAAGCACATCCAGAGGTGCAAAACTGCTTCTCAGACGCAGGTTGCATGGGTTATGTTGGAAAGTTATAGAATGGATGCCACCAAACAACAGCTGAAGAATTTTCTAAATTGTATGATGGAAACAAAGCCTGTGTGGGTTCTTTAGAAATCATAATTGATGAAGCCGCCATTTCTACAGCAACCAGCTTACCTAGATCAGGCCAGAGCTGGTTCAAGACAACAACAACCAAAAATCTCAATTTCAGAGCATATCTTAAGGCAGAATTCAGGAATGTCACATGGAAGAAAATCATGCCAGTTTCTCATTTGGAGGATGAATGGTAGGACCTGTTCAAAGACATTCAACTCTATATAACCTCAGAAGGAAGGTATGACAAGATGATGCTATACCATTTCAAGATCTTAGATAATTTCACAGGGAAAACTCTCCTCAATTTACCTTTATTCTTTCACAAAAGCCTAACTAAAGTCTGTAAAAAGATTAGGGTTGAACCTCTAAGTATGAAAAAAACTCTTTGTCATTTCGGCCTGATCAAATTGATAATTCTGGAGGAACTAAGACAAAGAGGAAGGACTTGGCAACATTTTCTTTTTTGGGAAGGCTTTGAAACCCAAACTTAGCCCATAAATGAGTAGAAGAGAGCTGGAAAAAGGAAATTAACTCCTCAGAGCAGCTTGAGGAAGAGGAGAACTCTTCCAGGACCACCAAAAGATAGGATTTCTAGCATAAAGTCTCACAGGTCAAAGAAAAATTTATATTTTGAAACCACTTCAGATCATCCTACAGAAAAGAAGACAAATATTCTAAATCTACCATACACAGACTCAGAAACAGAGCCAGAGAAAGAAGATGAAAGTCTAGCCATTAAAAGCCCTGAACACTCCATGGAATTTGCACAGGATTGTGAGACTTTTACTCCCACTGATGAAGGTGAAACATCAAAGAGAAAAAGGTCAAAGAAATCATAGAAAATTAAACAACTAAAAGAAGTGATTGTTCAATAGGAGGTTTTAGAAAGAGTAATCAAGGAGAGATACAAAACTCTGTCTGACAATTTCGTAGAGACAAATGCATCATTTGAGAAGTTGGTTCGGGAATGTGTAAAAGACAAAAAGAGGAAGAAGAAAATCACCAAAGATTATAACAGTTTATGGTGGTTAGTAAAATGCCTTAAGAGGAAGATTAGAAAATTGAAGCAGAAGAAGAAGTCACACCCAGATCTACAAGTACTAGCCCAAGTTGTTGTGAATATGCAAGGAGATAAAGCAGAGACATGCTAAGTTTTTGATAAAACAACAGTTTTGGAGGTGATTTTTTTTTTTTTGGCAAAAACAGAGATTTCACCAGCGCAACGGGTAAATTTACAACCAGTTAGTTGGTGAAAGGCAGAGATTTCACTAGCTAACTAGCGAATCATAAGGCGAGTTAGCTGGTGAAATCAAAAAAGGAATTTTTGAAAGATAAAGATGGAGCAAGGATATTTTCAAAGTATTTAAAGAAGTTCCAGAGAATCAAAGGATTAACCACTTAGTCAGAAAATACTCAGCATCAGAGATTCGTGGAGATTTTGAAAACCAAATGCTAAATCGGTCTCCTAAAGTTTCGACTATGAGTAATTGAAGAAATCCAGCTACAGAAGACAGGTACCTTTACCGTTTCCATGAAACAACAGATTCCAGAAGCTGATGAAGCACAGATGTCAAATTTTGATATAGAAGACAATTTAGATTCTAGCAACTAGTCTTTGTTATCGATTGTCTTAGTTAGTTTTATTTTCTATTTTTAGATACAGATCCAAGTTTTCAGGATCTTAAAAACTGATTGTAAAAGGCTATAAATGCCTATCTTTTCTAAGAGACAAGGGTTCAAAATGGGAATACATTTTGTGCCATTGTATAGACTCTTATTGCATAATAAAATTACAGTCTCCTTTTGCTTTCAATATCAGAAATATTCATGCTTCCTTTTTTGTACTTTATTTCAGCTTATCTTAGCTTATAAAGACTATCATCTCTTTATTGAGMTCATAGACTTGAAGTGAAGGATTTCTTTCTATCTTGCATTAAGCCCTACACCCAGTTGTATTTGGCAATCAAGATTAGTGTTCTTCATCCTCTCCTTTTAAAATACTTGATCTGGTTATTGTTTTCTAAAAGCACTTTTTCATTTGAATGTATGATGAGTTGTCTATTACATTAATCATTGAGTGATCCCATTGTTCCAAGTATACCTACATATTATTTTCTTAAGTTACCAAGCATCCTTAGCCTACAACCCTAAGGAGTTTGTTGGAGTGATAACAAATTGGCGTCGTTGTCGGGGACACGAAATTTAAGTTCTTCTTTCCTGGGATATGACACAAAGTTGATCTTTGATGATAGACAAAGATTAGACATTTTATTGGTTGTAATTATCTATCTGGCGACTCCAAAAGTTCATCCTGGCTCCTAAGATGATCAGTACTAGGGAGAATCCACATGAATCACCTGTCCAACCAGTGCCCAATACAGAACTAATTCTCAGGAGAGGAAAGACAATTCAAGGTCAAGCTTCAAAATCAGATACAGAAGGTAATCCTCTCTTTAGTACTGGAAAATCTACTATAGAAAAATTTGAATTGTTTTCAGAGAGTACTGATGAAAAAATAGCTGTAAACACTGTAGAAGAACAAACTCCTTTTTATCAATAGGAAAATAGCATTGATGATAAATTGATAGATTCAAGTTTGATTGAAAAAGAATCCAAGACTTTAGAAAGAAATCATAGTTCTTCTTCTCTTGAGTCTTTTCATTCACAGAAAAAAGAAGATCATTTAAACATTTATACTAGCCTCCTTGTTGTTGAACATCTTCTCCAAGAGCTATCTGCTAAAGGTGAAGAAAACTTAGCTGGACAACTCACAAATTTTTACAAAGCCTAATATCATACCTCTTTCCCATTAGAAGATTCATCTCCTTCACATTCCCCCAGTGTTGAAGACTCGAAAAAGAAACTATCACCTTTCTCACCCCTGATCATTATAGATGCACCACCTCCTTTGACTAAGATGCAACAAATTCTAGCTGCTAGGTATGCACCACTTATATTGCCAAACCCAGTATCATCCATGCCGATAGGAGACTATCAGAAGTATATACCCAAATTCACAGGTGAAGGTGATGTGTATGTTGAAGAACATATTGAGGCTTTCTATAGTTATGCTGAAAACCTTAATGTTGAGGAGGAAGATGTTTGGACAAGATTTTTTGTCCAACGCTTAGATGGTCATGCTAGGAAATGGTTCAAAGAACTCCCTGCTGGATCCATAGCTGGAATTGAGAAATTGGATGATACCTTCTTGAAACACTGGGGTGATAGAAGATATTTTGTATACTATATCACAGAATTTGGAAATCTAAGGAAACAAAATGGTGAGTCTGTCTCTGATTTCACTAAAAGGTTTAATCGGATGTACAGTAAAATACCAGCAGAGATAAAAAATTCAGATGCTTCTGCCAAAATCACATATTCTAATGCTTTTGACTCAGAGTTTTGTTTATTGTTGAGAGAAAGGAGGTCACCGATACTATCTCTGATGCAAGATGATTCCCTTGAGGTGGAATCAAATATTTTAGCCTCTCAAAAGATAAAAGGAAATTCTGATAGGAGAAGGCCAAGGAATGAAGCCTCTTCTTCATCAAGTGCTGACCCAAAGTTAGATAAAATGGCTAAGATGCTAGAGTCTCTAACCTCTGAGATATCTAAGATCAATATTGAAAATAAGCAGCCTGTGAAGGGAAGAGGCACTTATGATTACGCAGGCATGAACCCAAATCAAAATCCTAACAACTTCAGAAGAAATAATCAGCCAACACAGATTTTTCAAAGAGAAAAGAATCCTACTGAAGATCAGAGAATAAAGGCCCCTCTTCAGAATGTTGTGATGGATGAATATGAAGGTGATTATCAAGAATATGGATAAGATAATATTCATTGTGTTGGAGAAGAGACAGGGAAATCTTATCTGACACAACACAACTATGAAGAAGCATTGATGATTGAACAGACAGAGGATAATCCTGCTGATGATGGAATTTTCATGACAGAAGATAAGAATAGATATAATCTCTGATCTAAGTCTAATACCACCCAACAGAATGCACTAGCCTCTCCCGAAAAGAGCACAACCCATGTTAAGAAAAAATATCAGACATCAGAGAATCAACAAATAGATCCCTCAAAAGCAAAAGCATCAACTCCTCCCAAGAAGACTATTTCCCCTGTCAAGCATCAAAATCCAGAAATTCAAGCCCCTGTTGAATAGAAAAGCAATCAGAAATATCCTTTAAATGAGGTAAAGGTCTCTGATAAAGCCTCTAATAAAGTCCCATATTCATTCAATTTTGAGGTTGAAATACAGAAAATTAAAATTCCTATTCCTCTAGTTGAGTTAATGAAAAATGAAATGTTTAAAAAGGATATCCTCAAAACTCTAGATCCCAAATCTATATCCCCTTCCGCTGATATTCTCAACATATATGATGAAAAGACAACCATTACTCTAGGCCAAATGATAGAAGACAGAGATGAAAGTTGTCCTCCCTTTTACATCTCTCTAAATATTCATGAGAAAACATTACATAACGGTTTGTTGGACTCCGATGCTTCTCACAATTTAATGCCAAAGGTGGTCATGGATGAGCTTGGGCTAGAGATCACCAAGTCTTACCACGATATTTTCTCTTTTGAGTCTCAAAAAGTCAAATGTATCGGAATGATCAAGGACTTGGCTGTAACTTTAACCCAAGCATCCATGAAGACTATGGTTATTGATATAGTAGTGGCAGACATACCACCTAAATTTGGATGTCTATTATCAAGATCATGGATGAAGAGGCTAGGTGGAACTCTTCAAATGGATCTCTCTTACGCTACTATCTCTATTTTTTGAGGGGTAAACAGAATGTTATATAGGGAATCATAGCTGGCATATGTAATCAGTGAAAAACAAAATCCATCTAATCATCCTATCTATTCTGTTGACACAAGTATGGGATCTTGTATTTTACAAATTGATGATTCATTACCAGATGCATTGCTGCATAGAAAGCCCACAGTTCATCCCACATAAGCAATAGAGGATGATATTTGGACCATGTTCTTTGATGGTTCTTGTACCAAAGAATCAGCAGGACCACGGGTGGTATTGATTTCCCCTTCTAAGAAAACTTATCATTTGTCCTTTAAACTTGATTTTAAAGTGACTAACAATATTTTTGAGTATGAGGCACTACTTCTGGGGCTAAATGCAGCCAAAGAGATGGAGATTAAAATATTGAAGGTATTTGGAGATGCATATTTAATCATTCAATAGATGAATAAGTCATTTCAAGCAAAACATGTTAGGCTGAAAGCATATAGAGACGAAGTTTTGAGGGCGATTCATACTTTTGCAGATTTTAAAATTTCATATGTACCTAGAGAAATGAATGAATTGGTCGATGCATTAGCTGTGTCGGCCTGTGCTTTCATACCTCCTCTGCCTCATAAATTGAATTACGAAATTCAAGTCAAATATAGGCCATCCCTCCCTGATAATGTAAAATTTTGGAAGGTTTTCGAAGACGATGTTAAACTCACTAGATTTCTTGCAGTAATAGATGAGTTTACAGACTTGCAAATTGATCAGGAGAATGAACATGACGATGAAATTGAGAAGCCAAAATTCAGAAGAAAAATCGCAACACATGAAATAGTCCAGCTGTCTACCAACAGAATTCCTAAAGGTTTGGTCCCTTTGGAAAGGATTTTTGATAATAATGAAGTGGTTGTCAAATTGGAAAATGGGGAAAAAGATTCAGAAGTTTTGCAGTATAATGTAGCCAGTGAACATGATCCTAAATATGTCAATTTAGCTTCACATTTGACTGAAAAACAAAAGGATGATTATGGATAATTGATAAAGGAGTTTGCGGACATCTTTGCTTGGCAATATGATGAGTTGAAGACTTTCAACACAGAGGTAATTCATCATCCTTTAAACAAAGATACCAAACCATTTAGGCAGAAACTTAGATCTTTTAATCCTTTGTTGCTGCCTACAATGGAAAGGGAAATCAAAAAAATATTGGATGCCTGCATCATCATACCTCTCAGATATTTAGAATGGACTGCAAATCTCATATCGATCAGAAAGAAGAATGGAGAGATCAGACTCTGCGTGGACTTCAGAAATTTGAATAAGTGCTCTAGGAAAGACAACTACCCTCTGCCCAAAATGGAACATATTTTGCAAAAGGTGTCAGGATCAAAGGTGATGTCTTTTATTGATCGGTTTTCTGGATACAACCAGATTGTTGTCCATATGGATGATAAAGAAAAGACTGCTTTTACTACTCCATGGGGTACGTTTATGTACGAAAAGATGCCTTTTGGATTGATGAATGCAGGAGCGACATTCCAGAGGGTGATGGACATTGATTTCGTTGGATAGAAAGATAAATTTGTCCTGATATATCTTGACGATATCACTGTTTTTTCGAGCAGCCATGAACTTCATTTGCAACACTTAAAAAAGACATTCCTAAAATGTCGAAGGTATGGAATTTCTCTTAATCCAAAAAAATCAAATTTCGCTCTTAAGGAAGGGAAATTACTTGGACATATTGTTTCAGCTGATGGGGTGAAAATAGACCCAAAAAGAGTAGAAGCAATTAAAAATCTATCTCTTCCTAGATCAAAGAAGGACATTCAATCTTTCCTTGGGACTATAAACTTTATCAGGAGGTTTATAGCAAACTTTGTAGAACTCACAAATCATATTACTGCTATGTTAAGAAAGAAATCTGAGGTAAGATGGACTGAAGAAGCCAAACACTCATTCAATTCTATCAAGGAAGCCATTACGACAACCCCTGTTTTGATCAGCCCCGACTTCGCCAAGGAATTTTATATTTTTTCATTTTCTTCAAAAGATACAATTACAACAGTACTCTTGCAAGAAAATGTTGATGATCAGGAGCAACCGGTTGCCTTCTTCAGTAAATTATTGAGGGATGCAGAGGTAAAGTACGAATTATTGGAGAAACAAGCATATGCACTTATCAAGTCATTAAAATCTTTCAGAGTTTACATCCTTCAAGCCAAGGTAATAGCTTATGTACCCTCTAGTTCAGTTAAAGATGTGCTTATACAACCTGACATAGATGGGAAAAGGAGTAAGTGGATAGAAAAGTTAATTGAATTTGATGTTGAAATTAAACCAACAAAACTTGTGAAGGGTTGGGGCCTTGCCAAACGTCTGGCATAAGAAAATTGTAAACTGCTCAAAATAAATTTGGTAAGTGTTAATGAAGATAATGTTCAGTCTTCAGAGGATAAAGGAGGTGACAAAATGCAGGTCTCATCTCACCTAGCTAATTGTAAATGGTACAGTCACATTATTCATTTTCTACAATTTTTATCAGTCCCTTCAGATTTGACAAAAACATAAGGAAGGGCTTTAAAGATCAAAGCCATGAATTTCTGCATCAATAGCAACTTATTGTTCTGGAAAAATCCAATAGGTTTATTATTGAGGTGCATAAACCAAGAACAAGCAGCTAAGGTCATGATTGAGTTCCATAATAGTGAATGCGGAGGAAATCACTATTGGAAAACCACCGCACATAAAATCTTAAGATCTGGTTATTACTGGCCATCCTTATTTTTAGATGTGTGTGAGTTTTTGAGAACATGTGACAAGTGCCAAAGATTTGAAGGAAAACAACAACTAAAATATCTTCCCCTTAGACCTATAGTGGTCACAATTCCCTTCCAGCAATGGGGTCTGGATTTCATAGGTGAGATTCACCCACCTTCTAGTAGTCATCACAGGTGGATCCTTGTTGCCACCGATTATTTTACAAAGTGGATTGAGGCTATTCCTACCAGGAACACCAATCATACTGTCATCATTAATTTTCTACAAGAAAATATATTCGCCAGATTCGGTTTCCCTAAGAGGATAGTCACTGATAACGTTGTTGCATTCAAAGATAAGCACTTGGTAAAATTATGTGAAGAGCTGGGAATTCAGCTAGTACATTCCACTGCTTACTATCCATAAGGAAATGGCATAGCTGAGTCATCGAATAAGAGTTTAGTTAGAATTATAAAGAAGATGCTTGAACAAAATACCAGAGGCTGGGATTCCAAGCTGAAATTTCCTTTGTGGGCTGACAGGGTTACATATAAAAAGTCAATTGGTACATCTCCCTTCAAGTTGGTATATAGTACTGAAGCCATATTTCCTGTTCAACTTGCACTACCAGTTGCAATTTTTTTACAAGAAACTGACTCCGAACCAAGTGATTTAACTCAAAGAATTCATAATTTGGTAGAGTTACAGCAAGATAAAGAGAAACTTTTGGAAAAAATAGAATTACACCAAGGAAAGATGAAGGAGATCTTCGACAAGAAAGTCAAATCAAATATCTTCAAAACAGGGGAACTAGTCTTAAAATGGGATGCAGCAAGGCAAGAGAAGGGGAAACACGACAAATTTGATGCTCTCTAGACCAGTCCTTTCGTCATAATAACAGTGCAGCAGAACAATACCTTTTTTCTCCAAAATATTGCAGGCGAGGAAGTAGAAGGTGGCCCTTTCAACGGGCGCTTTCTAAAGACCTATTTTTCATAAGGCATTTTCTTAAAGCCCTATTTTACTTGTACATATTCTTTTCAGTTCTATTTTCTTTGTTTTTATCACTTGAATAACTCCATGCCCAATGGTACTGAGCAAAACTATTTTTTCAAATTTTCAAATTGTAATAAAGGCTACTGAGTCTAGCTAGGTTCTTGGTGACCTCACAGGGAGGTGTCCATCCCAGTTGGATCCAAATGTTAGCTCCCAAAATGAATCATTCACCATGGTTTCATTTTGTGATTGATAACATGGTTATTTGTAGTTTTCTCCATTTTGTTTTAATTTCTTCTAGTGTCAAAACTTAGGTTTTAAATTCATATCTTAGAAATAAGTTGATCCATAAAGGTCTTTTCTATAAAATTTCATGAAAAGACTTTCAAAAGCTAACACATGTTGCAAGGTTGATGACTAGCTGGTGAAAGTGGTGATTTTCAATAGTTAAGGAGTACTTTCTCGCAGACCGTTAGCTGGTGAAAGCGCAGAACACGTGTGTTTCCTCCACATTTTCAAAAATCAAAAGATGGCATGCTCAACAAACATCACGTAATCATTATAAGGCACTGGTGAAAGAGGATAATGATGGGGATTCTGTTTTTCACGTCTAAATCAGATATGAAAGTAGATCATGTTCGTGAATGCATGCTTCACGAGATAATGGCGTTGGAGATGACGAATTCAAATTCATCATCACAGGTAAAGGAGCGGTACTACTCAGCTGGTGACATCAAATTGACAGTTCATATTCCCAACATGCATCATCCATAGCCATATGTTATGGTTTCATATTTGAAAGACAACACCGAGAGTTTTCACCAGTGCCAAACCTTGGCTCAAACAACAAATCACAGTGATTTTGTTTGCAAAATTTTTTGGGGTTCGAGTTGCAGATGGAAAGGAAATGAAGTGGTTCATTGTTAAGGAAATAATTATACAATCTGTCCTTTTTACAAGCACATCCAGAGGTGCAAAAACGCTTCTCAGACGTAGGTTGCATGGGTTATGTTGAAAAGTAACAGAATGGCTGCCACCAAACAACAACTAAAGCATTTTCTAAATCATATGATGGAAACAAAGCCTATGTGGGTTCTTTAGAAATCATAGTTGATGAAGCTGCCATTGCTACAACAACCAGCTCACCTAGATTAGGCCAGAGATGGTTCAAGACAATAGCAACCAAAAATCTCAATTTCAGAGCATATCTTAAGGCAAAATTCAGGAATGTCACATGGAAGAAAATCATGCCAGTTTCTCATTTGGAGGATGAATGGTAGGACCTGTTCAAAGGAATTCAACTCTATATAACCTCAGAATCCAGGTATGACAAGCTAATGCTATACCATTTCAAGCTCTTAGATCATTTCACAGGGAAAACTCTCCTCAATTTACCTTTCTTCTTTCACAAAAGCCTAACTAAAGTCTGTAAAAAGATTAGGGTTGAACCTCTAAGTATGAAAAACACTCTTTGTCATTTCGACCTGATCAAATTGATAATTTTGGAGGAACTAAGACAAAGAGGAAGGACTTGGCAACATTTTCTTTTTTGGGAAGGCTTTGAAACCCAAACTCATCCCATAAATGAGCAGAAGAGAGATGTAAAAAGGCAATTAACTCCTCAGAGTAGCTCGAGGAAGAGGAGAACTCTTCCAGGACCACTAGAAGATAGTATTTCTGGCATAAAGTCTCACAGGTCAAAGAAAAAAATAGATTTTGAAACCACTTCAGAGAAGCCTACAAAAAAGAAGACAAATATTCTAAATCTACCATACACAGACTCAGAAACAGAGCCAGAGCAAGAAGATGAAAGTCCAGCCATTAAAAGCTCTGAACACTCCATGGAATTTGCACAGGATTGTGATACTTTTACTCCCACTGATGAAGTTGAAACATCAAAGAGAAAAAGGTCAAAGAAATCACAGAAAATTAAACAACTAAAAGAAGTGATTGCTCAACAGGAGGTTTTAGAAAGAGTAATCAAGGCGAGATACAAAACTCTGTCTGACAATTTCACAGAGACAAATGCAGCATTTGAGAAGTTGTCTAGGGAAAGTGTAAAAGAAAAAAAGAGGAAGAATAAAATCACCAAAGATTATAACAGTTTATGGTGGTTAGCAAAACGCCTTAAGAGGAAGATTAGAAAATTGAAGAAGAAGCAAAAGTCACACCTGGATCTACAAGTACTAGCCCAGGTTGCTATGAATATGCAAAGAGATAAAGCAGAGACACACTAAGTTTTTGATAAAACAACAGTTTTGGAGGTGAAAGTTTCTTTTTGGCCAAAACAGATCTTTCACCAGCACAAAGGGTAAATTTACAACCAGTTAGCTGGTGAAAGGTAGAGCTTTCACCAACTAACTAGTGAATCATAAGGCGAGTTAGCTGGTGAAAGAAAAAAAATAATTTTTGAAAGCTAAATATGGAGCAAGGTGATTTTCAAATTATTTAAAGAAGTTCCAGAGCATCAAAGGATTAACCACTTAGTCAGAAAATACTCAGCATAAGAGATTCGTGGATATTTTGAAAACCAAATGCTAAATCGGTCTCCTAAAGTTTGGACTATGAGTAATTGAAGAAATCTAGTATAGAAGATAGGTGTCTTTAACTTTTCCATGACACAATAGATTCCAGAAGATGATGAACCACAGATGTCAAATTTTGATATAGAAGACAGTTCGGATTCTAGCAACTAGTCTTTGTTATCGATTGTCTTAGTTAGTTTTATTTTCTGTTTTTAGATACCCAAGTTTTCAGGATCTTAAAAACTGATTGTAAAAGGCTATAAATGCCTATCTTTTCTAAGAGACAAGGGTTCAAACTGGGAATACATTTTGTGCTACTGTATAGACTCTTATTGCATAATAAAATTATAGTCTCCTTTTTCTTTCAATATCAGAAATATTCATGCTTCCTTTTCTGTACTTTATTTCAGTTTATCTTAGCTTATAAAGACTGTCATCTCTTTATTGAGCTCATAGACTTGAAGTGAAGGATTTCTTTCTATCTTGCATTAAGCCCTACACCCAACTGTATTTTGCAATCAAGATTAGTGTTCTTCATCCTCTCCTTTTAAAATACTTGATCTGATTGTTTTTTTCTAAAAGAACTGTTTCATTTGAATGTATGATGAGTTGTCTATTACATTAATCATTGAGTGATCCCATTGTTCCAAGTATACCTACATATTATTTTCTTAAGTTACCAAGAATCCTTAGCCTACAACCCTAAGGAGTTTCTTAGAGTGATAACAGAAGGAAGGGATAAGATAGAAGAGTTGCATCGCTGACAGATCGAGTCGTCTGTCTAAGTTCATGATTGATGAACAACATTTATTTCGGATATAAAGTTGTGAGAAGGTTACGCTCCGAGGAAATCTCACTTCAAGAATTCAGTTTGAAATTTGAAATACTCGAAGCATGGATATCCGAAATGAATAAGGACCATCATATTTGGAGGACATACGATGACCGTTGGATCAGGGTTGTTGGTCAGCAGACCACGTCATCAAGAACATGCAGCAGACCACGTTAGCAAGAACATGTATCAAACCACGTCAACAAGGACACATGGCAGACCACACCAGCAGATCAGGTCAATAGACCACGTCAGAAAGGATATGCGACAGACCATGTCAGTAGACCACGTCAGCAAATACACATGACATAATTAGATGATGACAAGTGTCAAGAGGAAATTGGATCATTTCATGTCAATAAGTGACATAAGAAAGTTACGTCACTCCAGGAAAATTGCTTCGGTAGTTTCACCATCAAGAAATGTCAAAAGTCCCAAAATCTCGAAGGATGAAGACCCAAAGTCACTCTCAGTCGTTGATATGAGATACCCTTCAGATACTATCCTCGCCATTAGATCAAGGAGATGAAAATGTGTCACATTGTGAGATCTACGTCAACGTTAGTAAGAAACTGTGACAGACCACGTCATCAGTCTACGTCAGTAACGACATGTGGCACAGTTAGAGAACAACAAGTGTCAAGTCGAAATCAACATTTCAGATACATGCAAATCATGAATCTGAGTGACACGTGGAAACTTCTTGGCTCGTGACAAGTGATCAAGTGATGTAAGCGAGTTACGTCACTCCGAGAGTTTTTCTTTGGGAGTTTTACCACCAGAACTTTCCCAAAGTCCTGAAGACCCGAATGTCGAAGTCTCGAAGTGGACATGAGACGTCCAATCTGAAGATCACTTCAGGATCATTCTCATCCATTGATATACTACAGTGGAAGGATAGTGTAAGTGGAAGTGTTAACCGACAGCAAGTGGTCTCCACCATTTTTATGACTTACTCAACAGGTGATCAATCCGGAGGAAAGAAGGGGTTGATATTTGAAATCTCCGAAGTCCGGAGACCCGAAGGGATCTCGACCATTAATCTGAGAGGGACACGTGTTAGTAGTTTGTCAGTTCTGGAATATTGATGTATGGAGGAAAGAAGGGGTTGAGACTCAAAATATCCAAAGTCTGGAGACCCGAAGGAGATATCGGCCGTAGATTTGATGTTCAAATGCATCCTCAATCATTGATCAAAATATAGTGGAAGGATAGCATAAGCATAATAGATGGAGTCACGGAGTAAAAGGTGGCCATCCATCTCATTTATTGATTAAGTCTTGACTATTGGATTAAGAACTGAAGGATAGATGTAAGGATCGAATATAACCATTGATCTGGTTCCAATATATAATGTGAACCATCTGATGTGTTCGGAGATATCGTATTCAAGAGATTTGAAAGGTCGAAAGTCATGAAGACTCGAAGGGAGAAGACCCGAAGTCCCGAAAATTGTCCATCTCATCGGGAGATTGAATCGTGACCGTTGAATTGATAAATTCTCAAGAGATCATCTCGCCTAGAGTCTGGTCAATGCCATTGGTCATATGGTAAAGAGATTAAAGGGAAAAATGTAGTGCATCGCTTAAATTGTTAATCATATGGTTCCACCCCATTGATCATATGAAC
The DNA here is from genome assembly GCA_009831015.1 of Picea engelmannii. Classification (NCBI taxonomy): domain Eukaryota; kingdom Viridiplantae; phylum Streptophyta; class Pinopsida; order Pinales; family Pinaceae; genus Picea; species Picea engelmannii. Next base: position 1,084,816 of record ML779197.1, read on the forward strand.
ATGATTTGAAGGAAGAATCGATCTCTGTTATCATAGAGACGAAGGAAATTGATCCATGCTTGTGATCGATTTGTGAAAGGAAAGGGGATGCTAGGTGTAATGCTAGGTGTAACGCTAGGTGTAACGCTGAAGACATAGATTGATGATGTTTGGTGGTCCCAAAAGTTATTGTAAATGAAAAAGTTAGTTATAACTTGTTGCACAAGTCGGATCAATAACTTAAACAAGTTTTGAGCATAAACAAGTATAAATACAACCATGATTGGTTCACTTGAAATAGTGCTTATGTGAAAGAGTGGCTTGCGAGGTGAATAATATGGATCGGGACCTGAGGTCCATGAGAATATAAGGGAGATGTGGAAGTGAAGAAGGAGTGAAGATATCAGAGGAAATATAAAGCGAATAAGATGCGAATTTCAGAGAGAAGATGAAATGTGGTTATGAGTGTTTATGGTATACCTATGATCATGAGATAGATTTGATTCTATAATGCATCACTGCTACTAGATTTGAATGAAATCTAGTTGGATATACTGCGTTCTATCAACAAGCTAGGTCTTGTGGCAAGATGGGTCTTTCTTGAGAGTTGGTGCTCCTAGGAGCTGGTGCTCCTTACTTTAGTTGGTGCTGATATAGAATAATTGTTGCTGGGAAAATTCATATTACTATATTCATATCAATTATAGAAAAGATTACACAAATGTCTAGTGTCTCCTATGTCCATTGTGATTATGATTTAAATGTTCTGAATCTATTCAAGTATGTTTTAACTAGTAACTTGTAAGAAGAAATGTAAGAAAATTACACACACTAATTCACCCCCCACCCCTCTTAGTGTGGGCGGTGTGTTCAACATATATAAGGAATTTTTTTTCAATTTCGTGATTCCTCATGGGGAGGACATCATCCCCAGTTGGAGTCAATGTTAGTACCAATATTTTCACTGTTAAAATTTTTTTGAGCCTTCAATAAAATTGCACAAAATTCACCAAATCTACCATCACCTCAATCTTAATCCAATATACATTGGAGGATATTTTCACCTTTCAATAGAGAAATCAGTGGATCTGAAAAATCACTTGTTTCAAAAATATTTTAGTTTTGGTATCACAAAAATAGACTCATTTCTAAAAATGTGCTATAGAAACCAGTATATTCCAACAATGCATTTCAAACTAATTATTCAGGCGTTTTTCTAAAATTTGGCAAAAAAGTTGTTGGGTTTTCATGCATTGAACCCATTTCCAAGCTTCAATCCAACTACAATATCAAGGCAATGTCAAAGTATACCACCAAATACACCAACAACAATGAACCTCCAAGTATCAAGCAAGCATCCGAATATCACTCAAGCACCAACACAAACTCCTATTTAAATTGTTCACGTGTCTCACACAATCCAAGTCAATTATGATGGTTTTTATGAAACATCGTCCATGATCCAAAGAATTACCATACCATGTGAAGCATTAGAACACAGAGTGAGTTGGAGTTTCGTGAAAAAATAAATTTCAAATGGATAAACTCGTGCTTGTTCACAAAGGATGCCATGGTAATGGTTTTCATGTTCTAGATTAAGAATGACTTTCAATCCTCCAAATCAGATGAAGGTTGATAAAAAATTTATGGATTCGAAATATTTTCTCATTATTTTGGTCAACATTTGGTAAAAAAATGCAAAATTTCCTGTAGGTGACTGTTTTTGTGGTCATCTTCTTATGTGTTTCCTGAGAAAATGGGGTCGAATCTAACAAAAATAAAATATGGGTTTTCTCACGAATGGGACAAATTGTGAATCATGCAATCTTTTTCCCAAGAAAATGAGCTATTTAGGAGACACGGGTAGATATTTAAGACATGTTTTTCTATATTTCACTGATTTTTCCAGATTTTCCAGATTTTTCCAAATGCTTAGTCAACAAAGTTTCCACCTCATCAATTTGAGTCGAAGATTAGATCTTGATTTTGGGCTACAAAATTAGGATTATATACCTTTGTTTAGGATCTTAGTTTGAATTTTTTACCTTGAATTGTGTTTTGTAATTTTATTTCAGCAAGGATTATCAATGAAGAAAGTGATTTTTCCTTTTTGGAAGAAGAGGGGTTCGAGTAAGGGACGAGTGAGGTCTGATAGCTATATTGAGTATTTGATTGTCTGTGGTATTTAATACTTAGGGATCAAGACATTTTGGTGGTAGTTCGACTGTGCATATTTGTAACTCTCTTTCTCCTGTCTTATTTGAATACAATGGAAATTTATGCTATGCATTGATTTCTACACAAATTCAACTTCGATTACAGTAAATATTTTATTGTCAATTATCTCCTTCTTGTAATTTGTAGTCAACTACTTGTTTCATATTTAAAATGACCTTTTGATTTTGAAAATATTCTTGTTGAATGTATGAGTTTACATATTTTCATCTTATGTGTTCATCTATGTTTTCTATTCCTCCTTACCACATTGTCCATTAAGTGTTTGGTGCTCAAAGTGATTTCCCCAGAGTACATTAATTGTCATTGATCATTTGAAATTTAACTAAGGAATTTTACCAGATCTCTAATCTTTCAACCTATTTGATATACTCATCAAACTAAACCTAAACTATTGCAACAACTTATGTTCCCTAGCTTTGTATTTTTGCATTCTAGTGAAAACTTTAGGGATAACATATTTTTCCATCATTGTCAGGGAACAAACGAACAAAGTCATTTTTCCCTTGGAGAATGACAATGATCAACTCTAGTTCTTGATGGTGAAAATGTTGGATTACTGAGAGGGGCGGTTAATCGGTAATAGAGAAATCTAATCTTTTTTAACCATATAATGCAAGTGTTATATCAATGTAGCATTTTCATCCAATATTTGCAGAGTAAATAAACAATGAACAAATGAACAATCATACACATACATAGTACACCAGTGTTTTTATGTGGAAACCCAAGGTGGGAGAAAACCACAGAATGCTTTTTCTTATATGTATTGAAGAATTACATTCATTGGAAGCACCAAATTCCTTTGTTTTCCAGCTGCAATTGGAAGGAGGCTCCAACCCCCTAGTTTCTCAGGCTACAACCTGAAGGAAGCTCCAACTCCCCAATTCTCTGGCTACAACCATAAGGAGGATACAACCCCCTATGTTCTTCAGCTACAACCGGAAGGTGGCTACAACCACCCATTCAGGGATGATTTTAGGGGATAAATTTCTCACATGGGCTAATTTTCCATGGTTTTTCCAAAAAAGAAATTCGCTATTTTAAAAATGATTAGCCCAAATTCTATAGGATAAAATTCTTTTACCTTAAAAATCACCAAAATTTTATAAAAACTATATAAAATCCTTAGAAATTTGAATATTTTTACAAAAATATCACTAAACATTTATAGTTGGCATGTGAAGGATTAGTAAGATTCGCCAAGGTTTCTACATTTAAAAATAATTTATCATACTTAAAATCATCCCTGCACCTGTCCTTTCTCCGTCCAACTACCCTGACATAGAAGTACAACGATGGAACCACTGTCACACTATCACTGTGAGATATATTGATGTAAAACTGTACCAATCAACCTGCACCAAACAACTTATACCAATAACCTGAACCATGCATCAACTATGCATCAACTTGTACCTCAACCTGTAATCAACTTGTACCATAAAAAAGTGCATCAACCATGCACAAACTTGTACCAAACAACCTGTAGTCAACTTGTACCATAAACAAGTGCATAAACCATGCACCAACCTGTACTTCAACCTGTAACATGAACAAGTGCATCAACCATGCACCAAACATATACCTCAACCTGTACCATGAACACATATATCAACCATGCACCAAACCTATACAAATAACATGTCACAACAAATTATCCAAACAACCTATCACAACAACCTGTCTCAGCAATCTTATCAACCAAATCAGATATAATCATCAATATCAATCACCAAGATAACTCTCAAATATGTGCATCAACCAAGCATAACACAACAACTCATAATCATCACCAAGATCAATATGTTCTTCTAATAATATACCAATACAAGTATGCTACATCATGCATAAACCATGTGTCAACAATAATAGTAACAAGAGCCTCCAACCATGTACCAAGTATGTACCAATAATGTATCAACTACTCATCAACTACTTGTCTCAACCATGTACCCAACATGTACCTCAACCAAAATCCCTCATCAATGTCATCATCCAAATATGATTTGTAAATCTGTAATAGACCTGGTCTATATGATCACATACCTTCAAACCTTCCTTAACTTTAACAACAAGAGACTATCATTTTCATCAAACTTTACTTTAGTCTCACATGACTAGTTTTGGATTAGTCAACAACCATAACTTGAAATAATCATAACTTTGTACTTGTAATGAATAAAGATCTAAAAATAGTACACAATGTTCTTCAGTGTTTTTTGTGCAATTCCTTTAGGTTTCACTACTTGGAACCTCTCAGAAAAGGATTTATAGAAAAAATGGCATACCTTGTTGAATTATGGCTTATTCTTGAGAGATAACTTGTAGAGCATGCCCCGCACAGAATATTTTTTGTATGGATATGAAAATTTTACAAGGAATACTAAAGACTGTACTCTAACCAACACATTTTTTCTTACTGAATTTGGATCTATTATGAAGAATTTATGACGTTTTTTCCCGAAACATCTGTTTTAGACTAGTTCTAGGACTAGCCACAAACCCTATTTTCCACGGAGTGTAAATCCAAAAATAAAATGACCCACAATATGAAATTCATACCATAGATACTTGGATATGTTTTCTCAATTTCCTCTCAATATCATGGTCTGAATCATTCTAGAAAAACAATTATTGCGAAAATGGTGAGATGACCTACAAATAACATACCTTACAAAGCATCATCAAAAGAATTTATCCTCCCTTGAATTTCTGCCTTCTTTACTTCACCTTCCCTCTGAAATTTGGATTATATATCATTTGGTTACCTCATTCACCTGTAGATATTCAATATTCTCAAATGTGATTAAAATTAGAGAGCCTTGCCTCTTATTTATACTCTCCAAGTAGCTTCCTTAGAAGCATCTTCTAGGCCACTTTGTCCACATAGCCACTTTGTCCACATAATCACATATGTCCAACTTTCCCCAAATTGTCACTTGTCCATGTATCCAATAGCCACTTGAACACTTAACCCATTTTCCTCATTTTAGGTTTAACCTTCTTATAACCAATTTCCATAATTAGAAAGTTCTCCATTTACTTTATAATTTAAATAATCCTCCTTGACTTTGTTACTTCACTTTATTATTTAAATAATCATCTTTGATTTTGTCACTTCACCTTATTATTTAAATAAACCTCTTTGAATTTGTCACTTCAATTTATTATTTAAATAATCCTCTTTGACTTTGTCACTTCACTTTATTATTTAAATAAATTCTTCTTTGAAAGCACTTTGACTTCTTTGACCTTTTGGGGTTTCAAGCCAATCATATGAGGGTCCTTCAACTTCATAATGCCATAACTCTCAAACCGTGAGGAGTTATGTGATGTTCCACATACCATTGGAAATGGAATGACATGTACTATGCATAGAGAATAGTATTACCTATAAATATGTCAAAACTCATACCATTATACATCAAGCAAACTTGGGTCCATTACCCAAACCTGGGTTCTCCAACTTCACATGGCCATAACTCTCTGACCATGAGGAGTTATGTGACGTTCCACATAACACCGGAAATAGAATGACATGTACTAGCCATATATAATAGTATTACCTTCAAATATTTTAAAACTTATACCATTATACATCAAACAAAATTGGGTCCATTACCCAAACCTTTGTGCTACCAAAATTCTCTACCAGACTTTCTCCAAGGGTTGACATCAATCATTAAGGATTGACATCAATCTACAATATCACTCTCACATGGTTGAAATCAATGACAACCAACAATCCATACCAATTTTCCATCAACGTCATCCAATTGTCTGACAATCTCCCCCTTTGGCATTGATGGAAACCCCAACATTGATGGAAACACTTAGTCATGATAAAATTCATGCTTATACTCCCCATCAATGTTTCTATCTCTCCCCCTTTGACATCAATGGAAAAGGGTATCTCCCTTTGGGGCTTCTCCCCCTGACTGAACTCTCCTTGGGATACTCTCCCTGTCTACATGCCTATGTGCTCTCTCTCCAAGTATTTTTAACCCACACCTGATAAATCTCTCTCCCTTTGTTATCAATGGCAAAGATATCTTTCCATCCGTGGATGCTCCCCCTAATTGAAATGTCCTTGGGAATACTCCCCTAGCTGATCTCTTCCTAAATCTGATCTCCCAACCTGAACTATCATCTTTATGGTGCTTACTCATGTAAATATAAGACATATAATATAAGCATTCAAAAACATTCATTTTGGAGTAGAAATTACTCTGAGTCTCTGGTGAAGATACTCAAAGGCTTCCCGTGGAAGCGGTTTTGTAAAGATGTCTGCCACTTGTTCTTTTGTGCCCACATATTCAACTTTGATGTTATTCTCTACAACCTGTTCTCATATAAAGTGATACTTGATTGGAATGTGCTTCATTTTGGAGTGCATCACCAGGTTCTTTGAGATACTGATGGCGCTTGTATTATCACAATAGATTGGAATGAGATCATCATACTCAACTTGTACATCTGTTAGAGTTTGTTTCATCCATAGAACCTGTGTACAACATGTTTCTACTGAAATATAATCTACCTCAGTTGTAAATAATGATATTGATGATTGTTTCTTGCTTAACCATGATACTAAATACTCACCCAAGTAGAAAACTGCTCCACTGGTGCTTCGTCGGTCATCAATGCAACCTGCCCAATTTGCATCTATGTAGGAAATAAGTAATAGATCCTTTCCTTTTGGATACCATAATCCAAAATCTTTTGTTCCTTTGAGATATCTGAAAATCCTTTTCACTGATAATACATATGATTCCTTTGGTGCTGCTTGAAATCGTCCCACCTGTCCAACTGCCTCCATTACATCTGGTCTGGATGTTGTCACATATAGTAAGCTACCAATCATTGACCTATATTTACTCTGGTCTATAGTCTTTGAATCATCATCTTTTCTCAACTTGAAATTGGTTTGCATAGGAGTGGTAACTAGTTTTCAATATTCCATTCTGAATCTCTTTAGCATTTCTCTCATATACTTAGTTTGAGAAATAAAAATTCCTTGGTTGCTTTGACATATCTAAAGACCCAGAAAGAATGAAAGTTCTCCAAGTAATGAAATGATCCAGATTTTATGAGAAGAAAGCAATGAATATAGATTATTAAAAGGTGTTTAAAACAAAATAACAGAGATACAGTTAAACTGGTTTTCTATTCAATAAGGAAATAAGTTGAAACTGTAAAATGCAACGGAAACAAGCTTCCTGGAATGGTGGAAGCTTATCTCTGAGAAGAGATGTGATGACTGCACTCATTCACAAGAAAATGATTACAATGAGGATATGAAGGAATTTTTACAATAAACAAGAATTCCAAAAACCCTAGACATCCAAAAACCTAACCCTAGGAGATGGAGTGCCAAAAGTCATATGGGCCTCATCTGGGTAAGTTAGTACATCAACTTCTCGGGGTCGTAACTCTTGCATACGATCTCCATTTTAGGCGTATGATAGCCCATTGGAAAGGTATCGTCGAGGAGATTAATTTTGGGTGGTCAATAAATCCTTTGGCCTTAATTAAGAATCTCAATCTCAAAAAACCTTCATTTAGGCCCTCAAAATGGCCCTGGAAGTTAAAACTGCTAAAAATAGTAAATTGTCAAAATTGCCAGAAAACTATTTTGAGCCAGTTGGAAAAGGTGGGTGGCTACAAATATACACCTGGATCAATCCTCCCTCCTTAGGAAGAAATGGTATCCATTGCATTGATTTCCCCCATCATATGAGGAAATTGTTACTCAATTTGGCCCTGGGTGAGCCACTTTCCTTGGTGCAGGAGTTGCCCTGCTTTGACAACTCGATAAAGATGGATCCTTTGTTGTCGAGTGACCTTGATATGTGTGTCCACTATATGATCATTGGATTCTTGTTGTATGCATTTAGGGTTTATATTTTTTGGTGTCTGTTTCTATGCTATGTCTGAGGTGTCCAATAATGGTGGGAAATAAGGGCGAAGGAGATCCACGTTGAACACTAGGTGCAAGCCAAGGAAAGGAGGAATGTTGAGCTCAAAATAATTATCCACCATGGCCTTGGTGATGGTGTACAACCCATAACAGAGTGGGATAAGCTTCTGATGGGTTCATGTAAGTCATTCTTTCTGCAAGTGCAACTACACTTTGTTGCCCACCTAAAACTTATGTGGCACCCGATGTTGATCATGGCGTTGCTTGTACTTGTCATTGGACTTATGTAGGATATCTTGAACATGTTGGCGGATGTGCTAGATCTGCTCGATGAACCGGGTGGATTTTTTAGCTTCAGTTGGAGTAAGAGATGATTTGGTTGAGGTGACTGCAAGGGGAAGTGCAACAGCTATGGGACCCAATGGCTGGAATCCCAACACCACTTGAAAGGGGTTTTGGTCGGTAGAGCTATGCATGGCTTGGTTGTAGCTATGTTTGACATAGGGAAGGCTCTCATCCCATGTGAGAGGGTGATTTTAATTATACAAGCGAAGGATATGCACAATCATTCGATTTATGACCTCGGTTTGGCCATCTGTCTAGGGGTGGAAGGCCGTGGATTTTGTGAGCTTGGTGTCCAACAATGACCAGAGGCTCGACTAGAATGTGTTGAGAAATTGACTATCCCGATCTGAGACAATGGTTTGTGGGATTCCAAAATGTACCCAGACTCATTCAAACAAGAGCTTGGAAGTGGCCTCTGTTGTTATGTTCTTCTTGCAGGCAACCAGAATCACCATCTTAGAAAAGAGATCAACAACCACAAAAAGATAGTCATTTCCCCGCTTGGTGGATGGGAGGCCCGACATGTAGTCCATTTATATGGATTCCCATGGCCTGTCAGGAGTAGGAAGAGGGGTGTGCATGCCCTTTTTCTTAGTGGTCGATTTGGAAATAGTGCAGGCAGTGGAGGACCTGATATACTTGTTGACCTCCTGTCGAAGTTTCGTCCAGTAGAAATGTTAATGTAGCATCACAACTGTATTTTTTACGCTGAAGTTTTCTGCCACCCAACTGTAGTGGGCTTCCCAGATCTGCTTCATTCGCTCGCTTGATGGAACACATATATGGCCCAGATGACACAACAACCCATCTTGAATATGGAAATTATCAACAACTACATTTTCACCCAACATTTGGTAGGTGGTGGCGAAGTCTAGTTCTGTCTCATAGATTTGGCGCCATCCATAGGTCTCATGGCCACAAGATTCTAGCACCGTGGTGAGTGTCACGAATGGTGGTCTGCTGAGGAAATCAAGGATGCAATTGGTGCTTCCCGTTTTATACTTGATGTTAAGGTGGAATTGTTGGAAGTATGTGGACCACTTTTGATGGCGATCATTCTGCAATTTTCCTTATGTCTGCATGAACTACAGTGGATTATGATCAATGTGGATGACTGTCTCCTTCCCAAGAATGTAATGGTTCCACTGGCGGTAGGCTTGCATAATGGATTAAATTTCTTTGTCATCAGTAGGGTACTTACATACAACATATGATAGTGTCTCACTATGATAGGCCACGGGGTGGTTGTGCTGAGTGAGAATGGTGCCCACCGCATAGTATGAAGCATATGTCTTGATCTCAAAGGGTTGTTGTAGGTCTGGTAGTGAAAGTACTGGGGCTGAGCACAAGAAATGATTCAAATCATCAAATGCTTGTTGTTGGGACCTGCCCCATGCAAATTTCTCCTTACCACCACCCCTGGTTATTTGGCTGAGGGCCCATGCAATATGGGAGAATCCAAACAAAAACCTACGGTAGAAATTAGCAAGGCCCAAAAAGCTTCGAAGCTCAGTGAGTGTGGTTGGGGCTGGCCAGTCACAGATGACTTGGATCTTGGCTAGGTCCACATGTACACCATGCTGATCAAGGATGTAGCCCAGGTAATGGACCTTGTCCATGCTGAAGGAGAATTTTTCCAAGTTGTCATACATCTTGTGTTGTCGGATGGTGTGTAGAACCTATTGAATATGCTGCAAGTTTTCAACCCAAGTCTTGTTGTAAATGAGAATGTCATCCAGATACACCACTACAAAAGTATTGGAGAATGGTTGCAGGATATCGTCCATCATCCTCATGAAAGTGGTTGTAGAATTTGTCAAACCAACGGGCATGACCAACCATTAAAAAATGTCTTCCTTTGACTTGAAGGTAGTTTTCCATAAATCTATATGTTCTATCGGAACCTGGTGGTAGCCAGGCTTCAGATCAATCATACTGAAGTATTTTTCCCCTATGAGTTGATCAAGGAGGTTGTCGATTCAGGGAATAGGGTATCGGTTTCTAACTGTGATTTTATTTAGATCTCGATAATCAATGCAGAGTCACCAGGTTCCATCTTTCTTATGTACCAGCATGATTCGGCTCCCGCAAGGTGATGAGCTGGGATGGATGTGCCCCTTGTGGAGTAGTTCTTGGATTTGTCACTTGATCTCCTCATTCTCTAATAGAGATAAGCAATAGAGTGGCCCATTGGGTAGTGGTGCATTGAGGTTCAGATCGATGGGGTGCTTGACCTGGCAGTGCAGAGGTACCTCAATAGCTGAGGATAATATATCTAAGTATTCTTCCATGACCTTATCTACTTGCTTCTGTTGTGTGGAAAGGTTGGTCGTAGAGACCCTAGATGTGGCTATGATCTTTCTCTTATTCTAAGAGTGAATCATGAATAAGACAAACTTCCTCGTCTGAGAGATGGCCTTTTTGCATTGCTTAGCAAAGATCAAGGAAATAGAACTAGGTGGGATTGCCTCGGGTATCCTTTACAATTTCCTGTTCAAAGTAATAATAACACTATGAGGCCTAGACTCATATATAGCATGATGTTTCCATAAATAAGGTTGGCCCAAAAGAACATCACAAACTTCAAGAGGAGCAGCATCGCATAATAATGCATCTTTGAAGGGATTGATGCCATATGAAATTCGACACTATTGGCTGACACGAAGATCGCTTCCTTGGCGGATCCATCTAATGGTGTAGGGTTGTGGGTACAGTGTTGTCGGCAGGACCAACCGCTTGAAGACCGCTGCTGAGATGAGGTTCTTATGGCTACCGCTATCAACAATGAAGTGAAGCGGGGTGCCTTTTACCCACATCTGTGAATGGAAGAGGTGTTCTCCTTCTTTTGGCTTGTCTAGTTCACCAGCCTAGAGCTTGGTGGTAGGAATGGTGGCACTGGGTTTTGTGTCAATGATACATATTCCCCTTTCTATTTCTTGATCAGATTCAGAACCCACATCTGATTCATAGGCTTTCACTTCGTTCACCAACAACTACCTTGAACGACAGTCAACAGTGTTATACCAAGGGATCTTATGGAATTCGCACCACTTCCCAGTATCTTTCTTTATATTTCCGGTGTCCTTATTTTCTTGCGACTTGGACTGGTTGTCCTGATACTGTCCATATTTTCTCTATCCTTTGTTCTATGGGTTGGGGCCTCCCTTTCTTGGATTTTTTTGTGAGGGGTTCCCAGGCCCAAATTGTCATGTCTTTTGTTTGATCTTCTACTCTATTTTGACGGCATATCGGTAGGCTGCGCCTAATGATGAGATGTCCAGAAATTTCATTTTGGTTTAGATTTATCTATGAAGAGAACCACAATACATGAGCACCATATGTCTCTTTGAATCTTTGATAACCATCTTGGTGCGCAAGGTATGGAAGATATTTGTGAAACTGGCAATGCTTGGTCTCTTTCTTGTCGTAGTGTGGCCCATTTGGTATACAAGTCGTCATAACTTCCAACAGGTTAGTATTTTTCCTTAATAACATCCCTAAAATATTCCCAGGTGGTCATGGATTTAAATAATGAGGGTTCCTCTATTTCATTTTGCTCACAAAAATTTTCCCACCAATCTTTGACATGGGGAACAGATTTGAGGAGCACAAAAGTAATTTTTTCTCTATTCGAAAATTTATGGATATAAAAATACCCTTCTAGTATATTCAACCACTTGTCTACAACATTTGTGTCTATCTGACCTTCAAATATAGGAATATCAAATTTTATTTGTACCTTGAAGGGGGCAGCTCCTCCGCTCGAAGAAGATGCGTCGCTTGTTGGTAGTCGCGGACGGATTTGCGCAAAACTATCCATCGTCTCGTTCCTTTGTTGCATGGGGGATTCCACAATCAAAAATTTGAAAGGATATCTTGTCCCTTCATCTTTATTTTATCCTTCCATGATAAAATAAAGATATTTTGGGTGTCTTGGGTGTGCAAGATATTTTGTCCTCAAGAGAAACAAGCTCGAGACCCAACTCTTTGTACTCCGACCTTGTTGGGGACATGCATTAAGATGAAAAGGAGAAGACCACTCTGATACCACTGATCCATTATTTATGAGAAGAATGAAATGAATACATATTATTAATAGGTTCTTAACAAAAAATAATAGAGATACAGTAAAAATGGTTTTCTATTCAATAAGGAAATAAGCTGAAACTGTAAAATGCAGCGGAAACAAGCTTGTTGGAATGGTGGCGGCTTATCTCTGAGAAGAGATGTGACAGTTGTGCTCATTCACAAGAAGATGATTACAATGAGGCTATGAAGGACTTTTTACAATAAAAAGTAATTCCAAAAATCCTATACATCCAAAAACCTAACCCTAGGAGATGGAGAGCCAAAAGTCATATGGGCCCCGTCTGGGTAAGTTAGTCCATAAACTTTCCGGGGTCGTAAATTTTGCATACGATCTCTGGTTTAGGAATATGATAGCTCGTTGGAAAGGTATCATCGAGGAGATTAATTTTGGGGGATCAATCATGCATTTGGATATCATTGAGAATCTCTATCCCGAAAAACCTTCATTTAGGCCCTTAAAATGGCCCCATAAGTTAAAACTGTTAAACATAGTAAATTGTCAAAATTGCAAGAAAATTGTTTTGAGCCAGTTGGAATATGTGGGTAGCCACTGATATCCACCTGGATCATGACATTTCAAATTCATTATTCATATCCTTTTCAAATTTATGGCTTAACCTGTCATTAGTACTTCCAAAAACAATATCATCAACATAAGTTTCAATTAATAAAATACTACCTTGAGTTACCTTGATGTAGAAGTTGTTATCTATGCTTCCTTTCCATAGTTCATAGGGATTTTTGTCATTGTTGTTTCTAAGAATTACTCTGTTTTGAATGTGAATTGTTGTATGCACTACATGTGTCCAAAAAATGTCTATCAATTTGGAATCCATTGGCATTGTTTGAGCCATTTCCTGTGTAATTATCATCCATTATGATAATGTTCCTTTGTCTCTGAACCACTCTTTGAACCAATATATGAATACATGTTGTCTTCCACTGTCACATATCTATCCAAACCTACTTAGTATTCTTATGAATCCATCTCTGTCCATATTATCCAAGACTCTACTTGTGCAATTGTCCATAATGTTGACCCATTTATCAGTATACTATCATGAAGTATTGATTAATCTATCAAACTGTACTTCTACTAACTCACTTCTCTAGATCTATCTTCTCAAACTATGCAAGTTGCTCAAAGGATGGTTCTTTGGTTTGTCACAGCTATCACATAGACTCCCCCTGTCTAATATTCATATTACCTGGGAGTCTCTAAGTCGGATGGCTCAGAACAATTCCTTCTCTGACGTGTATTCATCATCATATTCATTGGTAGATTCATCATCATATTCATTGGTATATTCATCATATCTCTAATCTCTGACTTATTTATTCTATCTATGGATTCATCTTTCACTATAATTCCTAAAAGTACAATCTCTTGAACCTATTCCTTATTTACTTGTCCTTCTTTTCTTTCAGTTATTTTCCAAACCTTTCTATCTATGACATCTTTCTTTTTCTCTGTAGAATTTTCTTCATCTCGTTTTATTGACAATATTGCGATCTTTGGGACCTGGTATTTTTTCACCTGTTCTTCGTGTTTTCTTATCCACACTTTCTTACATCTGATATCAGTGTTCTCTTTCATGGAAGTATCGATCATGATTCTACAATCACTATCTATGTGTCCATAGTTATGACATTTGTATCATTCAATGTTACATGGGGCCACATAGGAATTTATTGCTTGAACATTTATTTCATAATCCTTGGAATCTGTAACCTTGTGTCCAAAGTTAGTACAATAAAAACAATGACCATAAAATAAATTTGCATACCTTGGAGTGAATGATATTCTTTGTGGCATAGTCCTTATGAATTTTTTCCTTGACTGATCATGATCATGATTGAATCTTCTTTGTGGCTTGAAAATGGATGGTCTTATTGAAGATGTATCTTAAACAGTTTTCTTAGATTACGGTTGACCATGATTCCCTCCTTTGAGTACTTCTGCATAAATATTTCTATTTTCTTCATTCTTCTTTTCTAGCAACCTAGAGTGCTTCTCTTCATTCTCTATAACTGATGTGGATGTTTTTGTCTCTTCAACATTCTTGTTGAGCTTGATGATTTTACTTCTCAATGTGACAACTTATTCTTCAATCTTCTCAACCTCTTCTTCTTTCTTCATTATCTGAGACTTCATGACTTCTTCTTTTCTTTTTACTTCTTCAAGATGAATTTTTAATGTGATTATTTCTTCTTCAAGTCCTTTCTCTTCTTGAACAAACTCTGCCTCAAGTTGGTTTAGTTCGTTATTTATTTTCTTAAAATGATCTGTCAATATATTCTCTCTCATTTATGCTTCTTCCTTCTGTGCTTCTATGTTGGCTTCTAAAAACTGATTTTGATATTCAATATTTTCTTCGATCCTTTTGGCTTCTTCTAGTTGAGTTCTTAAGTTCATGATGACCTGTTGGGATTCTTCAAAAATGTGAACACTTTCCTTTTGTTTCATCAATTCTTTCTTGAGTGACTTTTTTTATTCTCTTAGTTCATCTAAAGCACTAATCAATTCTCCAGTGATTATGTACTCTTCATATTTTGAATCGGTTTGACATGGTGAACATAATTCTTCTTGATATATATCTATATCTTCTTTAGAATTTTTTGAATCTGTGATGGGTGAAGAATATATGTCATGTAACTTATCCCAAATTTATTTAGTTGATGAACATTTACCAACCTTTTCTCTTATCGGATTAGGTAATACTTCTCAGATGAAATCCATTGCTATTTTGTTATTCTTCTTCAATTCCTTCTTGGATGCAATATTTTCCCTTTTTGAACTATCATATCTTGTAACAACTTATAGCCAAATATAATGTCCTTGTCCTGTAAAAATACTTTCTTCCTTATGCTCCACATCTCATACTTAAAACCATTATGACCATTAAACGTTGGTACTCCATTCTTAGAATAATCCATGATCTCCTTCCAGTGGTTAAATTGTTTCCTGAAAGAACCTACTCTGATTCCAATTGTTGGATTACTGAGAGGGGGGGTGAATCAGTAATAGAGAGATCTAATCCTTTTTAACCATATAATGCAAGTGTTATATTAATGTATCATTATCATCCAATATTTTCATAGTAAATCAACAATGAAAAAATGAACAATAATACACATACACAGTACACCAGTGTTTTTACGTGGAAACCCAAGGCAGGAGAAAACCATAGAATATTTTTTATTATATGTCTTGAAGAATTACATTCATTGGAAGCACCAACTTCCTTTGTTTTCCAAATGCAACTAGAAGGAGGCTCCAACCCCCTAGTTTCTCAAGCTACAACTTGAAGGAAGATCCAACTCCCCAATTCTCTGGCTACAACCAGAAGGAGGCTACAACCCCCTATGTTCTCCGGCTACAACCATAAGGTGTCTAAAACCACCTATCATTTCCCCATCCAACTGCATCGATGTAGAAGTAGAATGATGGAATCACTGTCACAATATCACTATGAGATATACTTTTGTAAACCTCTAACAATCAACCTACACCAAACAACCTGTACCAATAACCTGAACCATGCATCAACCTGTACCTCAACCTGTAATCAACCTATACCATAAACAAGTGCATCAACCATGCACCAACCTATACCAAACAACCTATAGTGAACCTGTACCATAAACAAGTGCATCAACCATGCACCAACCTGTACCATGAACAAGTCCATCAAGCATGCACCAAACCTATACCTCAACCTGTACCATGAACAAGTGCATCAACCATGCACCAAACCTGTACAAATAACATGTCACAACAACCTATCCAAAAAACCTATCACAACAACTTGTATCATCAATATTATCAACCAAATTAGATCTACTCACCAAGATCAATCACCAAGAAAACTCTCAAAGATGTGCATCAACCAATAATAACACAACAACTCATAATCATCACCAAGATCAATATGTGCTTCTAATAATATACCAATACAAGTATGCTACATCATCCATAAACCGTGTGTCAATAGTAATACTAACAAGTGACTCCAACCATGTACCAAGTATGTACCAATCATTTATCAACTACTCATCAACTATGACTCGTCAAGATGTACCAACATCATCAACTATACACCTCATGTATGTTCCAACTCATCAACTACTTGTCTCAACCATATACCAAATATGCACCTCAAACAAAATCCCTCATCAATTTCATCATCCAAATATGATTTGAAACTTTGTAATATACCTGGTGTATATGATCACATACCTGCAAACCTTCCTTAACTTTAACAACAGGAGACTAGCATTTTCATCAAACTTTATTTTTGTCTCACATGACTAGTTTTGGATTAGTCAACAACCCTAACTTGAAATAACCATAACTATGTACCTGTAATGAATAAAGATATGAAAATAGTATAAAATGTTCTTCAGTGTGTTGTATGCAATTCCTCGAGGTGTCATGACTTGGAACCTCTCAGAAAAGGAGTTATAGAAAAAATGGCATACCTTGTTGAATCATGTCTTATTCTAGAGAGCGAACTTGTAGAGAATGACCTACACGGAATATTTGTTGTATGGATCTGAAAATATTACACAGAATACTACAGATTGTAATATAACCAACATATTTGGTCTTACTGAATGTTTACCTTTTATGAATAAATTATGACGTTTTTCCTGAAACACTTGTTTTAGACTAGTTTCAGGACTAGCCACAAACCCTATTTTCCACGGAGTGTAACTCCAAAAATGCAATGACCCACAAGCTAAAATTTATACCACAACTACCTGGATATGTTTTATCAATGGCCACCCAATTTCACGGTCTAAATCATTCTATAAAAAAATGTATTACGAAAATGGTGAGATGACCTGTAAATAACATACCTTAGAAAGAATCATCAAAAGAATTTATCCTCGAATTTCAGTATTCTTTACTTCACCTTCACTCTGAAATTCGGATTAGATATCCTTTGGTTACCTCAGTCAGCTATATATATTCAATAATCTCAAGTGTGATTAAAATGAGAGAGCCTTGTCTCTTATTTATACTCTCCAAGTAGCTTCCTTAGAAGCATCTTCTAGGCCACTTTGTCCACATAGCCAGTTTGTCCACATAATCACCTATGTCCAACTTTTCCCAAATTGCCACTTGTCCATGTATCCAATATCCACTTGAACACTTAACCCATTTTCCTCATTTTAGGGTTAACCTTCTTATAACCACTTTCCATAATAAGAAAGTTATCCATTTACTTTATTATTTAAATAATCCTCCTTGACTTTGTCACGTCACTTTATTATTTAAATAATCCTCTTTGATTTTGTCACTTCACTTTATTATTTAAATAATCCTCTTTGACTTTGTCACTTCACTTTATTATTTAAATAATCCTCTTTGAATTTGTCACTTCACTTTATTTTTTAAATAACTTATTCTTTGCAAGCACTTTGACTTCTTTGACCTTTTGGGGTTTCAAGCCAATCATATGAGGGTCCTTCAACTTCATAAGGCCATAACTCTCAAACCATGAGGAGTTATGTGGTGTTACACATACCACCAGAAATGGAATGACATATAATATCCATATAGAATAGTATTACCTGCAAATATATCAAAACTCATACCATTATACATCAAACAAAATTGGGTCCATTACCCAAACATGGGTTCTCCAACTTCACATGGTCATAACTCTCTAACTGTGAGGAGTTATGTGATGTTCCACATACCACCGGAAATGGCATGACATGTACTAACAATCTAGAATAGTGTTACCTTCAAATATATTAAAAACCATACCATTATACATCAAAGAAACTTGGTTCCATTACCCAAACCTTTGTGCTACCGAAGTTCGCTACCGAACTTTCCCCAATGGTTGACATCAATCACTAAAGGTTGAAATCAATATAAAATATTACTCTCCAATGGTTGAAATCAATGAAAACCAACAATCCATACCAACTTTCCATCAACGTGATCCAAGTGTCCGATAGAAAATTGATTAAACACTAAAGTTTGACTGCAAATCATTCACCTGGAAACTCCATGACTAAAGAATCCAGTGGCGACTCCACAATTTCAAGATGTCAGATACTCAAATGGTTGTTATTTTGGCTCGAAGTTTTGCAACTTTTTGTTTCTCATCTATTCATAGTTTTCCTAATGTTTTACCTATCGTGGATGAGTGGGGAGATTGTCTCTTGTATGTAGAGAAGACAAAGATGTTGAAATATTGTAACTGCAAAGATTATTCTATTTATTTATTGAGTCATTATTAATTAGATCAATCCCCTTTTGTGGATTTATCATGTCAGGCATTGTAATTGACCAAATCCCCTTTTGTGGATTGGTAAAAACCTAATTATAATATGCAAATTGAGAAGTCGACCCCTAGGCTAATTAAAGTGGTTTTAACCACTGAGAAGACAATTCGGCCCTGCCCATTGAAGAGACAACTTTCCAACACCTATCATCTTGTATAAATAAAGGAAGTCAGCGCCTCATTTGATCACTCACTCATATCCTCACTTAGTGTGCAAGTTTGGTAGATTCAGTTGGGAGAATAAGGAAGATAGAGGTGCATTTCTCACTGGAGGATATTCTCTAGTGTTTGGTTTATTGTCTTGGCATTGGATTGGCTATCTATATTAAGGAAGTTTTTGCTGGGTTTTCTCCCCCATGAGGGTTTCCCAGGATAAATGTTGTGTATCTTGTGATTGTTTTTATCTCAGTGATCCTACCTATGCTATTGTTATCTAGTAAATTGAAAAGAAACCTAATAATATCTCAAAACTTAACATGGTATCAGAGCTAAGCTTAAGAGAGCATCTTTCACTAGATAAAGAAAACTATCATTATTTTCGTACAAGAAAATTAGGGCTTTTTATTGAAGAGGAATTTAAGTCTAAAAAACATCTAGAAAAGTGCACCCTAGCCTAGGTAACTCTTTAGCACCTTGAGCGCACTTTTTCAGTGGATAGAACTTCCGGAAAGTGAAACCCTAGTTTTCACTAGTACAAAAAAACCATAAAACTAGGAAACCAGAACCGATACCAGAAGTACCAGTCCAGAATTTTGTTGGTCAAGTTTGAAGGGGTAAAATTTGGATTTTCATAAATATGACTGTACCATCTTACTCACCTCAGCTCATTGCATCTATCCCCTAGATTAGAATTTCAAAATTTGAAGTTTGAAAAATTAGGGTTTCCTCATAAAACGCTAAGTTGTAGTTGCAGTTGCAATTTCAAAATTAGTTGCGGTATCACTTGAAGTATCATTTGCAGTACCAGTTGCATTCACCCTTAAAGTTTTTAAGAGTTGGCAATTATTACCGTTGCTACCATATGGTGCCACTACCTACAACTACTATTAGAGCTATGTATTCACACATGTTTAAATAGTTAATATTTAAAGGGTATTTGCAGGAGAAGGGATCTCTCACCATAGATCCAGAAGTATCTAAAGATCGAACACATTCAAAGGAATAATGCAACCCAGGTTTGATTATTATGGCATGCATCTATTTGATATGAAATTATTTTGATCTAGGTTACATGTTGAATCTATGACCATCATACTAACCTTT
The DNA here is from genome assembly GCA_009831015.1 of Picea engelmannii. Taxonomy (NCBI): domain Eukaryota; kingdom Viridiplantae; phylum Streptophyta; class Pinopsida; order Pinales; family Pinaceae; genus Picea; species Picea engelmannii. Next base: position 1,104,955 of record ML779197.1, read on the forward strand.
GGTCAAAAATTAAATTCAAAGTATTAGATGAATTAAAGTTGAGATCATAGAGTTTATTCTATAACCCAACTTTCTGTCAAGATAGCATATTTTCTTAGTACAAAAGACAGGTTGAAGAAATCACTTGTCATATTGAGTGAAGGAGACTTGGAAGAAAAGAAACACACATTCTTGAGGACAAGACTCTATGTTCCAGGTTTGATTAATTAAGTTGATAAAATTCAAAGTTGCACATGACAAATTTGATAACTACCCCATTACAAGTAAACACTATAGTTGAGGTAGAAGTCTTTGAAAAGTATTATACTTGGTAGCATGTGAGCATATAATGATAAATGCGTAATGTAATCATTTACCAGATACAACTAACATCTCCTCTAGGAGAAACTTCTTATGTTGATTACAGGTTACCTTGGATGAATGTTTGATCACAACAATAGAAGAGTGTTGATCTCATTTCGTATTGTATTTCTAACTTTTGGTCCTTGTTTCATAAAGGTCACAAGTGAAAGCTATAAAGGAGCTATTGTGACGATTGTTTGTGCTATTGTTTTATTTACTATTATCAAAAGAGTATTATTCTTACTTGTTGTTTTGTTAACCTTGTTTCAGGTCACATGTGATAACCCTGAGGAAGCTATAGTGAAGGTTGCAGAAGGAAACATATTAAATGAGACATGAAGAAACTATGTACATAACCATATACATTCATGTACCAAAGAAGATGAAGAAGAAGTTATCCTTTGAAATCCAAAGTATCTCATATGGAGATTGATTTTAAGGAGAAGAAGGCTCCAAAGATGAACAAACATTAGAACAAGAACTCACAGTAGACTTGTTCAAAGGATAATGAAGCCACCTTGAAGGGAAGAAAAGTGTGCTTGAAGTCTGACTCAATTTTTCATATTTAGATTTGGTATTCAAAACCAAGTATACCCTGTAAGAGATGATGAAGTCCTTGTAGACTTAGAAGAAATCAAAAGTAAGCCTTATCTCAGAAAGGATCAGATGAAGAGACAACTTCCAGGACTGGGAGATAGATGCCATGAGAGGACTAGATCGTAGATTCAGAAACTTCTAGGAGATATGAAATCTCCTGGGAAGACTCCCTTGTTTCAATAATAGAGAAGGAAGCCAGTGAGGAAGACTAGGATATGGATTCTTCCATGAGACTAGAAGAGAAGTTAGTATTGACTTCCAATATTGATTTAAATAGATCAAGCATGTTTCATATGTAAAAATCTTGATCTGTGTCCATAGGATTCTCCCAAAAAGAGGGAGAATACTATGACAAGACACTTACTCCAGTAATTGGAGAAATAGTTCCAGTATTTACAAAGACAACCAGAACAACCATGATTCATATATAGTATGAGATGCAGGGGGAGAAATCCCCATATTTAAAATTGAGTGCCAGTTGGTGCATTACATTAGTTGGTTCATGGAGACACGACTACAATAAAAGATAGAGTTACCTCCATGAAATAAGAAGAGCTACCTACATTATCAGTTATTGAGCCACTCTCAATTTCAGATGAATTTGTTTCCATGATGAAGTAGAGGAGTTACTTTAAGATTTCAGCAGTCATAGTGAGAATGGAGCAACCATTCTCAACTTCATAACAACTGCAGGTGAAAAATCCCAGTTCCAGAAGAATAGTTGCAGAAAGAGGAGAGGACATACTCTCTGGTAGTGAGATAGATAATTCTTTGCAGAAATAACCTAGAGCTAGCATATGATTGTGTACATTGAGTTGAAGCTGAGAAAGTGTACCATATTGGTACAATATAATGTGAAAATTTGGTTTGAAGTTGAATATAGAAAGACTTAGGTCTGCAGGTTGAAGCAAGCTCCTAGAGCTTGATATGGCAGAATTGACAGTTTCCCGAAGAGCTTGGGCCTTACTAAGAGTAAAGTTGATTGTAAACTTTATCTCAAGGTTATGAATGATGAACCAGTGATGTTACTACTATATGTAGATGATGTATTCTTGAGAAGATGATGGAAAGATCATCATAGATTGTAGAAGAATCTCACTACAAAGTTTGATGAAAGACCTAATGCTTTATCTCTTAGGTATTGAAGTTTTGCATAGCCCAGAGAAGATCTTCCTTAACCAAGGGAAGTATACAGTTGAAATAATGAAGAGATTTGATATGTTGGAGTGAAAATCCATGAATACACCCATGGAAACAAAGTTGAAGATTTTTTTTGACACTTTTTTAGAATTGATTGATGCTACGTTGTATAGACAGGTCACTGGATTGTTGATGTATATAACAAACACTAGGCCAGATATATGTTTTTCTATGAACACCTTGAGTCAATTTCTGGTAGAGCCCATATGTGTTCACCTGGTTGCTGAAAAATATGTGATGAGGTACCACAAGGGTACATTAGATTGTGGTCTTATTTATAATGGGGATCATGACTTCAAACTAAGTGGTTATACCGATTCAAATTCGGCTGGAAGCGTCTCTGATAGAAAGAGCACTTCAGGATGTTGTTTCAATCTAGAAGAGTAGGAAGCAATCAAGCATTTCTCTCAACATGACAAAAGAAGAATACATTGTTGCATGTTCCTCCAATTGTGAAGCCATATGGCTTCAGAAGTTTTTGACAGGTCTATTCGATTTGGATATGGAAGCAACCGTGATCCTATGTGATAACCATAGTTGCATAAAGATGACATAGAACCCTATGTTCCATGACAAGTCAAAACACATAGAGATACGATATCATTACATCCGTAATATGGTGTAGAGAGGAGCCATAAAGCTCCAATATGTTATCACAGATGAATAGGTTGCAGATGTGTTGACCAAGACTCTATCTTGTGTAACTTTTGAGCACTTTCAAGATAAGCTTGGTGTAGTCTGAAAGGACCTCCCTCGAAAGGGGGAGTAGTGTTTTGATGCTAACCTAGTGTTGAAGATTTCCAACTTCATGTTGATGTTGTTATGATGCCAGCCTAGTGCTGAAGATTTCCATCTTCATGCTGATGTTGTTGTGATGTCATCCTACTGCTAAATATTTCCATCTTCGTGATAATGTTGTAGTGCTGAATATTTCCATCCTCATGCTGAATATTTTGAGCTTTGTGTTGATGTTGTTGTGATTCCATCTTAGTGCTGAAGATTTTCATCTTTGTGCTGATGTTGTTGTGATTCTAGCCTAGTGCTAAATATTTCCATCTCCGTGTTGATGTTGTTGAGATGCCAACCTCATGCTAAATATTTACAGCTTCGTGCTAATTTTGTTGAGATGCCAGCCTCGTGCTAGATATTTCCATCTTTGTGCTAATTTCGTTGAGATTCTAGCCTCATGATGAAGATTTCCATCTTCGTGATGATGTTGTTGAGATTCCAGCCTTGTCCTGAATATTTCCAGCTTCGTGTTGATGTTTTTGAGATGCCATCTTCGTGTTGAATATTTCCATCCTAGTGTTGATGTTGATGATGCTCCAACCTTCATGTTGTGATGTCGTTTTTGTTGATGACTCTCCAACCTTCATGTTGTGATGTTGTTGTTTTTGATGATGCTCTAGCCTTCATGTTGTGATATTGTTGTTGTTGATGTTGTATCAGCCTTGTGTTGTTATTGATGATGATGATGTATTAGTGTTATACTAATCCATGTTGATGTAGATGATGATGATGCCACTTTAGCTTCTTGTTGAATATGAAGATGATGATGTTAATTTAGCCTCATGCTAAATATGTTGATGATATTACTTTATCCTCATGCTAAAGAAGATGATGATGTTACTTTACCCTCACGCTAAAGATGTTGATGATTTTAATTTAGCCTCGTGTTAAAGAAGATAATTATTTTACTTTAGCCTCACGCTAAAGATGATGATGATGTTACTTTAGCCTCATGATGATGAGAATGATGATGCTACTCTCGCTCCATGTTGTGAACAATGATGATGAGAAAAAATTATGATGATTTATAGATATGCCAGTCAGTGTTCCAGATGTTGTTGATGTTTCTTCCCTCTCTCTCTCCTGATGATGTTGTAGAAAACACTTCTTGTTAAGGGGGAGTGTTGAAATATTGTAACTGCAAAGAGTACTCTATTTATTTATTGAGTCATTACTAATTAGATCAATCCCCTTTTGTGGATTGATCATGTCGGGCATTGTAATTTACCAAATCCCCTTTTGTGGATTGGTCAAACCCTAAATATAATATGCAAATTGAGAAGTCGCCCCCAGGCTAACTAAAGTGGTTTTAACCACTAAGAAGACAAGTTGGCCCTACCCAGTGAAGAGACACCTTTCCATCACCTTCCATCTTGTATAAATAAAGGAAGAAAACACCTCATTTGATCACTCACTCAGTGCRCAATTTTGGTAGCTGCAGTTGGGAGAAGAAGGAAGAGAGAGATTCATTGCTCAGTGGGGGATATTCTCTAGTGTTTGGTTTACTGTCTTGGCATTGTATTGGATATCTATATTAAGGAAGTTTTTATTGGGTGYTCTCCCCCATGAGAGTTTCCCAAGATAAATGTTGTGTATCTTGTGATTTTGTTTATCTCAGTGATCCTACCTATGCTATTGTTATCTAGTAAATTGAAAATAAACCTAATAATAGCTCAAAACTTAACAAAAGATGACAATCATGTAGATCATTTGCTTGAATTCCATGAAGTCATGCACCAACTGGGTATACATCATGAGGATGTGTTAATGAAGATGTCCATGTACTCATTAGAGGGAGATGCATGAGAATGGTACATATCCTTTCCTCCTTCTAGCATTTATTCTTTGAAAGAGTTTCATGCATCATTTAATAATCATTATAAAAGGAATTTTCCAACGGACTCTCTTTTTGAAAAGTGTTGTGAGGAATTTGAAGCATACATTAATAAACATGAAGTAGGTGATTCTTCTTATTATAAGGATGAAAGAGATGTTTCTATTCAATAAATGGAGGAAGAATCTTATGAATCCTTCTCTAAAGTAGATTTTATTGATTTCCTTGATAAAGATGCTGACAATAATACTCTAGATGGATTTTTCATTTTCTCAAATGTTTCTAGTAGTTATGACTATGATGAAATTGTTACTTCAAACCTTAATGAAGATCAAAAAAATTATGATGAGTATCCAGATGATTTGGAGTAGCATTTTACTGAATCAACAGATATGAAATTTCTCAACAAAGACTCTATATATGACAACTACGAAATAAATTTTGGGGAAGGAGGTGAAGGAGATAAGGAGTTACAAGAGAAATTCACAAAACTTTAATCTTCACCAATTATTGAGAAGAAGTTTCAAGAAATTACCGAGCCTACGTTTCCTATTCTTGAATCAAAATATGAAGGAAATGGTAAACAAAATGAGGTCAAATCTGAAGGAAATGGCAAACAAAATGAGGTCAACACAGTTGATGATTTCAATAGAAAGAGAGGTAATTCTTGATTTTATTCTTCTTCACTTTTAGAGTTTCAAAATAAGGAACTTGATATCATCCATGGAGTAGAGATTGCACATGGACAACCTATTCCTAAACAAAAAGATGTGGTATTTACCTTCTGTCAGATTGTCTCTTGTTGTTCTTTTTATGACTCTGTAGCGTGTTACATGGAGTCAAAATGGAATGAGAAATATTGCATCTTTGACCTCATAAAGGAAATTTTTTAGATCTGTAAGTATGGCTTCCTAGATTATCATCTTTTAGACCTTTTTTCTTCTTTAGTCTTATGTATGTTCAAAAAGGGGAGAAAATTTCATTCTTTTGATGAACTTCTTGATTGGTTACATTGGAAATTTTCTTTAACTTGAGTTAGTGTAGGAGTTGTACATAAATAAGCTTGCTTCTAGAGCATTTGGTTTTCAAATTGGTGTGATATAGAGTAGACTAACTAAATAAAGACTCCATATCCCAATGGATAAAGAACTGTACAAGATAGTGTATTTTTTGTTTTCAGTTTTAGATTGCAGTTCCAGTTTGCAGTGTGTGATGATTAGGGTTACAGGTTGCAAGAATGATATAAGGTATTGTTTTGCAAGTTCTTGATGCTTCATAGGGAGGACATAATCCCCAGTTGGAGCTAGTGTTAGTACCAATATTTTCAATGTTAAAATTTTTTTATCCTTCAATAAAATTGCACAAACTTCACCAAATATATCATCACCTCAATCTTAATACAATATATGTTGCAGAAGATTTTAATATTTTAGTATAAAAATCAGTCGATTTGCAGAAGAAGTTGCTACAAAAATAGTGTAGTTTTGGTATCGCAAAAATAGCCTCATTGCTAAAAATGTTCTACAGAAACCAATATATTCCAACAACACATTTCAACTAATTTATTCAAGCATGCTACTAAAAATGGGCAAAACGGTTGTTGGGTTTTCATGCATCGAACCCATTTTCAAGTGGCAATCCGACTACAGTCTCAATGAAATTTCAAAGTACACCACCAAATACACCAACAAGCATGATCCTCCAAGTACCAAGCAAGCATCTGAATATTACTCAAGCACCAACACAAACGCATATTTAAATCATCTAGGTGTCTCATACATTCCAAGTCAATTATGATGGTTTTTCTTAAACATCCTCCATGATCCAAAGAATGACCATACCATATGAAGCATTAGAGCAAAAAATGATTTGGAGTTTCGTGACGAAAGAAAGTTCAAATGGATAAACTTGAGCTTGTTCACAAAGGATGTCATGGTAAAGGTTTGCATGTTCTAGATTAAGAATCACTTTAAATCTTCCAAATCAGATGAAGGTCTACTGCACATTTATTAAGTCAAAATATTTTCCCGATATTTTGGTCAACATTTGGTAAAAAAATGTAGAATTTCATGTAGGTGATTTTTTTTTGTGGTCATGTTCTGAAGTTTTTCGTAAGAAAATGGGGTCAAATATCACAAAAATAAAACATGGGTTTTGTTACGAATGGGTCAAATTGAATGACTATTAGGTTGTTTCTAGAGAAAATGAACTATTTAGGAGATACAAGTGGAGATTTAAGACTAATTTTTCCATATTTCATTGATTTTTTCAAATTTGCAAGATTTTTCCAAATGCCCGATCAACAGAGTTGCCACATCATCAATTCGAGCTGGAGAGATCCTAATTTTGTGCTACAGAGTTAGGAATAGATCTCTTTTTTTAGGATCTCAGTTTAAATTTGTTACTTTGAATTATGTTTTGTAATTATATTTAAGCAAGGATTATCAATGAAGAAGGGGCCTTTTCCTTTTGGGAAGAAGAAGGGTTTGAGTAAGGGAAGAGTGAGGTATGAGAACTGTATTGAAGAGTTTATTGTCTATAGTATTTCATACTCAATGATCAATATATTTTGGTGATAGTTAGATTGTAAATCTTTGTAACTCTCTTTTTCCTGTTTTATTTGAATACAATGGAAATTCTTGTTATGCATTGATTTCTACACAGATTCAACTTTGATTATAGTAAATATTTTACTCTCAATTACTTGTTTCTTGTAATTTGTAATCAAGTACATGTTTCATATTTAAAATGACATTTTGAGTTTTAAAATATTCTTGGTGAATGTATGAGTTTACAGATTGTTAACTTATGTATTTATCTCTATTTTATATTCCTCCTTATCACATTATCCATTATGTGTCTGTCTCTTAAAGTGAATTCCCCTAACTACGTGAAGTGTTGTTGATCAATTGAAATTTTACTGAGGATTTTACCAGATATCTAATATTTCAATGTATTTGATATAGCCATAAACCTAAACCTAAACTATTGCAATAATTGAGGTTCCCTAGCTTTGTACTATTTCATTCTAGTGCAAACTTTAGGGATAACATTTTTTGGCATCGTTTCTAGGGAACGAAGGAATGAATTCATTTTTACCTGGGAGAATGACAATGATTAGATCTAGTTCTTGATGGTGAAAAAGGATTAGACACTGAAGTTTGAATGCAGATCATTCACCTGGAAACTCCATGGTTGAAGAATCCAGTGGTGACTCCAGAGTTTCAAGATTTCATATACTCGAATGGATATTGTTTTGGCACCTTTTGATTTCTCAATTATTCCTTGTTTTCCTAATGTTGTACCTATCATGGATGAGTGGGGAGATTGTACTCCTAAATTTAGAGAAGATAAAGATGACAATCATGCAGATCGTTTGCTTGAATTCCATGAAGTCAGGCATCAGCTGGGTATACATCATGAGAATGTATTAATGAATATGTTCATGTACTCAATAGAGGGAGATGAATGAGAATGGTACAAATCATTGCCTCCTTCTATAATTTCTTCTTTGAAATTGTTTCATGTAACATTTAATAATCATTATAAAAGGTATTTTCTAGTTGAGTCTCTTTTTGAAAATTGTTGTGAGGAATTTGAAGCATACATTTAACATGTAGTAGGTAATTCTTATGATTATGAGGATGAAAGAGATGTTTCTATTCAAGAAATGGAGGAAGAATCTTATGAATCCTTCTCTAAAGTAGATTTTATTTATTGCATTGATAAATATGCTGACAATAATACTCTAGATGCATCTGTCATTGTCTCAAATTTTTCTACTAGTTATGAATGTGATGAATTGTTACTTCAAACCTTAATGAATATCACCCAATTTATGATGGGTATCCAGATGATTTGGAGCAACAGTTTTATGAATCAACACATATGAAATTTCTCAGCAAAGACTCTATATATGACAACTATGAAATAGATTTTTTGGAAGGAATTGAAGGCAATAAGAAGGAGTTACAAGAGAAGTTCACAAAACTTTCTTATTCAACAACTATTGAGAAGTGTTTTCAATAAATCACTGAGACTAAATTTTCCATTCTTGAATCTGAATCTAAAGAAAACAGTAAATTAAATGAGGTCAACATAGTTGATGATTTCAAAAGTAAGAGAGGTAATTCTCGGTTTTCTTCTTCTTCACTTTTAGTGTTTCAATATCAGGAACTTGATATCATCCATGGAGTAGATATTTCACATGGACAACATATTCCTAAAAAATAAGATGATGTATTTACCTTCCATAAGATTGTCTCTTCTTGTTCTTTTTATGACCCTGTAGAAAGTTACATGGAGTCAAAACGGAATGATAAATCTTGCATATTTTACCTTGTAAAGGAAAATTTTCAGATCTGTAAGTAAGGCTTCCTAAATCATAATCTTTTACACCTTTTGACTTCTTCAGTCTTGTGTTTGTTCAAAACAGGGAGCAAAATTTAGTCAGTTAATGACCTTATTGATTGGTTACATTGGAAATTTTCTCATACTTAAAAAGAAGTTTTCATTTCGTTTGTGTAGGAGTTGTACATAAATAAGATCACTTCCTAAGAATTTGGTTTTCAGATTGATGTGATATAGAGTAGACTAACTGAATAAAGACTCCATATCCCAATGAATAAAGAACTGTACATGATAGTGTGTTTTTGGTTTTTCAGTTTCATATTGCAATTTCAGTTTGCAGTGTGTGATGAGAAGGGTTATAGGTTGTAGGGATGATATAAGGAATTGGTATTCAAGTTCGTTATGCCTCACAGGGAGGACATCATCCCCAGTTGTATCTATTGTTAGTACCAAGATATTTAGTGTTAAATTTTTTTTATCCTTCAATAAAATTGCACAAACTTCACCAAATCTATCCTTGCCTCAATCTTAATCCAGTATACATTGTAGGATATTTTCATCTTTCAGTAGAAAAATAAATGGATTTGCAAAAGCACTTGTTGTAGAAAGAGTGTAGTTTTGGTATAAAAAATATAGGCTCATTGCTAAAATGAACTACAAAAACTAGTATATTCCAAAAACACATTTAAAACTAATTATTCAGGCACACTGCTACAATTTGGCAAAACAGTTGTTGGTTTTTCATCCATCGAGCCCATTTCCAAGTCCCAATATAACTATAGTCTCAATGTGATGTCAATGTATGCCACCAAATACACCAACAAGCATGATTCTCAAGTATAAAGAAAGCATATGAATATTACCCAGGCACCAACACAAACTCTTATTTAAATCATACAGGTGTCTCACACAATCCAAGTCAATTATGATGGTTTTTTTGAAACATCCCCCATGATCCAAATAATTAACATATAATATGAAGCATTAGAACACAAAATAAGGAGTTTTGTTACAAAATAAATGTCAAATGGATAAACTCAGTCTTGTTCACAAACGATGCCATGGTAATGGTTTTAATGTTCTAGATTAAGAATCACTTTAAATCCTCCAAATCAGATGAAGTTCGATAGAACATTTATGTAGTAAAAATCGTTTCCCATTATTTTGTTCAACATTTGGCAAAACAATACAAAACTTCATGTAGGTGACTCTTTTTGTGTTCATCTTCTGACGTGTTTCTTGAGCAAATGGGGTTGAATCTCACAAAATAAAACGTGGGTTTTAGTATGAATAGGCCAAAATGAGTAACATGTGGGTTGTTTCCCAAGGAAATTATCTATTTAGGAGCTACAAGTGGACATTTAATACTTTTTTTCCAAATGTCGCTAATTTTTTTAGATTTTCTAGTTTTTTTTTTTCAGATTTCGCTGATTTTTTCATATTTTCTTAATTTTTCCAAATGTTCAGTCAACAGAGTTTCCACCTTATCAATTTGAGTTGGGGATTAGATCTTGATTTTTTTCTACAAATTTAGGATTAGATCCCTTTATTTAGGATCTCAGTTTGAATATTTTACTTCGAATTATGTTTTGTCCATTAAGTGCCTCACTCTCAAAGCGAATGCCCCTCACTATGAAAAATGTTGTTGATTATTTGAAATTTATCCGAGGAATGTTACAATATCTCTAATCTTTCAACCTATTCAATATACTCATCAACCTAACCCTAAACTATTGCAATAACTAAGGTTCCCTAGCTTTGTACAATTACAGTATAGTGCAAACTTTAGGGATAACATGTAATACTGCAGGTTGACCACAGTTATAAATGAGAGTATAGGCTGGTGAGTCATGTTACTTTCAGGATAGATTTCATGTGTRGTAAATAGGTTGRTGAGCCAGATGATAAAATTCTTGTAGGATTATCCTATGTATTATAAAATCATAATTGGATAATAAACGATGCCATGGTAATGGTTTTAATGTTCTAGATTACGAATCACTTTAAATCCTCCAAATCAGATGAAGTTCGATAGAACATTTATGTAGTAAAAATCGTTTCCCATTATTTTTTTCAACATTTGGAAAAACAATACAAAACTTCATGTAGGTGACTCTTTTTGTGTTCATCTTTTGACGTGTTTCTTGAGCAAATGGGGTTGAATCTCACAAAAATAAAACATGGGTTTTCACACGAATGGGCCAAAATGAGTAACATGTGGGTTGTTTCCCAAGGAAATTATCTATTTAGGAGCTACAAGTGGACATTTAAGACTTTTTTTCCAAATGTCGCTGATTTGTTTAGATTTTCTAGTTTTGTTTTCCAGATTTCGCTGATTTTTTCATATTTTCTTGATTTTTCCAAATGTTCAGTCTACAAAGTTTCCACCTTATCAATTTGAGTTCAGGATTAGATATTGATTTTTTTCTACAAATTTAGGATTAGATCCCTTTATTTAGGATCTCAGTTTGAATTTTTTACTTCGAATTATGTTTTGTAATTTTATTTAAGCAAGGATTATCAATGAAGAAAGGGATTTTTCCTTTTGGGAAGAAGAGGGGTTCAAGTAAAGGAAGAGTAAGGTCTGAGAACTGTATTGAGGATTTTTTTTTTTTTATTATTTCATACTCAGGGATCAAGAAATTTTGGTGGTAGTTATATTGTGCATATTTGTAACTCTATTTTTCCTGTCTCGTTTGAATGCAATGGAAATTCCTACTATGCATTGATTTCTACACAGATTCATCTTCAATTATAGTAAATATTTTACTATCAATTACATGTTTCTTGTAATTTGTAATAAAGTACTTGTTTAATATTTAAAATGACATTTTGAGTTTCAAAATATTCTTGGTGAATGTATGAGTTTACAGATTGTCAACTTTTGTGTTCATATATGTTTTCTATTCCTCCTTATTGCATTGTCCATTAAGTGCCTCACTCTCAAAGTGAATGCCCCTCACTATGAAAAATGTTGTTGATCATTTGAAATTTATCCGAGGAATGTTACAATATCTCTAATCTTTCAACCTATTCAATATACTCATCAACCTAACCCTAAACTATTGCAATAACTAAGGTTCCCTAGCTTTGTACAATTACAGTATAGTGCAAACTTTAGGGATAACATGTAACACTGCAGGTTGACCTTAGTTATAAATGAGAGTATAGGTTGGTGAGTCATGTTACTTTCAGGATAGATTTCATGTGTAGTAAATAGGTTGGTGAGCCAGATGCTAAAATTCTTGTAGGACTGTCCTATGTATTATAAAATCATAATTGGATAATAATAATATCACACCACTGCATATAGACTAACCTGGAAAAAGAGTAAGGGGGGTAAATTCCACTAGAAAAAGGGGAAAGAGGGGCTAAGAGTCTTAGGTTAAGGGGATGAGCCCAAGAGAATATTTAATAATAATTTATAAAATTTCACTTTGGGATGCATATGTATTATGCTACCCTAAGTTCCTATGGAAGAGGAACAAATCACAAGTGGGTGCAAAGGGATATCAAAAAAGTGACAAGTGTAATTTTATAACATGAAAATATAATGGGGAAAGTTATTACATTTCTCCCATGCTATATACCATTCTCATAGAGGAGAAGAGGGGGGATCATGAGTTGTTGCTATCCATCACTGTATGGAAAAGCTAGAAGCTTCTTGTAATAACTATTCTCTTGTAGGTTGAACTAAAGAGGAAGATTGTTAGGCTTGTGGGTAGTTGAAGAGGAAGGTTGGAAGGCCCATAAGCCTTCTCTCCAGGTGGGAGACGTGTTTTCAAAAGGTGGGATGTTAGACTTGTAAACATTCTCTCCAAGTGAGATAAATGTCAGGAATTGATTTCTCAAGGTGCCAATTGTAGCTACAAGGCTCAAAGATTTCCTATTTTAATTGTTGTTGAATCCTGGAAGGGAAGTGGGGTAGTCAATGGGGCACACTTCTTAAGTGGGAAAAACATGTGGGGAAATTAGAGACTGCAGTTGGCTAGAGTTTGCACTTAAATATGAGTATTATTGTTGTTAGTAGACTCGGTCTAGGATAGGAATCCCTTTTCCTCAAGTGGATTTGAATCCCATCTTGGGGCCTGTTGTCAGTTTGTGGGAAGCAGAGTCTATGGCTGAGAGGAAATTCGAAGGTATACATGCATTCAATGGATATTTATATTAGATAAGTGGTTCACCATGAATTTGTTTAAATTATTTTCTGAATAAATATGTATTCTTTTACAAGGACTACGTTTATATATTTATTCTTATGAGTATTTACTGTTTTATTCTCATTTGAGTAATTGTTGCTAGATTTGCATAGGAACAGGTAATTATATTTACCAGTCAATAGTATTGGATTTTTGGATTATACCTCTGTATATTTGTTGTCCAAGATGCCTATGACTGTGTAATCAGTGCATCAACAACGTCTATGTAATTATATATATATTGTCAGTATTTTTCCTATATTAGAGCCATAGGTTCGTATATTAGACCTGGAAGGGCTGAATTTAAAGTGAAAAGGTGAAATTGTTACCAGTTATGCATTATGTTTGACATAATCGCTAAACGAGGTTTATCTCTATGTATTATGATAATTACATAATAACGTGGGAATTGAGGTGTTTCCATTGATTGAAGCATAATTATAGAAATTATGGAAGGCATGGTAGCCTTAGAAATCTCCTAGAATAAATCGTGGAGCCACTAAGTAGAGGTTCGGGTTATATAATCTAGAAGAACACCATGTTTTTCCATTGAAAATTCTCATTCGTTGATCTCAACACCGTGAATTGATCATGGTCGTTGATCAGGGTCGTTATGTATGAGGACTTGCTGAGGATCGAGTTATGTTTTGACCATTGGATCCATTAGAGACATATTTGAAAGATCACGGCCATTGGTGAGGGTCCCCCATGTATGTAATCTTGAGAAGATGGGTTGTTTATAGTCGTTAGATCATTCCATCAGTGTATGATATTAGTTGGATCAAACTCTTATGTGTGTGATCCTTTGAATCAGGAATTAAATGTTGATCGTTGATCAATGTAGGATCAATGATCCATGTTGGTAGTGCATACCTAAAGTGCTCAAGGTTTAGCATAAGGATATTTTCCCATGAGTGGTAATTTAAATACCACCTGGAAACACATGGCCTTGTGTAAAGGTACAACACAACCCCGAGAGTGGGTTAGAAAACCACACTTTCCACCCCCACTACATTATAGGAGAATAACACTTAACGATGGAGGCAATCCACAATGGCTTGATGCCTAGGGATGTGAAGGGGGCACATGGCTTTAGTTGATTCGCTGGTAGGTCGAGTGGGGGGGCCTGTTGGGCGAGATGGACCTTAGATCTTCATCATTATCCTTAGCCGTTGGATCCAATGGTTGAAACAATATCATTTTTTCATTGGATTCTAAGGATTGGAGTAGCCCTATTAGATGGGGGTAGAGGTACTCCGATGGAGGGGCTCCAATGAACAACTGGAACCGTAGATCCATTAGATCAGGAATCAAATGATTCAAGTCATCAATTGCAGGAGGATCATTAGATAGCCTAGGTGAAGGCACTCTAATGGGAAGAATCTAGGGAGCGATCATAACCATTGATTATAGTGCGGGGAGAGAAATGTCACCCATAGATCTTGGTGGGTCCTTCGGGATGAGGCCAAGAGGAAGGTGATGTCATGATGACAAGGATTATGTCACCCCACCAATGCACATAGAACATGTATCAACATCAGGAGGGACGTACCAAATTCTCAGTGATGACATGTATGCCACATTAGTACATGTGGAGGTTCCATGTGTCAGGTGGAAATTCTACCACATGGTAGGGTGTTTTAGAACTTGGGGGATGAAAGGTGACATGGCATGGATGCCATGTGTCAAGTTAGGTGGTAGAATTGGTTAGGGACATTGTCCTGGGTGACAACTCAGATGCCATGTAAGAACTCGTTTAAACACAGATATAGGGAAGTGACGTCATGTTGATGTGGAGTTCTAGTGTTTTTTAAGGAGAACATGTGGCATCCTATGAATGGAAATATGGGTTGAGCATGGAATCATGTCATAGGTATACCTTGGGGAATTTTGTCTAAACCTTATCCCCTGATCTATCAATGATAGATGTCAGATGTCCATCTAAGGAGGATGATCATAGTGGCATGCGATGTCATAAGTTTAAGTACTCTGATAAAGTATTACTCCAACTATTAATTTGGACCTTCGATCAAGCTATGGCCACAATGCACAACAATTGTCTATCTCTGGTAGGGTCTGTGGGATAAGTACGAGGATAGTATGTGAGAGGGTGTTATCTATCATGTAGGTTGAATTCTCTGATATGATTAAAGCAATTTATTGTCAGTACACCATAACCATTCAATCCATTAGAGTGGACGTTGGTCGGACCCCGCTGTCAGAGGGCGTAGAGTAAGATTTAGTGGAAAACACTCTGATGAGAGGATTCTGATAGCAATGTGGAGCATTGTTAAGGGGTCCAATAAGGCATGGGTCTGAGGAGAGACGTGGAAAATTACACATCCATGCTATGTGGGATGGCATGTGTACCAAGGTGCCACATAGATTCCATGTGGCTCTAGGGTCGAATTGAAGTAAAAGGAATAAAAACTTTGAAAGGACATAACTTTTGATCTAGAGCTTGGAATTGAGCATGGTTATAGGCATTGAAAATCTCTCAATGATAAGAATCATTCTATGATGACTTAATGGAGGAATAAAGAGTCAGGAAAAAGTGAAAAAATTTGACACCCCATCCCTTAGAAAGTACATAAGGGGCCGAGTATGTTACAAAGTGGTATTAGAGCTCCAGTTTCAACATTGAGCCTGCATGGGCCAATTAATAGAGAACAAAACCACCTTTTTTAGAAACAAAGGAACCTTGTCATCACTTGGTGGAATAGAAAACACTCCTATATGAGTGGGATTATGCTGATAAAACATTAATGGTTGAATTTGAATGTGAAAGGGAAGAATCTTGCTAAAGGCTTCTTAAGTTCAGAGAAGGAATGAACTGGTGGTTGTAATGATGAGTTATTGGAACCTTGACAAATACAATAGTTGTTAAATATAGGGTAATCCATGTGTGCATAACTCCTATCGTTAAGAGGATTGGTAGATAAAATTTCTTGATGCACAAGTGGTTTTGTAATACATATGGTAATGAATGAGAATACATGAAAATAGGTTTATTATAACCTATGGTCAGTTACAAGTCATGGTCTACTGATGGATCATTTTGGTCAATTATGACTTGGTATCAACAATAGAGTAAAAGCATGATTGAAAATATGATAATGTCATTGTTTGTAGCTCAAAAAAGATTAGATAGAATGACTAAGGAAGGGATTGAACTAAATTTTGGTAAATAAGAACTAGGGTTTTCCAATTTGACCAATGGGTCAGAATGACATCCAAAGGTGGATGGTATCCATACATGTATGGCTAGGTATGCTCATGTAGTAGTAAAAGGGAATCTTTAGAAATGATTTTCCTTGGTAAAAAGGTTTGTTGACCAAGGATGGCATGAGGCATTAGAGGAAGTTAGACTTGGGCATTCTATTGCCCTAGGTAATAATGAATTTCCATATTGTGATTCTAGCTTTGAAACACTTTTATAGCAATTGGACTAGAATGGTTTCTTCCTGGCTATTTCCATGAGGAAGGAAACATAAGTATGAGTATGTTTGATAAGTTGGACATGTAGATGATTTTAAGATGTCTTCAAAAGAGATGGATATTATGACAAGTTAAATATGAAAGAGTGATATAAAATCAACTTTTGGGTCCCTTAAAAAGTTTTTTTTCATACAAATGAGTTTTATGAGAAATATGGAAAACTTTTAATGAAAAATCCTTGTTTAGGCAGAGAGCTCTAAAGGAAAATTATGTGTATCAGATCCATATATAAATTCAAAGCATGGAAGTATGGAAGGATTGTTTTACAATTTATGAAATAATTGTACCTGGTGTCAAGGATGAATAGATGCACTTGAAGGTAGAGCATTATGTCAAGAAATTTATTCATGATAAACAACGTGCTCAGAGGAATCAAGGCACACAAGTAAAATATGTATTGGGTGGGGTAGTGAAGCTCCATTCACTATAAAGGATTTCAATGTACATATAAAGTAGTACATTGTGGAAGAGTTGTTCTAAAGGATTGAGATGTCAAATGTCATCCTTCTTATAGAGAAAGATAGAGTATATACTTGGAGATAAGGGAAACATCTTCAAGGATCAATTCTATCATTTTGGGGGTAGTACCTCCATTATTATTAGAACTGTATAATGGAAGTATGGAAAGAATGTCAGAACTTCAAAGGTGAAGTATTGAAGGTGCAGGCAATCTAAAGAATGCCAACAGATGGTCTAAAAGTAATACTCCATGTGCAAGGTGGATGTAGAAGTATACAACCATACTTCTGAGGAAGGGCACTACATAAATATAAGTAAATTATAGAATGGAATAAGTCTAGAAGTAATTAGAGAAAATAATAAAAAGGTACCACTAAGTGGATATGAAGGGATTTAGATTTTAAGGTAGTACTCAAGAGTTGTGGCAGCAATGAAGGGCTTTTTTATTCTAGGGATAATGTTGAGTGTATTTCAAGAGTGTTGAATACATTCACAAAGTAGGCTAGGATAACCAGTTAAAAGGACCCAAGCAGGAAGATGATTTTTCTTGAAGGAAAATCAATAAGAGATATTGGAGAAGAAAGTGGTTCTAAATTTGACCTAGTAATAAAGAGGGATGATACATGAGAGAACCATATCAAGTATAAATGATCCATTGGTATTAATCCAGGAGGATGAAAACACCATTGGATTTCATGGTATTCAGTGATAGTAATGTTGATTACTCTAAAAGTGATTTCTACAATCCTAAAGAAGAAAAAGTCACATGTGCAGGAATAATTGACTATGCCAATCAAGTTGAGACTTAATGGGTCTAGAAAGAAGAAGGGAATAGTCCAAGAAACTATAAGAATGGAAGTTATTTAGAGAGGGCCATATGAATCAATGATTTTGGTAAAGTAAATGAGTGCTAAATAACCAAGGTTAAAAAGAGAGCATGATTGGATAGGTAATGTAGTCATACATGTGTTGGATCAGAGGGATTCAAATAATAGATCAATGTTGAAGGTTAAATAACAACACAAGGTATGGCTGAAAATACAAAAGTGGTGTTAAGGTCCTAACCCGCACATAGGTAGATCAATGTATTCGGATGTAATAAAGGTCAATATTAATAAGACCTTTCAATAAAATAGAATAAGGTGGATGTAAGAAGACCTAATAGAAGCTTATGCTTCTAGAAGGATCTTCCTCTAGATGCTTCTCTTAATAGACATATTTAGTATAAATAAGGGTCGAGGGTATGAAAACCCTAGCTTGGAGATTATTGTAATAGAGCACTGCTCGACTGGAGGTTGCCCCCTCGAAGAGGCCTATGAACATTGCTATCTGATTCAAAGTGCTATTTCTGTTGCTATTTCGTATATCATTTTTATGTATTGTGAAGATTATGCTGGATATTTTACTGTTATTCTGTCATTTCTAGCATTTCATTTCTGTTCTACATATTTTATATATATGGTATCTTGCAAGTGGCCAAGAGAGGATTATTCATAAAAGTTCTTGGGGAAGAAATAATCATGTGCAATGATTATAGTAAGAACTGAGAACAACCAGGAAAAGCAGAGAGAGTTGTGAATGATGATATAAGTTGTTGCAACTGTTGTAACATAAATTAAGATGTGGCTTGTTGGGAATCCATATATAGCACCAGAGGATGAAATGCACATGCATTTATGAGCCTACTAAGGGTACATTATTATTGCATAAAATATAGATTAATGAATGAAAATTTGTTAATGTGTGTGTAGCATGTTAATACTAGGACTGGTCTAGTGTTGTACTAATGAATATGAAAGTTGTTAACGATGGTTTTTGTGCCAGGAGAGAGAGAGAGAGAGAGAGAGAGAGAGAGAGAGAGAGAGAGAGAGAGAGAGAGAGAGATTTATTGCATGATTACAAGTGGCTCGGACGATATTGTTGGATATGTAGGTTACCCATATGAAGGAAGAAACGATACATTGAAATGTTGAATTTGATATTGACAAAGGAGTTATGGAAATGTCTATTAATGACAGCTAGTCAAGTAGCTTTAGTTCAGTAATGACAACTATGCATGTATCATTTTTATGTATTATACTGCATAATAAAATAAGGGAGCTTAGGTTAAACATTTTATCAATCATAGGTTATTGGTGATGTAATATTGTTGTTTGACTTGGATGCATTAATGGATTATATACAATGTGGTATGGTAAATGTCAGGGGCCTAGGATAGTTGTAGAGCTATTGGTTTGGTATGAATTATTATGGAACAATATTAAGTCATGATTTTTTGGTTATGGATTAATAACCAAAGAAAGAAGGCGTATGAACATTTTATAGGATTAAATGCCAACAAAACTAGTCATGTATGAGACCATGGAATGATTGTTTAAGCTATGGTGCCACACAAGTGTCCAATGAATTTCCTACTTGTAATTAATGTTTGGACTATAATATTTTTTATAACACTACAAAACACCATAGAATTTTATTCTTAGTATAGTGTTTGGGTTAAAAATAAAGGTATCCAAGTGGCTGAGAAAGAAATGAGAAGTGGATGGAGTAAGCATTTGGCCATTGGCTAGACCATCTAATTATCATGGTGGGATGCATGATTTAGAACAAGTCTTTCTAAAAAGAAATACAGGAGTAGATTAAATAAATGTTCATGGAGGATTGCATTTATGCATAGTATAATAAGTTTTGCACTCATGTATGCTAACATAGAGTGTGTATGCTTGAATACTTTATGGAATGCATTTTAGAATGCATGTATACAATATTTTTGTATAAGTGATCATACTAGCAACTGAGATGTTGAGATCATGACTAAGTCTTGAGATTGTTAACAATCATAAATTCTTAGGAACTGCATCAAGAGAGTTGTAGCTTGTAGTTACATTAGGATGGAATAAATGGAATTTTTATGTTCAAAGGATGGTTGCGATTGGATTGTTGGATGTGGACAATTTTAAAAATCACTTGGAGAGTTCTTATAAAGAATGTAATAAAAGTATGTTATGCATGATATACTGACCATATTTTTGGTTGAATGAAAGACAAAATTAATGCAGAGACGCAGTTCCAAATATGGCACTACTGGAATCCATAATGAATATTAATGCATGTTGTAGAAACAACCAAGCAAATATGAGATGAAAATACATATTTTGGAGAAATGTTGAATTTCCCTTAGGAAATAATTTTGATTTTTTCAAAAAAAAATTATAATATTGATTCTGGATGACTGTATGTATGTACTACTGATGAGATGGTATTTATTAAAGTTTGAATACTTAGGAAGAGAAGCTATAGTTGGAGACATTAGATACCTGAAAATGAAGAACCTTAGTAAGGGTTTGTTAATAAGTTGGCTTTCTCCTTGTGTGAGAAATCGTGGGCAATATGGATCGTTGGAGGAGTGTGTATCAATGAAGGAATACCTGATATTGAAAGGGTGAGTGTAGCAAGGAAGGAGAAACATAAAAATGTCACAATGAGCTGAATTATTACTAAAACAACTCTATGGAAAAGAGGAAAAGACCTCTAGTTGTAGTATGAAGACAGGACCAAAAGGGTAACCAGCTTCAGTGGCCAAGGCATGGAGATTTTTCAATAATTTTGGAAAGAACATTACAATGATGCATTGAGGACAGTGAATAAATAGGGGGGGGGGGATGTAATACCCCAAGTTGACCCTAGTGATCCATTTTACTTTGAGGCTAGAGTGTCTGTGTAGTAAGTAGGTTAGTGAGATAGATACTAAAAGGCATGTATGCCTATCCTATGTATTATATAATCATAATTGTATAATAATAATATCACACCATTGCATGCAGATTGACCCAAAAAAAAAGTAAGGGGGGTAAAATCCACTAGAAGAAGGGGAAAGAGGAGTTAATCCTAAGGGGCTTAGGCCAAGAGAATATTTAATAATAAATTCTAAAATTTGACTTTAGGATGCATATGAATTATGTTATCCTAAGTTATTATGGAAGAGGAATGAATCACAAGTGGATGCAAGAGGAGATAAAAAAGTGACAAGTGTCATTTTATAACATGAAAATATAATGGGTAAACTTAGTGAATTTTCCCCATGATATCTTCCATTCTCATGGAGGGGAAGAGGGGGGATCACGAGATGTTTTTATCCATAATTGTACAAAATATCTAGAAGCTTCATGTAAGAAGTATTCTCTTGTAGGTTGAGATAAAGAGGTGGGTTGTCAGACCCATGGGAAGTTGAAGAGGTGGGTTGTCAGGCCCGTAAGCCTTCTCTCCAGGTGGGAGAAGTGTTTTCAAAAGGAGGAATGTTAGAACCGTAAACATTCTCTCTAGGTGAGAGAATTGTTGGGAATTTATTTCCCAAGATGCCAATTGTAGCTACAGGGATCAATTATTTCTTGTTTGGATTGTTGTTGAAGCCTAGAAGGAAAGTGGGGTAGCTGGTGGGGCACACTTCCTGGGTGGGACAAGCATGTGGGGAAATTAGATATTTTAGCTGGATGGAGTTGGAACTTAAATCTGAGTATTATTGTTGTTAATAGACTCAGTTTTGGATAGAAATCCATTTTCCTCAAGTGGAGTTGAAGCCCAGCTCAAGGGTGACTTACTATCAGTTTATGGGTAGCAGAGTCTATGGTTGGGAGGAAATTCAGATATCTACATGCATTTTGTGGCTATTTATATCAGATAAGTGGTTCACCATGAATTTGTTTAAATTATTTTCTAAATAACTCTATATTAATTTTAATGAATACTTATTGTGCCATTATATTCATCATGTTGTTGACAAACTTGTACAAGGACTATGTTTATATATTTCTCGTTATGAGCATTTACTGTTATATTCTCATTTAATTAATTGTTACTATATTTTCACAGGAACTGGTAATTCTATTTCTCAGTCAAGAGTATTGGATTTTGGGATTATACCTCTATATATTTGTTGTCTAGAATGCCTAGGACTATGTAATCAGTGCATGAATAGAGTCTTTGTAATTAATGTTTTCTCTTGTTATATATATATATATATATATATATATATATATATATATATATATATATATATATCCTGTATTAATGCCACGGGTTCATATATTGGACGTGCAAGGGCTAAATATAAATTGCAGAGGTGAAATTGTTAGAAGGTATGCATTCTATTTGATAGAATCGCTAAACAAGGTTTAGCTTTATGAATTATAATAATTATGGAATAACACAAGAATTGAGGTGTGTCCATTGATTGAAGCATAATTATAGAAATTATGGAAGGCCTGGTAGCCTCATAATTATCCTAGAAGAAATCATGGAGATTGTTGGCCCTTGATCAAGTTTTGAGGATCCTTGGTTAGGTTTGACCTATTTTTGGTATTTTGATAGGTTGTCAAAGGCGAAACACAAGACGAAGCGGAGATCATGGGATCTTGGACCCTTTTAGGGCCCTTTTTGGGATTTGGGATTATGTAATGGGTATGGGGATGTCGGCCCATGGGTTTACCCATGTTTAGGCCCAATTTTGTAATATATATATATATAGAAGCTAGGCGATATAAGTAAAGTGGGTGCTAAGTGCTAGAGTTCGATCTATGTGATCAAAAGTGCTAAGTGTTAAGTGAAGATTTCTTTTGTGAATACTGTATGAGGCTTGCAAAGCTCAGTGCAAGTGAGTGTAAGATATTGAGAAGAGGCTTAGTGATGTAACCTAGCCCAGGGAAACAGGATCTAGTGAGGTGCGCATATCTCCTGTCCTCTACGGAGTAGGGTTTTTGTGGCTTTGTGCATGTAACTAATTGAAGAAGCTAATAAATAAGACAAAGAGTTGGTGGACGTAGCCCCAGGGTGGGGGTGAACCATGTACATGCTGTGTTTCTCTACTTTGTGTGATGTATTGATGTGTTTATATGTTAACTTGCTTAGTGCTTCGATATAGATGAATGGTAGATATATATGTTAATACTATGTGCTTAATAGTATTTATGAATACTATATATGGCCTATGTGGATGTGCTTAGTGATTGAATAAAGTAGATCTGGTTAAATACTGCAATGCTATGTAATTAGGGTTTAACTGCGCTATAAACTAAGACTGGATATTGATGAACTATAACTGCTAATTTCCTTGTTAAGGCGTTACAGTCACAGATCTATGTCTCATATAAGGTTGCATACACTGGTTGAAATAATTTTTTGCAGGTTAGCTACTATGATCCTAGTGTACAGTAAGGGAAAGGTTGGGGATCATTTAAAAGAAAATGAGGATTAACCCTTTGTTCCAGTTGCAGAAGATTGGGACATATGGATAAGGAATTCCCTGGTAGAAGATCTAGTTGTCTTTGTTGTAGAGCTATGGACCATGAAGTATTGGATTGCCTTAGAATGATTGGTAAGGTTGAAAGAATGAATATGAACCAAGAAAACCCTAAGGCAGATCCAGAAACTAAGATTATGGTAGAACCCCAAAAAGAATCAGAAAAAGTATTGCTACAGATGAAAGAAATCCTGAATGACCACTGTCATATCAACTTATCAGAGATCTTCAAATAAAAAAAGTGCATTGAAGAAAGAATAGGAGACTTCGACGTTGACTGTGTTCTGGATGAGGAAACATAGGTGAATATCATGACAAAAAGAACTTGGGAACTTTTAAGGGAGCCTACTATGATTTATTCATTGGGAGGAATAGGATTATTCAGAGGAAAACTGATAACCCTATGTGGAAGAGTTACCCATATATCTATGAGTGATCATGGATCTTCGATAGAGGAATATTTTGAGGTTGTTAAATTTATTGAGAACAACGCTCCATTTACTATGTTACTAGGAAAACCATGGATCTAGAAGGACAAGAATAGAAGGAAAGAAGAAGAAGTCTTAGAGCATAAAAAGCAAGAATTAAAAGATTTCATGACTAGGAGGATCGTACACTTGATTGAGGAATAGGAGAATAGATTGAAGCTATTTAACTTGGATGTTGAAGTTGCAAGAACACAAGAATATTTGCAGAAGACTGAAATAGCTATCCCATATAGAGAAGAAGTATTACCCTTGAATCTTAGGAAATAACCTCAACAAAGTGAAGTTACTATGCTAGAAGAAGAGAAGATATAGAATGGAAAGAGGAATAACAAGATGAAGCTCACTGGAAAGAAGGCTCGAAATCTCAGCAAGAAGAGAGAAAAGATCGAAAAGTTACAGAAGGTTCCAGAGGGAACTTCGCAAAGGGAAAATTTACAAAATAGGAACTTCGCCGGGATATCAGAACAACATCACATGGCACTTCTCCATGGTGAAGCAATATATCCATTGGGAATAGTATAATCGTTAGACCGATACCCCGAACGGGTAGAAAGGCATTTATGGTCAGAAAGATCGCCACTAGACCATTGGGACCGCACCATCGAAGATCACAAGAACCATAGCATGCTCACCTAATATAAATACTTGACCAAGACGAAGGGGAAGAAATCGAAAATAATCCCCCAACCATGGATGATGAACCTCGCGCAGTCCACCTTGTTGAACGTAATGAAAATCCCACACTTTGGAAGGCACCAGGAAGTTAACGCATGTTTCAAGCTACTACTTTCATGTTACCATGGAGGCTACTTATGGCTCGACCTCCATATCACAATTGATCTGACTTTGATCCATAAGATCACAAGATTGAGTATTCAAGGACCTGATCTGCAGAACTTCTATCCAGGAAAATCCACACATCACGCACTAGCATAGAAGATCAAGGATACATACGATGATGTTGAGAAGGGGATGTGAGGCTACAAGGTAGTCTCCATCCAGAATGGCGCAGTGTGCCTAGAATTTCAGTTAATTGCAGGGAAGATAGTACAAAAGAACTAACCCACGTAGGTCACAGGCTTCATCGTTGACCTTGCAGGGAAGTGCATAGAAGGTCTACAGATGAACTAGGAAAAGTACCTAGTTAATCAACTTGAACTGGATTGCCTCAAAACATGGGATCGGGGCTATGAATCCCATTTTAGCTGGCTCTTGATCGTCATCGCGTTTGTTTCTTGGGAAATGTCGAAAGGTGTGACCATCCCGGACATCGAACCATTCGATTTGTTTGCTGCAAAGTTCACCATGCTCTGGTACTCGAGTGATATGAGGAAACAGTGGTAGTCGAACATTGTTTTTCACACATATTACCTCCAGCTGAAGAGATCCATCGAAGTTGAACCTCGTATGACTCCGAACACCCTATAGAGGTTCTGAACCTTGATGAATTTCCTCGAATATCGGCACTTAATATACATTACAACATGAGAAGATAAGCATAAGGAGGATCTTCATTCATACTGCAAGCTCACATAAGAGGACCTTAAGGAGATAACTAAGGATTGGTTGGTAGACCTCCTTATTCCCATAGAAATTGCAGAGATGTTTGACCCTGACCTCCCAGAGACCATGCACAAAGGACATGATACACCTGGACCCAATAGAAGGAAGAAGATAGAAGAGGTCCAATACTTAAGCAGTGCCTCAGGCAAGACTGCTTCAGTATCCCCTGAATGAGGGGGTGATGACGAAGTAGAAAATATAAATGGAAAAGAAGATGAACTGAAATAAGGTGAAGTAACATCACTTAGAGATGAGACCGATCCCCTAAAGAAGAGGAAGGTTTCTCCCCTGAAACCTTCTTCCCAGAATAAATCCAGAGCCACCGTGACCAAGATGAAGACTGCACTCACTACCGATGATTTTGAATTCATCATAGCAACCCTAAACGATGCCTCGCAGGAAATCATGGAGAAATAAGAAGCCAAGAAAGAGGAAATGTACGATAGAATTGAGGTCAAACTCTGAGGGGTACAACATGCCCTTCAGTCCAGTCGCACAGTGTCCACTAGGCCCTTGCCATCAAGAGAACCAGAGTTGGGAGATGAGCTAGCTCAACTCCACCAAATAGAAGATGCAACCAAAGCTCACCTTCGTCGAGAAAAAGAAGAAGTAGAAAAATCCACCCAAGCTTTAAAGCAAGTGCAAGGAGTACTCATAGAACAATTCCAAGTTTTAGAGTAGGAGAAGGTTTCTCTCCAAGAAAAATTGGAAGAGGAGAAAACACAGATGCAGCAAGAAAAGGAACATTTGTTCGCAAAGAAACTCGAAGTGAAAGAAGCAGTCAACAGAGCACTTCGCTCTGTGAAAATCTTAGAGCCATAGGCAAAAGACCGAGTCATGCATCAAGTAGAGAAGATTGCAAAATCTATCCAACAACTACAACAACAAATAGCAGATTTAGAGCTCTACTAGTGCCTGACACTCCACAGGATGTAAGGGATCAAAGAGAAGCAACTGCTCTAACCGCAGTTGAAAGAATCAAGGACCTCACTATGGAATGTAAGCAATTCAGTGATCATAGTGCCCATACGTATGAGTGACTTATTGAGAATCCAGAACTGAAGACATTGGAGTCACAAATCCAAGAGGCAAAGTATCAAGCAAAAATAATACAGGCACAGTTGAAGCCCCTGTCAGTTGTTGAAAGAATGAAGTGATTCCAAGAGCAACACACTGCCCAGCAACAAGTCCACACCATTCCGAGCAAATTCATGGAAGTGACTCAGAGGCTCCAAATTGTATAGGAAGAGGCTTACCAACTGTTCATAGAGATCGAAGGCCAAGGAGTAGAACTAGAGAACAATGCCTAGAGGGACCTCTCAACGAAGCAATCATACAAGAGTTCATTGAACAGGAGGCCATGGCACAGTAACAAGTTGAAGTAGCTTGAGCCAAGCTTTAGGATTTTGAGACAGAATTATCCAAATTAGAGTGACTCGGGATGAGTCACAGGTGAGTGTTGGGGGCCTATTGGCCCTTGACCAAGTTTTGAGGATCCTTGGTCAGGTTTGACCTATTTTTGGGACTTTGACAGGATGTCGAAGGTGGAGCGCAAGACAAAGCGGAGATTGTGGGATATCGACCCCTTTTAGGGCTCTTTTTTGGATTCAAAATTATGTAATGGGTATGGGGATGTCGACCCATGGGTTTACCCATGTTTAGGCCCAATTTTGTAATATATATATATAGAAGATAGGCGATGTAAGTAAAGTGGGTGCTAAGTGCTAGAGTTTGATCTGTGTGATCGAAAGTGCTAAGTGATAAGTGGAGATTTCTTTTGTGCATACTGTATGAGGCTTGTAGAGCTTAGTGCAAGCGAGTGTAAGAGATTGAGAAGAGGCTTAGTGTTGTAACCTAGCCTAAGGAAGGAGGATCTTGTGAGGTTCACAAATATCCTATCCTCTGCGGAGTAGGGTTTTTGTGGCTATGTGCATGTAACTGATTGAAGAAGCTAATAAAGAAGACAAAGAGTTGGTGGATGTATCCCCAGGGTGGGGGTGAACCATGTACATTATGTGTTTCTCTATTTTATGCGATGTATTGATGTGTTTATATGTTAACTTGATTAGTGCTTCGATATAGATGAATGGTAGATAGATATGTTAATGCTATGTGCTTAATAGTATGGATGAATACTATATCTGTCCTATGTTGATGTGCTTATTGCTTGAATATAGTAGATCTGTTTAAATACCACAATTCTCTGTAATTAGGGTTTAACTGCGTTGTAAACTAAGATTGGATATTGATGAACTATAACTGTTAAGTGCCATGTTAAGGTGTTAAAGTCACATATCTGTGTCCCAACTAAGGTTGCAGACACTGGAGTCCTGCAACCACCACTGCCTCTACCTTGGGTGAGACTTCATCTTCTTCATAGATGTTGCCAAAAGGGCTGGTAGTTAGGGTTTTTTTGGTGCGTTGTTGTAGCGTTGAACCCTGGGTCTGCCGCTGTGCCAACAAAGACACTAATTCCAGGTTTGTATTGTATAATATAGGAGAACACCATGTCTTACCCTAGAGAATTCTCAACCATTGATATTAGCAATATGAATCGGTCATGGTTATTGATAGGGGTCCTTATGTATCTATAATTTCTAAGGATCAAGGTCTTTGTCAACCGTTGGATCCATCGGAGACAGAGTTGAAATATCCTAGTCATTGGTCAAGGTCCCTCACATATGTAAGCTCGCGAGGATGGGTTTTTTATAGTCGTTCAATCATTCCATCGATGTATGATATTTTTTGGATTGAAGTCTCATGTGCCACAACCTTCAAATCAGGGATTAAATGTTAATCATTGATTAGCATAGGATCAATGATCCACATTGGTAGAGGATACCTAAAGTTCTCAGAGTTTAGCATAAGGATCTTTCCCCATGAGTGGTAATTTAAATACCACCTAGGAACATGTGGCATTATGTAAAGGTACAACACAACCCTAGGACTGGGTTAGAAAACCACACTCGTCTCCACCACTAGATTATATGAGAATACCACTTAACGAGGGAGGTAATTTACACTGGTTTGATGCTTAGGGATGTGAAGGGGGTACGTGGCTTCAATTTATTAGCCGGAGGGTCAAGAGGGGGCCCATGTTGGGCGATATGGACCTTATATCTTCATCATTATCCTTTGTCGTTGGATCAAAGGGTTGAAAAGATCGCATTTGTTCATTAGAATCTAGTGATCGGAGTATCACGGGTAGATGGGGGTAGAGGTACTCCTATGGAGGGGCTTTGAGGAGAAACTAGAACCATAGATCCATCAGATCAAGTGTAAAATGATTTGATCCATTGATCGCAAAAGGGTCATCATATTATCCAAGGGTAAGGCACTCCGATGGGAAGACTCTTGGGAGTGATCGTAACCATTGATTGGAGTGGGAGATAATTTCACCCATAGATCTTGGTGGGTCCTTCAGGATGAAGCCAATAGGAAGGTGATGTCATGATGACAAGGATTACATCACCCCACCAATGCGCATAGAACATATTTCAACATCAGAGGGACGTACCGAGTGCTAAGTGATGATGTGTATGCCACGTTAGTACACGTGGAGGGTGGAAATTGTGCCATGTGATATGGTGTTTTAGCACTTAGGAGATGAAAGGTGATGTGGCTTGGGTGCCACGTGTCAATATGGGTGGAAACATTTGTTAGGGAGATGTGTCTTGGGTACCAACTCATATGCCACATAATAACATGTTTAAATGAGGCTAGAGCAGAGTGTTGTCATGTTGATGCAGAGTGTCATCATGTTCTGAGGAGAACATGTGGCATCCTATGAATGGAAAGACGGGATGAGTGTGGAATCTTGTCAGAGGTATACCTTGGGAATAGGTTTCTAAACATTTTCCCTCCAATAAAGGATTACTCTAAGGATTAATATGGATCTTCGATTAGAGTATGGCCACAATGTGAAATAATCATCGATCTATGGTATTGATCCAGAGTCGGATCCAAGAGCCTGATAGGGCTAAAAAAGGCTCAAAATGAAAGTTCTCAGAATCGGCTGAAACCAATTCCATTGTGACCATCTTGTCACGTTGATTTTGGCCATATATTTACTTTATCAAAAGGACGTTATATGCGAGAGTTATCACACTCTAACCATTTTCCCAAATAGCGAAAAAGTGAACAGGTCATTTGGCAAAAGTCAATGATGATGTCAGCATGACATCCTGCTAACGTCATCATGCTGACATCAACAAAGTGACATGTGGAAACATAGAAATAGGGTGACTAGATAGTGACAGGGACCAATCGCATGTTGACATGTGGCATCATGGAGGACCAATGAAAGGGTGCCACGTGGCCCAGACGTGCATTGCCATGTGGCACCCTATCACTAGTTTAAATGGAAAAATTATTTTGGAGCCCATGGTCTTCAAACCCATGACCTCTTGGTAGGCGTCAAGCTTTGGGATAGGCCCAACAACCAATGCACCAAGGGTGGAACTTGTTATACAAAGCCACATTTTTATTATATAAATTTTGTTTACATTATGATGGAGGAAAAGGAAAGCTGGGTCTAAGTCCAGCCCATGGACTTACCCGCCTATACAACCACAACCATAGGGTTGGGTGCTCCACAACTTGCACATGGGAGTTGGATAGGGCATTAGCCCTCAGTTTTCAGACTTCCCACAGAACCAGGAGCTATTTATATACAAGGGCACATGCATGAAGGGTGGTTTCTAGACCCATATCCGATGCAAAGTGCCACAGAACCAGGAGCTAGCGTGTTTAAGGGGCTAGCTCCCAGCCCTTTGGGCTAGCGCTAGGCCATATGGTTTGTATAGGACCACAAAGGGCATGCGCTTAGCCCAAGGGAGCTACTCTGTGTATTATTAACCAGAAGTGGTTTTTAACTATACAGTTTGGATTTTTTATTGTTTTTAAGCCTGTAATAGTGGATTTTGGTCATTATTGGGAGATATTGGGCTTTTTTTGAGCCCAGATTTTGGGAGGAAGTTGGGGAATAATAACCAAATTTAGATCTATAAAATCCAGGCCTGTTTGATTCCATGGAAGAATAGTAATAGAAGAGTTATGTTGAAGGTAATCCATGCCAAAGACATTTTTATGCAGGGAAACTGTTGAGGAGAAGACACTTTTGGGCCATTTCTGGGAGCTTTGGACATCCATTTTGAGTGTCGTTTCTTTTGTTGGGTTCTAGAGATCTGGAAGAAAAAAACCAGATCAGTATTGTATCCCTATGGAACTACTATGATGTATTTTTGAGATTTGAATAGAAATAAAGAAGCCTCCCCCACTGAGACAAAGGCCTGGAGACGTAGGCAATTTTGTGTCGAACTTCATTATCACTTATCTTTGTTAAAGTTTCTTCTATTATTAGGTTACCTTTCAATCTACTAGATAACAAATAATAAATAGGACCACTGAGAGAAAAAAAAATCACAAGAGTACACAAGCATTTATCCTGGGAAACCCTCAAGGGGAAGAAAACCCAACACAAGTTCCTTAATATAGATGGCCAATACAATGCCAAGACAATGAACCAAACAACAAAGAAATTACTCTCCCAAGGATGTGCCTCTCTCTCTCTTCCTTCTTTTGGAAACTGGTAATTGTAGCTTCCTTCAATACTTGCACACTAGATGAGTGAGCTAAGTGTGTGTTCAAACGAGGAGCTAGCCTCTCTTATTTATACAATTCAAGCACATGTGGAAGTGTCTCTTCACTGGAAGAATCGACTTCTTCTTCTGGGTGGTTATAACCACCTTTAATATATTATGGAGCCTCTTTAATATATATTGGGGCCGACTTCTTATTTAGACTATTACAATTAGGGTTTGACCAATCCGCAAAAGGGGATTTGGTCAATTACAATGATCGACATGATCAATACACAAAAGGGGATTGATCTAATCAATATAAATATATTTTATCTTTATCCACAAAAGGGGATAAGAATATTCTTTGCAATTAGACAATATTTTCACACTCCCTCTTAACAAGAAGGATATTCTTTATCTTTTGACAAGTCACCGAATGTCAACTTCAACTAGGTAGCTGCATCCACTGGATAGCATCATCAACTGGGAAACATCATCAACTGGGCAACATCATCGACTAGATAACATCATCGAATGGTTAACAGGAGGCATCAATATATTCCAGTTGTTCATCTGGCATCATGATCGTTGTCTGGCATATCTATAAATCATTAGAAGTTTTTTTCTCTTTATCTTCATGCAGAAGATACTCTTTCTTATATTCACACAGAAGATTTCCTATGAGTTTTTCCATTCTTTTTATGTTCTCCCTTCTCTTGTAGTAATCTATCTCACCCATCCACTGGGGAGGACTACTACCATATCTTCACTCCTATTCATCCCACATGAACTAGAGAAGCTAAGATGCTAGCCTGGGCAAGACTAGACTCCCTTTCCATGATCCATACAGGATCACAACACAAACCTCAATAGCCAACTAACCATTCCACATGGTCAAGTTTTGTGTTCCAGGCTACTCAATCCTTGGCTAGAGGAGAGTATATGCCCGCTTCCCCTTGGAGAAACATCCACATTCCTCTCTATGAGGGTGGTCAAACCCCTCTCTACGAGGGTATTCTAGCATGTCCCTAGAGTATCCAAAAATCAACACTTGGACAAATGCCAACCATGGAAAATTTCTCATTCCCCTTCTCTATGAAGGTCTCTTCCTTCTCTACGAAGGTTTACCTGTGGGATTGCTCATTCCTTCTCTACAAAGGTCCAGCTATGGGATCTAAAAGAATATCTTATGGTCCAAAATATTTCAATGGTATAATACCATGCTACCCATCTGTTGGGCACCATCCATCTACTAGATAACTTTCATCTTGATCAAAATATCTTGGCACCATCCATCTGCTTTTCTAACTGCATCAAATAACGATCCTTCATTTCGAACTCGGAGACATGGCTCCCTCTTGCACCAAGATAATAGCTTCTAGTCATCATCCTTGAAGTTTTCTTCTATAATATCCTGGGTGCCTTCTTGATTTCGAATTTTTCTTTCTTTCTGTCTTCATACTAGATCAACTTGATCCCTCTGCATCTATAGGAATGGTACTGGAGAAACCTATAGTTACCTACATCTCATCCACTATATCTGAGTATCCATCTTTTTCTTCATCTTGAATATTTTTTTTTTGCATCTTTAGGAGCCTCCTGCTCCTATATGAATATTGAATATTGTCTAGTCTTCACTGACTATCACCATATCATACATCCTTGTCATTTTGTCTAACTTCTGCAATTCACGGCATAAGTTCTTTCTTCCGAGACTTGTAAACTTACTTATAGTATGCTTTATTTGTCACTCTCATGAGTGATCATACATGAAATAAATATTTTATCTCTTTATGCATCCTCTTCTTTGATACTTCCTTCATAAGTCTGCATAGACACTGAAGTAAAACAAGGTTAATTAACATTCTCACAAAAATCTAACTTGTAATGATAAAGTATTGAAGTAAACAAGATACTAGAAATAAACATGAATACTTATCTTTTGTTTTTGTGTGGGGAGGCTCCACGGACTCCACCATTTGCTATCTTTCTTCAAATCAACTATCTTCAACTTAAAGTGCATAATCCTTAATTTCTACTAAATCTTTCTTTGAGGGAGGAGATTCCTCTTCCTCTGCCACATGTTCTTGATGCTTTCTTTTCCCTTTTCCTTGAGGAAAGTCATAGGAAAAGTGTCCCAACTTTTGACAGTTGTAGCATCTGATCTTTGAAACATCTTTCTTATTGTCTGGAAATATTACAGAGTTAGCTTCTTTATTGTTCCTTCTGAAGGAACTTCTTTTGTTCTTTTGAACTGTAAGAGCTTCCTCTTCGTCAACAATTAATCTCTTATGTTGGTCTGCAAGTCTAGATTCTTTGTGTGTGAAATCTGCCCATAACTTATCAAACTTGGGTAACTTGCTTCTTGCACACACTCCTTGTACAAAAGGAATCCAAAATGTTGGAAACCCATTTAGGGTTGTGGTTACAAGATCCTTTTCACTAATGACATATCCAATAGCTGCAAGCTAATCTCTGATCTGAGAAACTCTCATAAGGTAGGATGTGATAGATTCTGAGTTGTCCATCTTCATATTACGAAGTTGATTTCTTAAGGTAAGATTCTAGCTAATGTCTTTTCTTTCATATAACCTGTTGAGTGCTTTATACATTTGCCTTGTTGTTTGTAGTTTGGATATATGAGGGATCAAGTGATCTTTTACTGAATCTGACACGATTCTCTTTTCTTTCTTTTCATTCTTCTTATGCTTGGTCTTTTTCTCTTCTTCATCTGGTTCTGGTACACCCACTGTAACATGTTCTAGGAGATCATTCTCATCTAGAATCATCTGCAACCTATGCTTCCAAGATCTGAAGTTTCTAGATCCTTCCATCCTGTCTTCTACCCTCATGCTGGTAGCCATTGTTTCTTGCAGTAGAAACCCTAGCCCTTCGGGCTATAGAAATAATAAAAAATCAAATTTCTTGGATCTAAAAACTGAACTCACCAAAAGATGCGCTGGACTGAGGCGAGTATGCTAGTACAGTCAGATTTCTGAAAATCCAAATTTTGCCCCTTCAAACTTGATTTGCAGATTTCTGGACTGGTGCTTCTGGTTTTCTGGTACTTCTGGTACTTCTGGTACTCTGGTTTTCTGGTACTTTGTGAAAACTAGGGTTTCACTTTCCGGGAGATCTAGCCACTGAAAATGTGCGTTGAAGATGCCAAATGTTCCTTGAGGTAGGGTGCACCTTTCTAGATGGATTTGGGGTTGAAAACCTTCTTCAATAAAAATCCCTAATTTTCATGCACGACAATAGTGACGTTTTTCTTTTTCCTGTGAAAGATTCTCTCTTCAGCTTAGCTCTGATACCATGTTAAAGTTTTTGCTATTATTAGGTTACCTTTTAATTTACTAGATAAAAAATCATAAATAGGATCACTAAGAGAAACAAAATCACAAGAGTACATAAGCATTTATCTTGGGAAACCCTCAAGGGGAAGAAAACCCAACAAAACTTCCTTAATATAGATATCCAATACAATGCCAAGACAATGAACCAAGCAACACAGAAATTCCTCTCGCAAGGATGCACCTATATCTCTCTTCCTTCTTCCGACAACTGGTAACTGCAACTTCCTTCAATACTTGCACACTAGATGAGTGAGATGAGTGTGTGTTCAAATGAGGCACTGACCTCTCTTATTTATACAATTCTGGCACGTGTGGAAGTGTCTCTTCACTGGCAGGGCCAACTTCTTCCTCTGGGTGGTTATAACCACCTTTAATATATTCTGGGGCCTCTTTAATATATACTGGGGTTGACTTCTTATTTATCCTATTACAATTAGGGTTTGACCAATCTGAAAAAGGGGATTTGGTCAATTACAATGATCGATGTGATCAATCCACAAAAGGGGATTGATATAATGAATAATAAATATATTTTATCTTTATCCACAAAAGGGGATAAGAATATTCTTTGTAGTTACACAATATTTTAACACTCTTGTTATGGTTTGTTGTTCTTATTGCTTATGTTCAGCTCTATATATGAGTTTATGGTTGTGATATAATTGTCTTATATTCATCTTCTTTCATTAGCTTTCTGAATGGTTAATACACACATGCTTAATAACTCAACCACCGTCATTAAAACATTATTTCAGATTAGTATGGTCTACGTGCTAAGTATGATGAGAGTGTGTGAGAGGGAATTATCTGTCATGTAGGTTGAAGGCTCTAATATGATCGGAGCCATTGATTTTCAGTCCACTAGATATATTCAATCCATTGTAGTGGATGTTGGTCAGACCCCACTATCGGAGGGCGTAGAGTAACCAGTAGTGGAAAACACTCAGATGAGAGGATTCTGATAGCAATTTGGAGCATTGTTCAAGGGTCCAATAAGGCATGTTTTCTAGGAGAGACATGGTAAATTCCACATCCATGCCACGTGGGATGGCACATGTACCAGGGTTCCATGTATATTCCATGTGGCTCTAGGGTCAAATTGAAGTAAAAGGCACATAAACTTTGAAAGGATGTAACTTTTTGTCTACAACTTAGAATTGAGCATGGTTAGAGGCATTGGAAATATCTTGATGAGAAGAATCATTATATGATGACGGAATGGAGGAATAAAGAGTCAAGAAAAATTGAAAAATGGATACCCCATCCCTTAGAAAGTACATAAGGGGTTGGGTATGTTACATCATCAAAGACAACATAGCTATGCAAGATGCAACATTAGAATAATTACTCTACCGAAGGATCATTTCCTTTTATGACCAGCTGGAGGTGTGGAGATTTTAACTCAGGGACAAGAATCCTTGAATAAGACAAAATAACAATCAAAAATTTCTATTAATTATCTTCTATTTTTTCTTTTTCTCAACCAACCCCAATTTTTTCCTTATTATGTACACTCCTCACTGAGCAAAAGAAAATTGAATAGTTTTGTAACAACTTCTTCAAGGGGAATACAAAGAGTCACTTAACAATTGCAAATTATTGTATAGTATAAAGAAGATTCCCATTTTGTAAGTGATCTTCAAGAACTGTATAGAATCAAGAACTAATTCAGGGTCATATACTCTATTAATGAATATTGATGATCCAGGTGGATCATCTCAAAATTCGATAGAGTTAAAGTATTCAAAATGAAAAGTAAAGATTACAAAGTTTTGTGAGTTGATGTTAACAAGATCCAAGCTTTAGCGTGGTGAAGGAAACTTGATCTGAAATTTTAACTTGATCTTTAACCATTACTTGCATGTGAATTTTTAATTGTTAACCATCTTTATGAATGCAAAATTAAAGAACATTCATCAAGCACATGAGCACATAAACATGTAAGCATACCATCTATGAACAAGAATTGGTAACGGAGTTCACCAGACTTTTTGGCTACCTCTCCGGGCCACTTTCCAAATGGGAAGGCCGATAGATTAAGTATTCAAAATCTTACAAAGTGGAAGATCTCATCAGCATCTTTTTGGTGACGTTCGTTTCAGGAAAAACGGCCTCCAGGTGACAAAGATATGAGCAAGGGAAGTTTCATAAAAAATGGTTATAAATGGGTTAAAATGGTATAAAATATGGTTAGAAATGGTTTAGAAAAAAAAAGGGGTGGTCAAGGGCCTAGCCCTTGACCTTGCCAACACTGAGGCCCCCTTGGTATTAAAACCATATCATAAAATCCAAATATCATATATATTAAAACCATATAAACCATATCCAAATGTGATATAACACAAATTGCATGCATATTTAAAACTATATCATATGATATGTATTAAAACATAAAACGTGCGCAAACCATACCATATAGCAAATATGTTATAACAAATATATGTGTATGGAGGAGAAGCCCGCGGGTTTGACTCCGGGACTTCCGCCCCCATAACAACTACAACTAACAATGCGCCACCGCCATGGGACGTGGCAAGGAATGGCACAAAAAACTTAAAAGTTTCCGAGATTCAGGGGATTTTAAAGGGCGCATGGTCCATAGCTCGTGCCTCCCCAAAAAATATTGTTTTTTTTATTATTTAAATGGGGCATGGGCACGCATCCCGAGGAAGGAGAAAGAGTTTTGATGTAGGCAAAGACAGGCATGCAGATGAAGGTGATGTTGCATAGTGACCAAAGTGAATTTGCATGTAGATCGAGGTGGTATTTTCACGTAGTTCGAGGTGGTACAGAATTGGCATGCATCCCGAGGCCGTATGGACTGTACAATCAGGGCAGAATTGGGAATTGTGCCAAAAAGGGCATTCGGAGTCCAGTTTCAGAAATATATCGAGTTTATACTCAAAAGTCTCAATTTTTCGCAAGGATTCCAGATCCAGCTTCAGTTTTTGCATTCAGGCATCCAAATAGAAAAGTGTTCACAAAACCTTCCAGATACACAAAAAGGTATCAATGTTTATACTTAAAAGTCTCATAATTTCATCTTGCAGCTGTTGTTGAGGTCTGTTACTGTATATGAAAAACAGAAATCAAAAGTCACTTTGTAATAGAATATATAATGTCTGAATGTAGAGACCAAAGGATAGTGATTTCACGGTGGATGTCCCAAGTTCCCTTACATTTAATAAGATCCTTACATGAAAGGCCTCGGAAATTACACAAGATCCTTCCCAAATTTGATCCAGATAAACCTGGTTCAGCAGAAGACCACTTAAATAACTTTTTCTTAGCCGCTCATTTGGTAAATGTCCAACATGAAGATGTGATCTGTAGGCTATTTCCTCAGACCTTTTTGGTATAGCATATACATGGTATTTCAATCTGTCTCTCGATTATATATCAAGTTGGGACAATTTTGAGAAGGTTTTTATCAAAAAATTCAGAGAAAGGAAAACAACAACATCCTTATATAATGAATTGGGATCTATTAAGATGGATAAAAGAGAAAAGGTAAAATATTAAAACCATAGATTTATCAATTTCCTAACTAATTTCACTATTGATACAACCCCCACATAATCCTTAGCCATTGAATACTACACAAAATCTCTTATTCCTTCTATAGCCATGTTTTTCAAAAGAGATAATAGGGACACTTTGTCTCTTAATTTAGATGAAGCTGAAATTGTGGAAAGGGAACTATCCTCTTACAATCATCACCTACACTCTGAATAAATGAAGTCAGCTCGAAAGAAACCTTTACTTCTAACAAAGCCACCTGAAAAGGATCCCAAAGATATTGACAACATGGTGAAGTTAGTTAATAAATTATCAAATAATGTTATCTACCTCAAGAAGAATGTTGGTGAAGGACCATAAATACCTCTAACCTTTCACCAATTTTTCAAGAGGTAAGACAATCCACCTAGACCACCCGAAGCCCCTCAGATGGCCTTAAATTTAGACAGCGTCAACAATGATAACTTCTTCTCTTATCATCAAAAAAATCATCCAGAATGGACTTGCCCTTAGTGGGTTAAATACATGACCTTAGTTATCAACCAGTTGTTGCATCAGAAGATATTAAATGATGAACAACTTGCAGAGGCTCAAACTAATGCTACTGATGAAGTCCCCCCATAATCTTTTATGCCTTTTTGGGGCTAGTGTMTAGACTCGGATGATGAGAAAATAGAAGAGATCTTTGTGTAAGATGTACTAGTAGTTAAGTCTACTCCCGGGAACTACAATTTACACAACAAGGGTCTAGATMTTGTCAAATCCTCTTCCAAATATAACAATATACATCTTAGGAACATTACTCCTCCCCTGTAAGGTAGCTAGAGAGGTAGTGGGGGGGGCCAGAGGGCCCATAGTGATAATAGTGGAGGTCATTCAATGTAAGGTGGACTAGGTCCACTATATTATTAAATAAGGCCCAATATGGTAGTTAGATATAATAAATGGGTAATTAGATATAATAAATGTAAGAGGACTTCTTAGAATGTTCTACTTCTAGAAGATTCCTCCTGTAGAATGTTATTAGGTGATGGTAGCACTATATAAAGGGGTTCAAGAAATGTAATGAGACATGAAGAGAAATATTATATTTGGAGCAATAGCTCAATAGGAGGATGACCCCTAGAAGAGGCAAGTGAACAGGAGAGGACCCCTTCCATAATAGGATCCATTGTATGGTGTGGACCTACCTCAAGGGTTTGATAGTAATAAAGGAGATTTTGCATATTGTTCTTGTATATCTGTTGTGGTGCTTTTGTATTCAGTATTTGGTTCTTAACACTCGCATTCGCAAGAAGATGAGTACAATGAGGCTCTGAAGGCCTTTTTACAATAAAAAGGAATGCTAAAAACCATAGACATCCAAAAACCTAACCCTAGGAGATGAAGTGCCAAAAGTCATGTGGGCCTCGTTTGGGTAGTTAGTACATCAACTTCCCGGGGTCGTAACTTTTGCATACGATCAACGTTTTAGGCGTATGATAGCTCATTGGAAAGGTATCATCGAGGAGATTCATTTTGGGAGCCTAATAATGCCTTTGGATATAATTGAGAATATCCATCTCGAAAAACCTTCATTTAGGCCTTCAAAATAGCCCTAGAAGTTAAAACCTGCTAAAAATAGTAAATTGTCAAAATTGTCAAAAAAATGTTTTGAGCCAGTCGGAAAAGGTGGGTGGCCACTGATATATACCTAGATCAATCCTCCCTCCTTAGGAATCAATTGTCTCCATTGTGTTGAGTTCCTGGGGGAGAGGGAAATGCAATTGTTGGATCTGCATCTTGGTGAGTTGCTTGTATTGTTGGAGACATCACGCTGCTCAGTTTGTGGAAGTATGTCAAGAACCTGTTGAGGCTGAGGTTGTTCAACAGGTCGAGATACATGATAGGAAAATGTGAAGAAGGAATCTTTTCTGCTTCTGTTGGATAGAATGTGCTTGGGGTGAGGTTGTAATGGTTGCAGTGTCGTTCTGTTCTCCCTTTGAACAGATTGTGAAGAAGCTAAATTTTGCAGTATGATATACTACCTTGTGACACTTTTTAGGTGGAACAATCGTCGAAACTATCTCTGGTATTCTGTAGAGATGTCCCCTAAAGTAAAAATGACACTATGGGGTCGAGATGCATAAACAACATGGCGCTTCCACATATATGGCTAGCCAAAGAGAACATCATAGACATCCAGTGGGGAAACATCACATAATACCTCATCCTTGAAGGGTTGGATTCTGTATGACAATCGACACTACTGGCTGACACGAAGATCTCATCCTTAGTGAAGCCACCTGATGTTTTATGGTTGCGGGTGTGGTGTTGTTGAAAATCCAAACTGTTTGACGAACTCTGTTGAGATGAGGTTCTTCTGGCTTCCGCTATAAATAATTAAATGCAGTGGGGTCCCCTTCACCCACATTTGTGAATGAAAAAGGTGCTCCCCCTCTTCAGGATCTGTTGGTTCTTCTAGTTGAATTGGTGCGGTCGTGACAATAACAGTGGGGTCCGCATCAATGATCTGTCCTTTACCATTATTTTCAAAATCAGATTCTGAATCAAGGTTCGGCTCTTTGTCTTTGATCTCATCCACCAATGACTATTTTGAGTGACATTCATCGGTGTTGTGCCAAGGGATTTTGTGGAACTCACACCATTTTCTGATGTCCTTCTTTCTCTTCTTGTGACCCTTCTTTTCCTATGTCTTGGACTGGTTTTTGGGAGACTGCTTGCTGGGGCCATGTTTGTCATACTTTTGTTGTTGAGGATTTGCAGACCCAAACTACTATTTGTTCTGGTGCTTAAATTTCTTCTCAATTTTACATGCATATCGATAAGCAGCACCGAGTGATGAGATGTCCAGAAAATCAATTTTAGTCTGGATGTATCTGTGTAGAGCCCCACAGTATTTCAGAACCAAATGTCACTCAGAGTATTTGATACCCAGCTTGGTGCTCTGGAACTCTGGAAAATCTTGGCCCCTCTCTTGCCGCAGTGTGGTCCATCTCGTCTACTAGTCCTCATAGTTTCCAACAAGGTAATACTGTTCCTTTAACGCATCCACAAAAAAATCCCAAGTGGCATCGGCCCCATATATTTAAGACTCATATGTGGAACTCTTCTCCCAATAAGTTTCCCACCAATGTTTCACATGGGGGAGATCTTTAAGGAGTGCGAAGGTGATCTTTTCTTTGTCAAAAAATTTGTGAACAGAGAAATAACCTTCTAGCAGATTTAACCATTTGTCTAGAGCTTCTACATCTATCTGTCCTTCAAATACAGGAATATCAAAATTAACTTGTACCTTGAAAGGAAATGTTCCTACAAAGTGGCCACTTGATGAAGATGCGCATGTTGCTATCGGCAAGCGTTGAAGGATGTGGGAAAAATTCTCCATCATTTCGTCCCTCTGTCGTGTGAGAGCTTTCTCAAGCAACAGACTCATAGGATCATCTGCTCCATCATTTTTCTTTTCTTTTGCCATTGAGGGTTTCTTGGGTGTGCGAGAGATATTTTCCTCAAGAGAGACAAGCTCAAAACCCAACTTGCTATAATCAGACCTCATCGAGGACATGCACTGAAAAAAAAATGATCAAGAACAACCTACTCTGATACCATTGATCCGGATTATTTTCGGCACGAAATGAGAGTGGAGATATAATAAGGAAATGCACAGAAATATCGCGTATATCCAATAATATAACATAAATGTATCAGAGATGCAACCATAAACATATATATACAGTAATACAGGATGTCTATTAATGAAAGAAATGTATAGAGACTGTAAAAATACAAAGTGAAAAACTCGCTAGAATGGTGGCAGCTTATTTATGAGAAGAGATGTGAAGGCTACTCGCATTCACAAGAACATGAGTACAATGAGGCTCTGAAGGCCTTTTTACAATAAACATGTGGGCCCCATTTGGGTAAGTTAGTACATCAACTTCTCGGGGTCGTAACTTTTGCATACGATCTCTGTTTTAGGTGTATGATAGCTCGTTGGAAAGGTATCATCGAGGAGATTCATTTTGGGGGCCCAATAATTCCTTAATATATCATTGATAATCTAAAGCTTTAAAAACCTTCATTTTGGCCCTCAAAATGGCCCCGGAAGATAAAACCTGCTAAAAATAGTAAATTGACAAAATTGAGAAAAAACTGTTTTGAGTCAGTCAGAAAAGGTGGGTGGCCACCAATATCCACCTGGATCAATACTCCCTCCTTAGGAAGAAGTGGTATCCATTGAGTTGAGTTCTCAGGGGAGAGGGAAATGCGTTTGCTGGATCTGCATCTTGGTGAGCTGCTTGTATTGTTGGAGACATCACGTTGCTCAGTTTGTGGAAGTATGTCAAGAACCTGTTGAGGTTGAGGCTATTCAACAAGTCAAGATACATGAGAGGACAGTGTGCATAAGGAATCTTTGTGCTTTGTTGCAACCTTGTTGACCTGCTTCTGTTGGATAGAAGGTTCTTGGGGTGCGACTGTAGTGGTTGCACTGTCCTTTTGTTCTCCTTTTGAACAGATTGTGAAGAAGCTAAATTTTGCAGTATGAGATACTAACTTGTGGCACTTTTTAGGTGGAACAATATTTGGAACTACCTCTGGTATTCTTTAGAGATGACCCCCCAAAGTAACAATGACACTACAGGGTCGAGACTCATAAACAACATGGTGCTTCTACATATATGGCTGGCCCAAGAGAACATCAGAGGCATCCAGTGGGGTAACATCACATAATACCTCATCCTTGAAGGGATGGATGCCGTATGACAATCGACACTGCTGGCTAACACAGAGATCCCGTACTTGGAGTAGCCACCCGATGTTGTATGGTTGCAGGTGTGGGGTTGTCGGCAATCCCAACTATTTGACGACCTATGTTGAGATGAGGTTTTTCTAGCTTCTGCTATCAACAATAAAATGCAGTGGGGTCCCCTTCACCCACATTTGTGAATGAAAAAGGTTCTCCCCCTCTTCAGGATCTATTGGATCTTCTGGTTGAATTGATGCGGTCATGACAATAGAAGTGGGGTCTGGGTCAATGATCTGTCCTTTACCATTATTTTCAGAATCAGATTCTGAATAAGGGTTCGGCTCTTTGTCTTTGATCTCGGCCACTAATGACTCTTTTGAGTGACATTCATGAGTGTTGTGCCATGGGATTTTGTGGAACTCACACCATTTTTCGGTGTCCTTCTTTGTATTTCTGTGACCCTTCTTTTCCTGTGTCTTGGAATAGTTTTCGGGAGATTGCTTGTTAGGGTCATCTTTGTCATACTTTGGTTGTTGTGGATTTGTAGACCCGAACTCTCGTTTGTTTTGGTGCTTAAATT
This sequence comes from Picea engelmannii, assembly GCA_009831015.1. Classification (NCBI taxonomy): domain Eukaryota; kingdom Viridiplantae; phylum Streptophyta; class Pinopsida; order Pinales; family Pinaceae; genus Picea; species Picea engelmannii. The sequence continues at coordinate 1,148,353 of ML779197.1, forward strand.
TCTGCTCAATTTTAATAGCATATCGATAAGCAGCATCGAGTGATGAGATGTCCAGAAAATCCATTTCAGTCTGAATGTATCTAGGTAGAGCCCGATGGTATTTCATAACTAAATGTCACCCAGAGTATTTGATACCCATCTTGGTGCGGAAGGTATGGAAGATATTGGTGAACTCTGAAACTTCTTGGACCTTCTCTTTCCATAGTGTGGTCCATCTCATGTACTTGTCCTCATAGTTTCCAATAGGGTAATACTGTTCCTTTACCGCATCCACAAAAAAATCCCAAGTGGGATAGGCCCCATATATTTCAGACTCCTCCGTGGAACTTTGCTCCCAATAAGTTTCCCACCAATGTTTGACATGGGGGAGATATTTAAGGAGTACAAAGGTGATCTTTTCTTTGTTGGAAAATTTGTGAATAGAGAAATAACCTTCTAGCAGATTTAACCATTTGTCTAGGGCTTCTGCATCTATTTGTCCTTCAAATATAGGAATATCAAAATTAACTTGTACCTTGAAAGGTGAGGTGCCTCCAAATTGGTCGCTTGATGAATATGCGTCTGTTGCTATCGGCAGGCGTTGAAGGATGTGGGAAAAATTCTCCATCATTTTGTCCCTCTTTCGCGTGAGAGCTTGCTCAAGCAACAGACTTATAGGATCGTCTGCTCCATCATTTTTCTTTTCTTCCACCATTGAGGGTTTCTTCGGTGTGGGAGAGAGATTTTACTCAAGAGAGACAAGCTCAAGACCCATCTTGCTATAATCGGACCTCGTCGGGGACATGCACTGAAAACAAAAACGACCAAGAATAGCCTACTGTGATACCACTGATCCAGATTATTTTCGGCACGAAATGAGAGAGGAGATATAATAAGGAAATGCACAGAGATATGACGTATATTCGATAATATAATATAAATGTATCAGATATGCAACCATAAACACAGATATACAGTAATACATGATTTCTATTAATGAAAGAAAAGTACAGAGACTGTAAAAATATAGAGTGAAAGATTCGCTAGAATGGTGGCATCATATCTCTGAGAAGAGATGTGACGGCTACACGCATTCACCAGAGGATGAGTATAATAAGGCTCTAAAGGCCTTTTTACAATAAATAGGAATGCCAAAAACCCTAGTCATCCAAAAACCTAACCCTAGGAGATTAAGCGCTAAAAGTCATGTGGGCCACATTTGGGTAAGTCAGTACATCAAATTCCCGGGGTTGTAACTTTTGCATATGATCTCCGTTTTAGGTGTTTGATAGCTCGTTGGAAAGGTATCATCAAAGAGATTCATTTTGGGGGCCCAATAATGCCTTTGTCTATCATTGAGAACCTCTATCTTGAAAAACCTTCATTTAGGCCCTCAAAGTGGCCCCGAAAGTTAAAACCTGCTAAAAATAGTAAATTGCCAAAATTGCCAGAAAAATGTTTTGAGCCAGTCAAAAAACGTGGGTGGCCACCGATATCCACCTGGATCAATCCTCCCTCCTTAGGAAGCAATGGTATCCATTTCATTGATTTCTCGGGGGTGAGGGAAATGTTTTTGTTGTATCTGCATCTTGGTGAGCTGCTTGTATTGCTTGAGACATCGTGTTGCTTAGTTTGTGGAAGTATGTAAAGAACCTGTTGAGGCTAAGGCTATTCAACAAGTCAAGATACATGAGAGGACAGTGTGCAGAAGGAATATTTGCGCTTTACTGCGACCTTATTGACCTGTTTATGTTGGATAGAAGGTGCTTGGGGCGAGGTTGTAGTGGTTGCAGTGTCCTTCTGTTCTCCTTTTGAACATATTGTGAAGAAGCTAAATTTTTCACTATGAGATACTACCTTGCGACGATTTTTAGGTGGAAGAATAGTCAAAACTACCTCCGGTATTCTGTAGAGATGACCCCCCAAAGTAACAATGACACTACGGGGTCGAGACTCATAAACAACATGGATCTTCCACATATATGGTTGGCCCAAGAGAACATCACAGACATCCAATGGTGCAACATCACATAATACCTCATCCTTGAAGGGTTGGATGTCATATGAAAATCGACACTGTTGGCTAACACGAAGATCTCGTCCTTGGCGAAGCCAGCTGATGTTGTATGGCTGCGGGTGTGGTGTTGTCGTAAATCCCAACTGTTTCATTACCTCTGCTAAGATAAGGTTCTTCTGGTTTCCGATATCAACAATAAAATGCAGTGGGGTCCCCTTCACCCACATTTGTGAATGAAAAAGGTGCTCCCCCTCTTCAAGATTTGTTGGTTCTTCTGGTTGAATTGTTGCGGTCACGACAATAGCAATTGGGTCTACGTCAATGATCTACCCTTTACCATTATTTTCAGAATCAGATTTTGAATCAGGGTTCGACTCTTTGTCTTCGATCTCGGCCACCAATGACTGTTTTGAGCGACATTCATTGGTTTTGTGCTTGGGGATTTTTTGGAACTCGCACCATTTTTTGGTTTCCTTCTTTGTCTTCCAATGACCCTTATTTTCCTATGTCTTGGACTGGTTTTTGAGAGACTGCTTGTTAGGGTCGTCTTTGTCATACTTTTGTTGTTGCAGATTTGCAAACCTGAACTCCCGTTTTTTCTGGTGCTTAAATTTCTTCTCAATTTTAACAACATATCGATAAGCAACACTGAGTGATGAGATGTCTAGAAAATCCATTTCAGTATGGATGTATCTGTGTAGAGCTCCATGGTATTTTAGAAACAAATGTCGCTCAGAGTCTTTGATGCCTAGCTTGGTGCGCAAGGTATGGAAGGTATTGGTGAACTATGGAACTGCTTGGCCCCTTTCTTGCCACAGTGTGGTCCATCTCATGTACTGTTCCTCATAGTTTCCAATAGGGTAATACTGTTTCTTTACCGCATACGCAAAAAAATACCAAGTGGGATTGGCCCCATATATTTCAGACTCCTCTGTGGAAATATGCTCCCAATAAGTTTTCCACCAATGTTTGACATGGGGGAGAGCTTTAAGGAGTGCGAAGGTGATCTTTTCTTTGTCGAAATTGTTTTGAACAGAGCAATAACATTCTAGCAGATTTAACCATTTGTCTAGGGCTTCTGCATCTATCTGTCCTTCAAATATAGGAATATCAAAATTAACTTTTACCTTGAAAGGTGAGGTACCTCCAAAGTGGCCGCTTGATGAAGATATGACTGTTGCTATCAACACGCGTTAAAGGATGTGGGAAAAATTCTCCATTATTTCGTCCCTCTGTCGAGTGAGAGCTTGCTCAGGCGATGGACTGGTAGGATCATTTGCTCCGTCATTTTTATTTTCTTTCTCCATTAATGGTTTCTTCAGTGTGCGAGAGTGATTGTCCTCAAGAGAGACAAGCTTGAGACCCAAATTGCTATAATCGGACCTTGTCGGGGACATGCACTAAAAAAAATGATCAAGAATAACCTGCTCTGATACCACTGATTCGGATTATTTTCGACACGAAATGAGAGAGGGGATATAATAAGGAAATGAATAGATATATCTCATATATCCAATAATATAACAGAAATGTATCAGAGATGCAACCCAAAACACAGATATACAGTAATACTCAATTTCTATTAATGAATGAAATGTATAGAGACTTAAAAAATACAGAGTGAAAGACTTGCTAGAATGGTGGCAGCTTATCTATGAAAAGAGATGTGACGGCTACTCGCATTCGCAAGAATATGAGTATAATGAGGATATGAAGGCATTTTTATAATAAACAAGAATGCCAAAAACACTAGACATCCAAAAACCCAACCCTAGGAGATGAAGTGCCACAAGTCATGTGGGCCCTGTTTGGGTAAGTTAGTACATCAACTTCCTGGGGTTGTAACGTTTGCATACAATCTTCGTTTTAGGCGTATGATAGCTCGTTGGAAAGGTATCATCGAGGAGATTCTCTTTTGGGGCCCAATAATTCCTCTTTCTATCATTGAGAAACTCTATCTCGAAAAACCTTCATTTAGGCCCTCAAAATGGCCACGAAAGTTAAAACCTGCTAAAAATAGTAAATTGCCAAAATTGCCAGAAAACTGTCTTGAGCCAGTCGGAAACGATGGGTGGCCACTGATATCCACCTGGATCAATCCTCCCCCCTTATGAAGTAATGGTCTCCATTGCATTGAGTTCCCAGGGGAGAGGGAAATGCGTTTGTTGGATTTGCATCTTAGTGAGTTGCTTGTATTGCTGGAGACATCACATTGCTCAGTTTGTGGAAGTATGTCAAGAACCTGTTGAGGCTGAGGCTATTCAAAAATTTTAGAGACATGAGAGGAAAGTGTGAAAAAGGAATATTTGCGCTTTTCTGCAGCCTTGTCAACCTACTTCTGTTGGATAGAAGGTGCTTGGGGTGAGGTTGTAGTGGTTGCAGTGTCCTTTTGTTCTCCTTTTGAACAGATTGTGAAGAAGCTAAATTTTGTAGTATGAGATACTACCTTGCAACACTTTTTTAGGTGGAACAATAGTCAGAACTACCTTTGGTATTCTATAGAGATGACCCCCCAAAGTAACAATGACACTATGGGGTCGAGACTCATAAACAACATGGCACTTCCACATATATGGCTGGCCCAAGAGAACATCACAGACATCCAGTGGGGCAACATCACATAATATCTCATCCTTGAAGGCCTAGATGTCTTATGACAATTGACACTGCTGGCTAAAATGAAGATATCATCCTTGGCGAAGCCACCCGATGCTATATGGTTGCGGGTGTGGTGTTGTCAACAATCCCAATTGTTTGACGACCTTTGCTGAGATGAGGTTCTTCTGGCTTCCAGTATCAACAATAAAATGCAGTGGGGTCCCCTTCACCCACATTTGTGAATGAAAAAGGCACTCCCCCTCTTCAGGATTTGTTGGTTCTTCTGGTTGAACTGTTGCAGTCATGACAATAGCAGTGGGGTCCATGTTAATGATCGACCACCAATGACTATTTTGAGCGACATTCATCGGTGTTGTGCCAGGGGATTTTGTGGAACTCGCACCATTTTCCGATGTCCTTCTTTCTCTTCCCGTGACCCTTCTTTTCATGTGTCTTGGACTGGTTTTCAGGAGACTGCTTGTTAGGGCCATCTTTGTCATACTTTGGTTGGTGTATATTTGCAGATCCAAACTCCCATTTGTTCTGGGACCTAAATTTTTTCTCAATTTTAACAGCATATCGATAAGTAGCACCGAGTGATGAGATGTCCAGAAAATCCATTTCAGTCTGGACGTATCTGTGTAGAGCCCCACGGTATTTCAGAACCAAATGTCGCTCGGAGTATTTGATACCCAGCTTGGTGCGCAAGGTATGGAAGGTATTGGTGAAATCCGAAACTTCTTGGCCCCTCTCTTGCCGTAGTGTGGTCCATCTCATGTACAGGTCCTCATAGTTTCCAACAGGGTAAGACTATTCCTTTACCGCATACAGAAAAAAATCCCAAGTGGGATCGGCCCCATATATTTCAGACTCCTCTATGGAACTATACTCCCAATAAGTTTCCCACCAATGTTTGACATGGGGGAGAGATTTAAGGAGTGTTAAGGTGATCTTTTATTTGTCAGAAAATTTGTGAACAGAGAAATAACCTTCTAGCATATTTAACTATTTGTCTAGGGATTTTGCATCTATCTGTCCTTCAAATACAGGAATATCAAAATTAACTTGTGCCTTGAAAGGTGAGGTGCCTCCAAAGTGGTCACTTGATGTAGATGTTCCTATTTCTATCGGCAGGCATTGAAGGATGTGGGAAATTTTTTCCATCATTTCATCCCTCTGTCACATGAAAGCTTGCTTAAGCAATATACTGATAGGATCGTCTGCTCCATCATTTTTCTTTTCTTCCACCATTGAGGGTTTCTTGGGTGTGCAAGAGTGTTTGTACTTAAGAGAGACAAGCTCTAGACCCAACTTTCTATAATCGAACCTCATTGGGGACATGCACTGAAAAAAAACCGATCAAGAACAGCCTACTCTGATACCACTGATCCAGATTATTTACTGCACGAAATGAGAGCGGAGATATAATAAGGAAATGCATAGACATATCATGTATATCCAATAATATAACAAAAATGTATAAGATATGCAACTACAAACATACATATACAGTAATACTTGATTTCCATTAATGAAAGAAATGTACAGAGACTGTAAAAATACAGAGTGAAAGACTCACTAGAATGGTGGCAGCTTATCTTTTAGAAGAGATGTGACGGCTACTCGCATTCGCAAGAAGATGAGTACACTGACGCTCTGAAGGAATTTTTACAATAAACAGGAATGTCAAAAACAATAGACATCCAAAAACCTAACCCTAGGAGATAAACTGCCAAAAGTCATGTGGGCCCCATTTGGGTAAGTTAGTACATCAACTTCCCGGGGTCGTAAATTTTGCATACGATCTCCGTTTTAGGCATATGATAGCTCGTTGGAAAGGTATCGTCGTGAAGATTCATTTTGGGGGCCCAATAGTGCCCTAAACTATAATTGAGAACCTCTATCTTGAAAAAACTTTATTTAGGCCCTCAAAATGGCCCCGGAAGTTAAAACCTGCTAAAAACAGTAAATTGCCAAAATTGCCAGAAAACTGTCTTGAGTTGTTGTTGGGAAAATCTCCCTATGGACTAGAAAATAGACTTCAGACTTTTCATGCAGATATGAACGAAGAGAAATTACTTTCTACCTTCATCCCTATATTTAAATCCCCTTTTCTTAGTAAATGCATGGAAAGATCAACCTACCTCGTTCCCGGCGTTTGATGTTGATCCTCCGTTGTGCTTGATTACTTGTTCGCAATACTCCTTCCAAAGATGACCTACATCTAAGACAAGAAACAACTATGCATGCATACTACTTATATACTAACGGGTTAGAAATCCAAACATATATTGATCAAACTATAAGCAGTTCATGAATTGGGACGGGAAAAAAATTTTCTTTATTACTTAGAATGAGTCAACTTACAAAAGTTGAGACTGGCCACCGCTCCTTGAACTTGATCCTGGGCTCCTCTTCTTCTATCCTCCAATTGCTTTGCTTTGAATCTCCTTTGGCACAAGGAAAGTATAAAGGGTTGGGACAATGGGAATACGTAAATGGGTAGAGTTTCTTTGCTATATTTTTCCTCCCTCCAAATGGAAACCCTACCCCTTCTTTTATAGGCTAGAAGGAGCTAGGTATTTGGACGAAACCTCGGCCATGCATGGTCGGGAGTTTCAGTTAACTCACCCATAGATTTTTGTTCTGTTGGCAAATTTATTTTTTTCATGCTTTTGTCAGTCCACATGGGTTGTTTTGTGTCAGCCAGCATGTACACGCGCGCAATAATGGATTAGGGCACGTGGGCCTCTATACAAGAGGATTTTCAAAGAGTTGTTCAGCAGTGTTTTGGCAAAGAAGGGATATGAGTTGGCCTGATGCTAGGTAAGCATGTGTGGTGCAATTTAGAGTTATAATAGATGCCCCCTAATGTGTGAGGTCAGAAGATCATCTGATGGTTGAAATACATTACCAATCTTTATTGATATGCCAAACAAGTGAGCCCAAGGATCAGGAACCGGGAGGTGCCATCTACAAAATAACAAATGTCTCACCGAGGTGGGCATACCCATGCTCGGGATAAAATACAATCATGTCTACCAATCAAATACACTATAGATCCATGTAAAATAACTATAAAGAGTAGCCGCGAACAATACATAGCAGAGCTACATCTTGAAATAAGAACGATATACATATAGAGTATCCATATTCCAGAAGCCGATTCGGCCTGATGGCTGGAGATGAGATCTTCAGAGCTCAAGCAACAAATTCAAAATCTTCAAAACTCAGGTAGGAGTGTAATATGAGTGTATGCTTGCACTACCCAGAGGTCTTCAACGGCTCATCAGGCATGGACTTGATAATCTTGATGATCAAACTGAAGGCTTTAGTGATTTTGAACAAGGACTTGATTGGATGTTTCAAGATGGTTGGGCATGAGGACAAGAGACATATTACAGAGGGGCCAAATCAAGCTTGGCGATAAACTTCCCTTGGATAATAGAATGACAAATGATGATACTCAGGCAGCATGTATGTCAATCATAAGTCTATGAAGCAGGAGGCAACACAAACTCTCCATATGCTTGAAAGGATAACCAAACGGTGGAGGACAAAACTCTATATAGAGAGAAAAATCTTCCTAAGGTCGTACTACATCCCATAGTCTAATGAACAAATGGACATATGTTCTTTATCCAAGGGCGACTCATTATGTTGCCAATAAAGAAAATACTTTTCCCTTCCTCTTTTTGGGGTATATTTGATTTTTTTGTTCTTTTCAATAATTGTGGAAAAAGAATAAAGGAATATTACATTACAAGGGAGGAACGAGTTTTGCAAACATACAATCTCAAGGCACAAGGACAAGACTGATGTTCTAGTAGAATGATACTCAGGAAAAATCCTTTGGGGGCCAAAGGTGTTAAGACGCAGATGCAAACTGTTACAAGGCTGACATATAATGCATGCAAATGCAGTTAACAAAACACACAATGGTAATGTCCTTCGATGTAAGTTTAACGATCCCAGAGAAGGTAAGCTCGGTGGTTTTTCATATTTAGAGAGTCTGAAAAACATAAAAGGAGACTCCATTGGGGTACCTTTTTTGAAGGTAGTCTAGTCGGTTTGAAAAAGGGGTAAACTAGCACCGACAAGATGTCTATTCAAAACCATTTTAATGAGTGTGATAAAGACAAGATCACTCGGCTATTTTTTCATTTTTAAGGAGTCTGAAAAAAGCTTAACTATGGACTCTGTCAGGAATATTATTCTGGACCAATTTAACGAGTGTGAAAGAATAAGGTCACTCGATGATCTTTTCAATTTTAGGGAGTCAGAAAAGAGCTTAACTATGGACTCTGTGGGGGTTCCTTCTTCATAAGTTTAGTCCCTCAGGCCCGAAAAGGGGATAAAATTATACCTGAGAGTACTCTTCTATAGAGATGAAGTTCCATAGAGTATACCTTTGTTCATACAATTGACCGCCCGGACCAAAAAAGGGGTAAACTACCGCCAGATAGACGTGACTTCAAATCTCAGTTTAACGAGCGTGAAAGGCCACAATATCGCTCGACAATCTTTTCATGTTTAGAGGGTCTGAAAAGGGCTTAAAAGGAGACCTGCTATTTTTTGGGAGTCCTGAGGGTGAGATCAAGAGCGAAGAAGAATCATGCAAATGAGGCTTAAACTCATATTCAGGAAATACTATAAGGACTCCCGAGCCTACAGTGTTTTAAAGAGACACCATAATGCAACTAGGACCTACCTAGGGCATCCATGTTCTGGTAAGCCCTACTTCCAAGTTGCAACACTTCTAAATCAGATATGATGGTTCTGTGTCACAACCTGATGGGATCGATCCTATGGCAGAGAAAAAATACAACGAGACACAAAAGTCGGGGTAATAACCTAACCTATATGCTCAAGTTGTTTCTTGGAAAAAATTTCATGGACCATCAAAATTTCCTCAAAACTCAAAAAAATTGTCCCAATACCTGATCAAATCCCTGCCATATAACTCTTGAATCACTCTAAATGGTTTTTGGTATAAAGAAACTGATAAGGGAGGCCAAAAAAGTGACAAAAAGAGGCCAAAAAGTCTATAAATAGAAGCTGGCAGCTCATTATCACCATTGCTGATTTGGAAATTGACTCTAGATCCAAAAGACCCCCTTTGATAAAAACAGTGATTCCGGGATCTACAGTGGACAAAACAAACTTCCGCTTGGACCAAGTAAGTACAAACTCCCCTATCTAGCTATTCAATTATTTCCATTTTCTTTTGATTTCATTTTTTTGTGGGTGTCGAACTTTAAAATGTCGGCCCTAGGTCCATGCGGGTTGTCTCTGGACAGGCCGCGTGTAAACTTGGGAAGAGTAAAGCCTGTCCATGTGTACATGCAAATTTCACCTAGACAACACGCATGGACCCCCTTTTATAGAAAAAAAGAACTAAAGAGCAGTCACTGACCCTCCTGAACTTGATTTTTTTGGCAGGATGTATGTCCACTAGAGGGAAAGGGAGCATGAAACAATTAGTGAGTTGGTTGCGGGAGATCTGAATGTCATGGCTACGTTGATGCAATGTGGTTTACTTAAGTTCTTCCTGTGTCCATTTATGCGAACGCAACCAAGGCTACTGAATGCCTCAGTTGACTACTGGCATCCTGATGCAAAGGCCTTCATGCTAGAGGGGCAATCACTGGTGCCCACCACCAAGGATATCTACTTTTTGATTGGCCTCTCAAGAAGAGGGGAACCAGTCAATTTCAGGATGTTTCCATCGGGGTTGCTTAACATATCAAAACTGATAGCTTTGCACTGTGAGTCTAGGACAAACCATTTGAGCTCCCAAGTGCCCACAAGTAAGATCACTGACCTATCGTTGCAAGCGATATTATTTCTTATTGGGTGGATTACCGGTTCATCGGCCTTGCATCAGGCATCTTGCACATAGATGAATTTTGGTATCCAGTGCTTGAATGCAAATTTTTTTGACTAGAGTACCACACTATTGGAGTGTATGAAGAGGCAATTGACAGATTGTTGTCAGGGGACATAGAGGAACTTCGGGTTCAGGATGATTTTGTGTTCATTCTTCTTTGAGAGAGTTCCGAGATTTATTCCTCGGGAAGTGGTACGAGGACATCGGGCCTCATTTCCTACTATATGTAGATAGGCAGTATTACTGCCGCGATAGGGTGGTTGAAGTACCAATGAGTCCTTCGATGATGACTTTTTTGTATGGTTGTCATGACAGATCCCTATGATCGAGGATTACCCATATGAAGGGATAGACTTTTCTAGAGATCTTAAGATACCTATGCCTCCTGGTGAGGAGCAAGGAGAGATGGGTAAGTCTCCACCTTTGTAGTTTTTTTTGTTGTATATGTAATTTTTATGTCATTTTTTTTATCATGAAACATGCATCATCCTTGGCCAGAAGCCGCAGCTACCGTTGCCGGGGGACCAACAGTAGAAGGAAACCTCCCAACTGGGGAGGCTGAGAGGGTACTTAGACGAGTTGAGTGGAACTTTACTGCACTCACTCGCACAGTCCCGATGGCAGAGATAGAGGACCTGCTGCCATCCATGTAGCCTCATGTAGTGGGGGCACCTCAGACATGGGTCTGATTGTTTAGGCATTTAGCCCATACCATGGACCAGTATAACAGGGCCCATAGGCCCTGAACCTATTTATACTTTTTGACATTCCACGAGCATTACTTGTATATATTTTTTGAGGGAATAAGCCCTGTGACTCGTTATTTGTCCTATTTTTGAGGCGCTTGCGTCCATCTATGTACTCTGGTTACCTTATGATATTATATATGGTTTTTTGATCTTTTGTGTCTTATGGATTACATGTGAAAAAATGTATTTACATGCTTATGTCAAATGTTCTTTCATATGTGTGAAAGATGCCAATCTAAAATTTGATTAGCTAGAGTATCTGTAATTCGGTTTAATCTCCTAGGAACATGAAAATATGTAATATAACCGAAGTTTCATACTAAGAGACGTACCCTAAGGAATCGTCGGTGTAAGGTTGGATCATGAACACGGTATATTCTATTTAAATGAGACACAACTAGTTGAGCGTCGAGATAGACCCAGAGATGAGAGATACCCACTAACAAGGAATCACGAAGCAACTCAATAACTGCACTACACTTGGCGACATTATTCGTGGTGTCACCTAAGCATATACCTTCGGAAGATAACAACTGGCCCTAAGGTGTAAAGATTACCCAAGCTGTGGAGGCAAGCCTCTGAGTGTGTCGACTAGCACTGTCTGCATACCCAACAAACACCTCAGAATCACTTGGCATCTACCATATTGATGAAAGATAATATCAATGACACGTCAATAACATTTAAAAGAAACTAAAAAGTAATAGTACAAAGACTATACATATGTTACAAAAAGTTACCCACAGTTACCTGCCTATGAGTAATACTTCTTGAGGTAGAGCTCATTTCTAGGCTCTGCCAAAGCATTCCCCTCAAAATCATCCAGACAATAAGCACCCTTTTTTAATACCTCTTTTATGATGAAGGGTCCGAACCACATGGGTTTGAATTTTCCTGCCCCCAGGGGGTCCTTATCTTGGTCATAGACCAAGACAAGGTCGCCTTCAGAGAAAATTTGAGGATGAACAGACCTATCATACTGACACTTGACCTTATGTTTGTGAGCCTCGTTGGCTAGGGCTGCATCACGACGCTTGTCATTGAGCTTCTCAAGGTGTACTAACCGTTCTTCAAGTGGAGAAGTGTCTGGCAATAATTGTACTGCCAATTTTAGAGATGGGATTTGACATTCGATGGGCAAGATTGCCTCGAGCCCGTAAATGAGTTGAAAAGGTGAGAAACCGGTTGCAGTCTTAATAGATGTTTGGTAAGCCCATAATGCTGAGTATAAAATCAAATGCCAATTTGACTTGGCTGAGTTGATAGTTCACTGTAGAATAGTCTTAAGAGTTTTGTTTACAGCTTCCACCTACCCATTGGGTTGGGGGTAGTAGGGTGATGAATGCTCTTGCCGTAACTCAAGATTTGATGTTAATTCGGTCATCATTTGGTTTTGAAAGTGACTGCCATGGTCAGTAACAATCTCTCTCAGGATGTCGAACCTTGCTATGATCTGGTTGAATAAAAAGAGAGTGATAGTCTCTCCATCATCTTTAAACGTTGGCATAGCTTCGACCCAATTAGTGAAGTAGTATACAACTACGATGATATAGTGGTGCCCCCTTGCTGAAGGGGGGTTGCAAGTAGTGTAATCAATCCCCCACTTGGTGAAGGGACCAAATGTGATGACAGGAAACATGGGAGCAGGATGTTCCCTCATCTTCCGAGAGAAGATTTGGCACGGATGGCACTTCTTGACCGATTATATACAATCTTTGATAAGTGTTGGCCATAAGTAACCTACTCATAGAATCTTTTGGGTTTTTGTCAACCCAGACAAATGACCTCCACAATCTCCGATATGGAAATCGTTGAGCAAAATGACTGCCTCCTCATGTGTGAGACATCGATGTAAGATGCAGTCTACACCTCTCCGATACAATGTATCATCGAGTATGAGATAATTCTTAGCCTGATGGCGTATACGCCGACGCTCATCATGAGAAGTAGAAGTGGGGTACTTCAAATTTTGTATATAGATAAGTATATCTCTGTACCAGAGATCCAAAGATGTGATCAAAAACATATCTCCCTGGATAGGCGATTCTTCAGGCAAAACGTCACCTGACTCAACCGGAAGTTCCGAAATAAGCTCTGCGAAGACTAATGACTTTTTGGACTTTGCTGAAATGAATTCTAAGTCAAACTCTTGGAGGATGACTTTCCATCTACTAATTTTTCCACCTATTACCCATCGTGTCAACATGTATTGGAATGGATTCACGATAGCAATGACGGTGATCTTGCGAAACATAACATAATGACGGAACCGTTGAACAACATGAATTGCTGCCAACACAAGTTTTTCGATATGAGAATAATTGAGTTCCGTTCCTACGAGGCCTTGGCTCAGGTAACAGATCATGTATTCTGAGAATAAATCATCTTCCTGAACTAAAACCATGCCAATGGTTGACTCTGCGGCAGCCAGATATAATAAGAAATATTTGTTATAGTTAGGTGGTCGTAGCAGAGGGGCTGTTGTGAGGGTGTGTTTTAATGCATCGAAAGAGCATTGAGTGGAATCATCCCAGTAAAAAGGAATGCCTTTCTTCAGTAAGTACATAAAACCCTTGGTGATTTTGGCATAGTTGGTGATGAAGTGTCGTAAAAAGTTCGCCTTGCCTTGTAGACTCGGAAGTTGAAGGATTGTGCGTGGGGGGGGAAACTGGATTATTGCCTCCACCTTGAGAGGATCGACCATGATCCCTGTTGTTGATACGATGAAACCTAACAAACGTCCTGATGTTATGCAGAAGATGCACTTGTTTGGATTCAAGCGAATCCGAAAGTAGCGACAGCGTTCGAAGACCAGTCTAAGGTGTGTGGGATGATCCATTCTCTTGCGATATCGTGATGCTAAATCATCTAGATAGGCCTCGACTATATGCTTGAGATCATGAAAATAAAAAGACATGGCCCGCTGGAAGGTGGCTCCAACATTTTTAAGACCAAAAGGCATTTTACGATACGCGAATGTACCCCAAGGACAAATGAATGTCGTTTTGTGTTGGTCTTTGGGTTTGATTTGGATTTTATTATATCCCGAAAAACCATCCATGAAAGAAAAGGCTTCACAACCAGCACATTCATCAATGATCTGGTTAATGAATGGTGTTGGAAAATTATCTTTGGGACATGCCTTGTTCAAATCCCAGAAGTCGGTACATACACAAATTGTGCCTTGTTTTTTATTGACCAGCACAGGATTTGACACCCATTGAGTCAAATGGATAGGATAGATAAAACCTGCCTTTAGAATTTTCTCAACCTCAATATTGATGGTTGCTACTTTCTTGGGATTAACTGGACGAAGCTTCTATTGAACAGGCTTGGCATCAGGATACATTGTGATTTCATGTTCAACTATTTTTGGATCGATACCTGGCATTTCCTCATAAGACCAGGCAAAAATGTCGCGGAATTCTTTGAAAAGATCTGTGTATATTTGAATCTCTTCGGGGGAGAAATCCGCTCCGACAAAGATGTTTTCCACGATGCCATGGTTTCAGGAGATGTTTATTGGTATAGTCTCAATGATAGTTTCCATATTTCCCTCAGCATAAATTTCATGTGTAGATAAGAGATTAATAGGACACGACTGATCTCCCGTCATGGTCACGGTGAATTCTCCTGGGTCGATTCATCTTAACTCTCGGAGAAAATATGATCTGTGATGAAGATCTTCCCAAGGTTTGTCCGGACTAGTCATTGCTTCGATTACTGCTTCATCAGAAGGCAATACTAAGTCTAATGAATCGATGTTAGTGAGAGAACCCTGAGCCCAAATAGGCTCTAGAAGTGGATCTAACTCTTGTGCAAGAGTCGTATCAGTGTTAGTTGAAGCTTGCTGGACTAAAGAGTACGCTACTTCAGCGACAGACAAGGGCATGGACATGCCTGGGTGTCCTGTCTCATCCATCGTGGCCGATGGGGAAGGAAGTGTCCATGGATCCTTGAAGTAAGTCATGCGGAATGACGAAACCTGAAAAATCTCAACGTTATGGTGATTAGATATAAATTTGATATCGCCGTGAGGAGGTGGGTAATTGAAGGTACCCATCAAGGATGGGCACAAACCAACTCCTACGTTGACGACACTTGGTTGAGGATTATCAATCATCGGGACCGTGGATGCCCCCAAAGCTGAGTCAGGTCTGGAGAAAGACAATTGATCGATGGTCACTATCCAGCCCTCATGTGGAAACAACAAGACCCAAAAAATTGTAGAAACCATAGCTTGCATAGCATAAGTCCAAATCCTTCCTAACAATAGGTTATAGTTGAGAGGAGCATCGACTACCTCTACTTTGACACACACGGTCTTCCCTCCTAACTGCATAGGAAAAGAAGGAACGATGCCATGTGGTCGAAACGAATGACCGTTGAAAGAAGTGAGGAGAGTAGGTGATGGAGACAAAATGGGCTAGCCAATGGCCTTCCAACATGCCAATGACATAACGCATGTTGAGGTGCCCTCGTCAACCACCGTGCGGAAGATATTTCGAGTAAATTTTTTTGTGGGGTAAGCCACTACTATCTGAAATGCTACGTGGTAAGGCAGACAAGGTTTTAAGTCGGTTGTATCTAACATGATGGTACCTATATTACAAGTTTCAGTAGAGCCCAAAGCGGTTAACAAACCTTTCCTCTGAGAAGGGAAACTTTGGAGGACCTCCAAAGAAGACATCGCACAAGGGGTTTGTGATAAATCTTCCACCACAGAGTAGTTCTGGGTGGCCCTTACGTTTGGGTTATGAGAAGATTTTTTAAATGCACCTTTTGGGATGCATGCCATTGTTTCTCCCAACGTCTTTTCAATCTGTAGAGGAAGAGATGGGAGGTCAGCTTCTTTACCCTTCTCAGAAGCGCTTGGTTTATTATAGTGGTGTGCTCTAGTCGATATAAAAGCATCACCCCTAAATATATATACGTTCACAGATGAGGGGATGTTTAGAGGCGGGCAAGTTTCTTGGCTGCCCCCTTCTGTGCTTGCAGAGGCTTGAGTTAGATTTTGCCCATGTTGAAATGGGTTAGTCAACACTGCCTGCTGTTGTTGCGTGACAAAGTTTTGGGCCTCTTCAAGTCGAGGAAATAGATGGGTCAGGTGGTATTCCATGCACAAGTTGCATGGATACCTCGCCTTCCATTTTTCATTGTTGTCCTCGCAAGCATTATCATTGGGTTTTTTATCCCCCTTACCCTTCTATCGTTGTTTTTTCTTCCCTTCAGGCTGCTAGGTGGCCTTTGGGTTAGTCGACTGCACTGTTTGTACTTCCGACGTTTTGGTAGGGGGAGCAACCAAAGCAGTAGTTTGGTTGGCCGTTGTGTGTTGTATAGATAACTGCTGCAACTACTTCTTCAATTGCTCAGTGGGATTTGTTTGTGCTGAACCAACAATACCATCGGCATGTGGTCTAGCTCTCTGTCTAGTTTTATCCATTATTGAACGTGGCTCATCTAGCAAGATGTTGTATAATAAACCAGATTGAGAATGGATGAGCTCAAACTGTTGATCCCTCATGATGGCATCTTATTCAGAGAAAAATCTAGGCGTCGCGATGTCTTTGGATAACTGCGGGACCAAATACTTAAAGAACCACTCAAGCAGGAATGCTGGTGGGACTGGTACCTTGATCAAACTCTTCCGGCGTCTCCATTCTCGGATGTGATCAGAGATATGGTCCATTGTTGTCTGTTTGAAATTGGCGAGCATCTTTGTTCCAGCGTCGTATCTCACAGGTAATTGGAAATGGTTCAGGAAAGCCATCGTCAGTTCACCAAAAGAAGAGTATCTTGAGCAATCGATCTCAATGTACCATTTCGCAGCACTCCCAATGAGAGTACGTTGAAACAATCACAACTGTATGGAGTAACAAAGATGGAAGGTAGTCACATGATCTCCTATATCTTCGTTAGGCTTGGCTTCAAACTTTGGAATGTCTGAAGGCAACTTCGTCGGCATAGGAGGCCAACACAGATCGTGACAAATAGGGTCATTCAACAACCTTGTCAAATCTGGCAAGTGTAAAGTCGCCAGGGACGGTAGTTTGGGTTGTTGTTGATAACCTAGGAAAAAGGGGCCTAGAGTTCGACTGGCACCAGGTTGCCAGGAAAAGTTTGGTTGTTGGCCTAGATTTTGGTAGAAACCATGGCCCTGGACAGCATAAGGATTTTGCATATATGGAGACATCATCAGCTGATTTCCCAAATAGGACATATATTGTTGGGCATGCATTGTATTTGAAGGACTTTGGGAAGGATTACCTCATGCCAGTCCCATGGGGATCGACATAGTAGTATGTCCAGGGTTCCATTGATTATGGAAAGAATTGCCCCAGATCAACATTTCGTATGAGGGAATGGATCCCTTCCATGAATTCCAAGGTCCTGCTAGGTTTGCCCCCTGTGCAGGAATAGTACCATGCACAGTAGTAGATTGTCCAAAAATGGGGTTGCCCCTAGTCGGGAAAGCGGCTGACAAGAAGCCAAACGTTTTGTTCCAAGAAAACAGTGTTGAACCTACCAGCATACTATGCGAAGGTGGTCCTTGACTCCCCGCTCCAAATAAAATATTGTGTGTAGGTTTCCCGGTGGACTGCTGATGCGAGCCACCGAGTGAAGGGGACAAAGGAGCTATATGACCTCCTCCATAAGGAAAATCATTAAAAGGGACAGGAGTGCCCCCGATGTGACCTTGCAAAGGAGCACTACARCTCCCTGCCCCCAGACCCAAAGTCTGTAAAGTGGAGTAGGAAAGTATAGGACGTGTACCCTAACTAGGCATCTCGTATGAGAACGGAGGGCTTGTCACACTTGGTGTGAAAGGGGTTGTGGCCGCCACCAAAGAYAGGTTCAGACCATTGTGCAAAGTAGTTACAGTCAATACCATGGTGACTCAGACTGATGACAGTGGGTTAGGATATGAAATCTCTCCTATGGTGACAATCGTGGTGGGAATTGAAGAATTCCCAGAAGAAGTAACAACATTTGT
Organism: Picea engelmannii; assembly: GCA_009831015.1. Classification (NCBI taxonomy): domain Eukaryota; kingdom Viridiplantae; phylum Streptophyta; class Pinopsida; order Pinales; family Pinaceae; genus Picea; species Picea engelmannii. The sequence goes on from ML779197.1 coordinate 1,166,580, forward strand.
TTCCATTGCTATGTGCAACACTATCTGGCACTCGTGAAATTGAATTGGTACAATGAAAGGTGCCAAAAAATCAGTGGTTGGGGTTTGAATCGAGCCAAGAGCGGTTGCTTCAAGGTCCAAAACGATCGATTCCTTTGGGGGTTAGTTGGGCACAATGGTTTGTAACCCGGTCACTTCAAAAGAACCTTGTTGGTCTAGCTTTCACCTTAATGGTGGTGGGGGTGGCTCCAGTGTAACCGACGACAGGCCAAGAAGCCTTTGTGACCAGTGGAGCTCGATATCCTCCACTGTGTGAGAAGATCCAAGACACTCTAAGGTAGTCTAAACGCTCAAAAGTAACACACACCAAAAAGTTCCTAGAAGATAAGACAAGAAAACACTAAATTAATTGGAAGAACAGTTACAACAACCAACACTAGAGAAACTTACCGGCGCAAGTGCAACTCGAACACAGAAGCACCCTCTGGGTATACTCTGCAAAGTGTTGCCCGATGTCTGTCCTAGGTACCATAGTATACCCCCGTAGTCACCTATGTATGTCCCTAAAAATATTGGCAACTAGGTTGCCAGCGCACGAACAGTCACCAGGCGGGTACAGTCGAAAGTTGGGCAGACCACAATGAGCAGGGTATCAAGCCTGAAACCTATCAAGGGTATCAAGAGAAAATGGTCTGGAAGACAACTGAGGACCTCGAATGGATTCGAGACCCATGAAGCCCCGTGGAAAATGCAAACGACGGAATCCCAAAACAATCCCTCTATATGTGTTCTCCACTACGATTGGTCCATCTTTGGAGGGGTTATCTCCGCTACCTTTCCGCACACGACCTCGTGTTTATCCCCTGTGTTAGAGGGGGGTCATGGATAACTTTCACAACACTATACTTAGACACTCCCTAACTTAGACTCCAATGTTTTTTTTTAAAATGGCCTTGAAGAGTTTCCTCTCCAACCTAATCCAAGGCCCTAATCCTGAACTAGTTGGTGAACCCTACAAACATAAAATTCTAGTAGATTTTAAATTTAGCGTTATTTTTATGGCGTTGTCTTACGTCAAGGGGTATGAAGGTGAAACTGATGATGTGAAATAGACGAAAGTATTGAATGAATAAAAAAGTTGGAAACAAAACTTTTACTTAATGCAAAATTTCAACAACTTTTCAATTTTATTTTATTTTTTAACTTTTCTAAGATTTTGGACAGCTAACTCAAAGGAATTTCACTCGACTACGAGCTACTTATGATCTAAGTGAACTGCAAAAACTTATAAAATAAACGACTTTTCCCTGGCTAATAATGCAGAAACACACTCTTCAACCAAACAAGAAAATGAAAAGAGATTTTTTTATTTATTTTTAAATGCTAGTAAAGCAAGAAAGGAAAAATACCGACAAGCAAAAACCAAGAAAAAAAATTCTGGCCTAATCGCAGATCGCAAAGAATCAGACTAAAAAAAAAATCACACACTAGCAATTTTTAAAAGAAAATGACTCTCACACTTGTCTAAAAACCGTGAAAATTCTTTTATTTTTCTGACAAATTTTTAAATGAGAAAAAGCAAGCTAAGGGTAAGATTAATCCTAAGCTACTGACTGCTCAGACAGAGATTCAAACACCTGAGAGGAATAATTCTTGTCAAGGGAGAGGATGAATGCCTTACCCTCAACAACAAGTATCCTGTACAAGCACGTAACTGTCACTTTAATAGCACGCATGCAAACGTGCGCTGGATAGAGATAAAGTGTGTGTACACATCTGTTGACCTTGTACAGGCCACGTGTATATCTAAAATCGGAGGAAAAAGAAAACAGAGAACCCAAAACCAAGAAGAGACCATTGATATTGATAACCAGGATCCCTTGAAGGCTTGAACTCTCTTTTTAATAGAAAAACAAATAATGTAAGGAAAAAATGATAAGGCAAAAACATTCTGAGATAGGACTACTAGCAAACAAGACTCAGACAGAATTACAAAAAATCCCCTGAGAATGTGTGATTTTGACAGGGAAGAGGATGACTGCCTCTGAAGTTCTCTGAATTCTACACGCTACTGCTACTTCTACAGCTAGCATTCACATACGGGCTATAGGAGGGTAGGGTGTGGGTACACGTGTGCAGACCTTGTGCAGGCCGCGTGTACCTCTGTGGGTCCCAAAAAACACAGACAAGCAAAAGACAGGGAAAGCTGTTATGGAAAACTAGACTCCTTGCTAGCTCAAATCTTACAGAAACTAAAGGAAAAAATAGGCAAGAAAAAATAGTCTTTAAAACTACCCAAAAACTAAATAAAATTCCAGGAACCCTAGAGAGTCTCCCCAGTATAGTCGCCAATTTTGTTATTGGGAAAATCTCCCTGCGGACTAGAAAATAGAGTTCATACTTTGCATGCATATATGACCAAAGAGAAATTACTTTCTACCTTCATCCCTAGATTTAAATCCCCTTTTCTTAGTAAATGCATGGAAAGATCAACCTACCTCGTTCCCGGCATGTGATGTTGATCCTCCATTGTGCTTGATTACTTGTTTGCAATACTCCTTCCAAAGCTGACCTGCATCCAAGACAAGCAACAACTATGCATGCATACTACTTATATACTAACGGGTTAGAAATCCAAACATATACTGATCAAACTATAAACAGTTCATGAATTGGGATGGGAAAATCATTTTCTTTATTACTTAGAATGAGTCAACTTACAAAAGTTGAGACCCGCCACCACTCCTTGAACCTGATCATGGGATCCTCTTCTTCTGTCCTCCAACTTCTTTTCTTTGAATCTCCTTTGGCACAAGGAAAGGCTAAAGGGTTGGGACAATGGGAATACGTAAATGGGCAGAGTTTCTTTGCTATATTTTTCCTCCCTCCAAATGGGACCCCTACCCCTTCTTTTATAGGCTAGAAGGAGCTAGGTATTTGGACGAACCCTCGGCCATGCATGGCCGGGAGTTTCAGTTAACTCACCCATAGCTTTTTTTTTCGTCGAGAATTTTCCTTTTTTCATGCTTTTGTCGGTCCATGTGGGTTGTTTTGGGTCAGCCAATGTGTACACGTGCATAGTAATGGATTAGGGCGTGTGGGCCTTTATACAAGAGGATTTTCAAAGAGTTGTTCAACATTGTTTTGGAAAAGAAGGGATATGAGTTGGCCTGATGCCAACTAACCATGTGTGGCACAATTTATGGTTATAACATAAGCCAATCAGAAAAGGTGGGTGGCTGCCAATATCCACCTGGATCAATCCTCCCTCCTTAGGAAGCAATGGTCTCCATTGCGTTGAGTTCCCGTGGAAGAGGGAAACATGTTTGCTGGATGTGCATCTTGGTGAGTTGCTTGTATTGTTGGAGACATCGCGTTGCTCAGTTTGTGGAAGTATGTCAAGAACCTATTGAGGCTAAGGTTGTTCAACAAGTCGAGATACATGACAGGACAGAGTGCAGAAGGAATCTTTGCACTTTGTTGTAGACTTGTCAACCTTCTTATATTGGATAGAAGGTGCTTGGGGCGAGGCTGTAGTGGTTGCAGTGTCCTTCTGTTCTCCTTTTGAATAGATTGTGAAGAAGAAAAAAATTTCAATATGAGATACTACCTTGCGGAACTTTTTAGGTGGAACAATAGTCTGAACTACCTCTGGTATTCTATAGAGATGACCCCTCAAAGTAACAATGAAACTATGGGTTCGAGACTCATAAACAACATGGCGCTTCCACATATATGGATGGCCCAGGATAGCATCACAGACATCCAGTGGGGAAACATCACATAATACCTCATACTTGAAGGGCTAGATGTCGTATGACAATCGACACTACTAGCTGACACGAATATCTCTTCCTTGGCAAAGCCACCCGATGTTGTATGGTTGTGGGTGTGGTGTTATTGAAAATCCCAACTGTTTGACGATCTCTGCTGAGATGAGGTTCTTCTGGCTTACGCTATCAACAATAAAATGCAGCAGGGTCCCCTTCACCCACATTTGTGAATGAAAAAGGCACTCCCCCTCTTCAAGATCTATTGGTTCTTCTGGTTGAATTATTGCGGTCCCGACAATAGCAGTGGGGTCTGTGTCAATGATCTGTCCTTTACCATTATTTTCATAATCAGATTCTGAATTAGGGTTCAACTCTTTGTCTTTGATCTCGACCACCAATGATTGTTTTGAGCGACATTCATTGGTGTTGTGCCAAGGGATTTTGTGAAACTCGCACCATTTTCCAGTGTCCTTCTTTCTCTTCCCGTGACCCTTCTTTTCATGTGTCTTGGACTAGTTTTCAAGAAACTGCAAGTTAGGGCCATCTTTGTCACAGTTTGATTGTTGCAGTTTTACAGACCCGAACTCCCATTTGTTCTAGTGCTTAAATTTCTTCTCAATTTTAACATCATATCGATAAGTAGCACCGAGTGATGAGATGTCTAGAAAATCCATTTCATTCTGGATGTATCTGTGTAGAGCCCCATGGTATTTCAGAACCAAATGTCGCTCATAGTCTTTGATACCCAACTTGGTGCGCAATTTATGGAAGATATTGGTGGACTCTGAAACTTCTTGGCCCCTCTCTTGCCGCAGTGTGGTCCATCTCATGTATTGGTCCTCATAGTTTCCAACAGGGTAAGACTTTTCCTTTACTGCATCCACAAAAAAATCCCAAGTGGGATCGGCCCCATATATTTCAAACTCCTTTGTGGAAATATGCTCCTAATACGTTTCCCACCAATGTTTGACATGGGGGAGATCTTTAAGGAGTGCGAAGGTGATATTTTCTTTGGCGAAAAATTTGTGAACAGAGAAATAACCTTCTAGCAGATTTAACCATTTGTCTAGGGCTTCTGCATCTATCTGTCCTTCAAATACAGGAATATCAAAATTAAATTGTACCTTGAAAGGCGAGGTGACTCCAAAGTGGTTTCTTGATGTAGATGCGTCTGTTTCTATCGGCAGGCATTTAAGGATGTGGGAAAAATTCTCCATCATTTCGTCCCTTTGTCGCGTGAGATCTTTCTCAAGCAACAGACTAATAGGATCATCTTCTCCATCATTTTTACTTTCTTTTGCCATTGAGGGTTTCCTGGGTGAGCGAGAGTGATTGTCCTCAAGAGAGACAATATCAAGACCCAACTTTCTATAATCGGACCTCGTCGGGAACATGCACTGAAAAAAAATGATCAAGAACAACATTCTCTGATACCAGTGATCCAGACTATTTTCGGCATGAAATGAGAGCAGAGATATAATAAGGAAATGCATAGAGATATCACGTATATCCAATAATATAAATGAAATATATCAGAGATGCAACCACAAACACAGATAAACAGTAATACTCGATTTCTATTAATGAAATAAATGTATAGAGACTGTAAAAATACAGAGTGAAAGACTCGCTAGAATGGTGGCAGCTTATCTCTTAGAAGAGATGTGACGGCTACTCGCATTCACAAGAAGATGAGTACAATGAGGCTTTGAAGGAATTTTTACAATAAATAGGAATGAAAAAAACCCTAAACATCCAAAAACCTAACCCTAGGAGATGAAGTGCCAAAAGTCATGTGGGCCTCGTTTGGGTAAGTTAGTACATCAACTTCCCAGGGTTGTAACTTTGCCATACAATCTTCGTTTTAGGCGTATGATAGCTCATTGGAAAGGTATCATCGAGGAGATTCATTTTGGGGGAACAAGTATGACTTTGACTATAATTGAGAACCTATATCGTGAAAAACCTTCATTTAGGGCCTCAAAATGGCCCCGAAAGTTAAAACCTGCTAAAAATATTAAATTGCCAAAATTGCCAGAAAATGGTTTTGAGCCAGTCAAAAAAGGTGGGTGGCCACTGATATCCACCTGGATCAATCCTCCCTCCTTAGGAAGAAATGGTATCCATTGCATTGAGTTCCTAGGGGACAGGGAAATATGTTTGCTGGATCTGCATCTTGGTGAGGTGCTTATATTGCTGGAGACATCGCGCTTCTCATTTTGTGGAAGTATGTCAAGAATATATTGAGGCTGAGGATGTTCAACAAGTCGAGATACATGAGAGGACAGTGTGCAGAAGGAATATTTGTTCTTTCCTGCAGCCTTGTTGGCTTGATTTTATTGGATAGAAGGTTCTTGGGCCAAGGTTGTAGTGGTTGCAGTGTCCTTCTGTTCTCCTTTTGAACATATTGTGAAGAAGCTAATTTTGAAGTATGAGATACTACCTTGCGACACTTTTTAGGTGGAACAATAGTCGGAACTACCTCTAGTATTTCTGCTCAATTTTAACAGCATATCGATATATTTCAAAATTCTCTATGGAACTCTGCTACCAATAAGTTTCCCACCAATGTTTGACATGGGGGAGAGATTTAAGGAGTGCGAAGGTCTTTTATTTTTTGGAAAATTTTTGAACAGAGAAATAACCTTCTAGCAGATTTAACTATTCGTCTAGGGCTTTTACATCTATCTGTCCTTCAAATACAGGAATATCAAAATTAACTTGTACCTTGAAAGGTGAGGTGCCTCCAAAGTGGACACTTGATGAAGATGCGCATGTTGCTATCGACAAGCATTGAAGGATGTGGGAAAAATTCTCCATCATTTCGTCCCTCTGTCGCGTGAGAGCTTGCCCAAGCAACAGACTAATAGGATCGTCTGCTCCATCATTTTTCTTTTCTTCCACCATTAAGGGTTTCTTGGGTGTGTGAGAGCGATTGTCCTCAAGAGAGACAATCTTGAGACCCAACTTTCTATAATCAAACCTCGTCGGGGACATGCACTGAAAAAAAAATGATCAAGAATAGCCTGCTCTGATACCACTGATCCAGATTATTTTGGGCACGAAATGAGAGAGGAGATATAATAAGGAAATGCAGAGAGATATCGCGTATATCCAATAATATAACAGAAATGTATCAGAGATGCAACCACAAACATGGATACACATTAATACTCGATTTCTATTAATGAACAAAATGTACAGAGACTCTAAAAATACAGAGTGAAGGACTCGCTAGAATGGTGGCAGCTTATCTCTGAGAAGAGATGTGACGGCTACTCGCATTCGCAAGAAGATGAGTAAAATGAGGCTCTGAAGGAATTTTTACAATAAACAGGAATTCCCAAAACCCTAGACATCCAAAAACCTAACCCTAGGAGATGAAGTGCCAAAAGTCATGTGGGCCCCATTTGGGTAAGTTAGTACATCAACTTCATGTGGTCGTAACTTTTGCATACGATCTCCATTTTAGGACTATGATAGCTCGTTGGAAAGGTATCATCGAGGAGATTTAGTTTGGGGGCCCAAGAATTCCTTTAGACATCAGTGAGAACCTTGATCTCGAAAAACCTTCCTTTCAACCCTCAAAATGGCCCTACAAGTTAAAAGCTACTAAAAATAGTAAATTGCCAAAATTGCCAGAAAACAGTTTTGAGCCAGTTGAAAAAGGTGTGCAGCCACTGATATCGACCTAGATCAATAGTCCCTCTTTAGGAAGAAATGGTATCCATTTCGTTGAGTTCTTGGGGGATAGGGAAATGCGTTTGCTGGATCTGCATCTTGGTGAGCTGCTTGTATTGCTAGAGACATCGCGCTGCTCAGTTTGTGGAAGTATGTCAAGAACCTGTTGAGGCTGAGGCTATTCAAAAAGTCAAGATACATGAGAGGACAGTGTGTAGAAGTAATCTTTGTGCTTTGTTGCAGCCTTGTCGACCTGCATCTGTTGGATAGAAGGTGCTTGGGGCGAGGCTGTAGTGGTTGCAGTGTCCTTCTGTTCTCCTTTTGAACAGATTGTGAAGAAGCTAAATTTTACAGTATGAGATACTACCTTGTGGAACTTTTTAGGTGGAACAATAGTTGGAACTACCTCTAGTATTCTATAGAGATGACCCCCCAAAGTAACAATGACGCTACAGGGTCAAGACTCATAAACAACATGGCGCTTCCACATATATGGCTGGCCTCCGCTATCAATATGATGACCTCTGCTGAGATGAGGTTCTTCTGGCTTCCTCTATCAACAATAAAATGTAGTGGGTTCCCCTTCACCCACATTTGTGAATGAAAAAGGCACTCCCCCTCTTCAGGATCTATTGGTTCTTCTGGTTGAATTGTTGCGGTGCACCAATAGCAGTGGGGTCTGCGTCAATGATCTGTCCTTTACCTTTATTTTCAGAATCAGATTCTTAATCAGGATTCGGCTCTTTGTCTTTGATATCGATCGCCAATGACTGTTTTGAGAGACATTCATTGGTGTTGTGCCAGGGGATTTTGTGGAACTCACACCATTTTCGGTGTCCTTCTTTCTCTTCCCATGACCCTTGTTTTCATGTGTCTTGGAGTGGTTTTCAAGACACTGTTTGTTAGGGCCGTGTTTGTCATACTTTGGTTGTTGCGGATTTGTAGACCTGAACTCCCATTTGTTCTGGTGCTTAAATTTCTGCTCAATTTTAATAGCATATGGATAAGGAACAGCGAGTGATGAGATGTCCAGAAAATCCATTTAAGTCTGGATGTATCTGGGTAGACCCCCACAGTATTTCAGAACCAAATGCCGGTCAAAGTGTTTGATACCCAACTTGGTGCTTAAGGTATGGAAGGTATTGGTGAACTCCATAACTACTTGCCCCCTCTCTTGCTGCAGTGTGGTCCATCTCATGTATTGGTCCTCATAGTTTCCAATAGGGTAATATTGTTCCTTTACCACATCCACAAAAAAATCCCGAGTGGGATCGGCCTCATATATTTCAGACTCCTCTGTGGAACTCTACTCCCAATAAGTTTCCTAATAATGTTTGACATGGGGGAGATATTTAAGGAGTGCGAAGGTGATCTTTTCTTTGCCGAAAAATTTGTGAACAGAGAAATAACTTTCTTGCAGATTTAACCATTTGTCTAGAGCTTCTGCATCTATCTGTCCTTCAAATACAGGAATATCAAAATTAACTTATACCTTGAAAGGCGAGGTGCCTCCAAAGTGGCCGCTTGATGAAGATTCACATGTTTCTATCGACAGGCATTGAATGATGTGGGAAAAATTCTCAATCATTTTGTCCCTCTGTCACGTGAGAGCTTGCTCAAACAACAGACTAATAGGATCGTTTGCTCYGTCATTTTTCTTTTCTTCTGCCATTGAAGGTTTCTTATTTGTGCAAGAGCGATTGTCCTCAAGAGAGACAATTTCAAGACCCAACTTGCTATAATCGAACCTCATCGGGGACATGCGCTGAAAAAAACCCGATCAAGAACARCCTGCTCTGATACCACTAATCCAGAATATTTTTGGCATGAAATGAGAGTGGAGATATAATAAGGAAATGCACAGAGATATCATGTATATCCAATAATATAAAAAAAATGTATCAGAGATGCAACCACAAACATAGATATACAGTAATACATGATTTCTTTTAATGAAAGAAATGTACAGAGACTTTAAAAATACAGAGTGAAAGACTCCCTATAATGGTGGCAGCTTATCTCTAAGAAGAGATGTGACGGTTACTCGCATTCACAAGAAAATGAGTACAATGAGGTTCTGAAGGCCTTTTTGCAATAAACAGGAATGCCAAAAACCCTAGACATCCAAAAACCTAACCCTAGGAGATGAAGCGCCAAACGTCATGTGGGCCCCATTTGGGTAAGTTAGTACATCAACTTTCCGGGGTTGTAACTTTTTCATACAATTTTCGTTTTAGGTGTATGATAGCTCTTTGGAATGGTATCATCGAGAAGATTCATTTTGAGGGCCCAATTATTCCTTCAACTATCATTGAGAACCTCGATCTTGAAAAACATTCATTTAGGCCCTCAAAATGGCCACGAAAGTTAAAACCTGCTAAAAATAGTAAATTGCCAAAATTGCCAGAAAACTTTTTTTAGCCAGTCGAAAAAGGTGGGTGGCCACCGATATCCACCTGGATCAATCCTCCCTCCTTAGTAATTAATGGTCTCCATTGCATTGAGTTCCCAGAGGAGTGGTAAACGCGTTTGTTGGATCTACATCTTGGTGAGTTGCTTGTATTGCTGGAGACATCACGCTGCTCAGTTTGTGGAAGTATGTCAAGAATCTGTTGGGGCTGAGGCTATTCAACATGTTGAGATACATGAGAGGAAAATGTGCAGAAGGAATATTTTCACTTTGTTGTAGCCTTTTCGACCTGCTTCTATTGGATAGAAGGTGCTTGGGGCGAGGTTGTAGTGGTTGCAGTGTCCTTTTGTTCTCCTTTTGAACAGATTGTGAAGAAGCTAAATTTTGCAGTATGAGATACTACCTTGCGGCACGTTTTAGGTGGAACAATAGTCAGAACTACCTTTGGTATTCTTTAGAGATGACCCCCCAAAGTAACAATGACACTATGGGGTCAAGACTCATAAACAACATGGAGCTTCCACTTATACAGTTGGCCCAAGGGAACATCACAGACATCCCGTGGGGCAACATCACATAATACCTCATCCTTGAAGGGCTGGATGTCATATGAAAATCGACACTACTGGATGACACGAAGATCTCATCCTTGACAAAGCCACATGATGTTGTATGGCTATGGGTGTGGTGTTGTTAACAATCCCAACTGTTTGACGACCTCTGCTGAGATGAGGTTCTTATGGCTTCCGCTATAAACAATAAAATGCAGCGGGGTCCCCTTCAACCACATTTGTGAATGAAAGGGGTGTTCCCCCTCTTCAAGATCTATTGGTTCTTCTATTTGAATTGTTGCGGTCATGACAATAGTAGTGGGGTCCACATCAATGATCTGTCCTTTACCATTATTTTCATAATCAAATTCTGAATTAGGGTTCGGCTCTTTGTCTTTGATCTTGGCCAACAATGACTGTTTTAAGAGACATTCATCAGTGTTGTGCCAGAGGATTTTGTGGAACTCACACCATTTTCCGGTGTCCTTCTTTGTCTTCCCGTGACCCTTCTTTTCCTGTGTCTTGGAATGGTTTCCGGGAGACTATTTTTTAGGGCCATCTTTGTCATACTTTGGTTGTTGCGGACATGCAGACACAACTCCTGTTTATTCCGGTGCTTAAACTTATGCTCAATTTTAACAACATATTGATAAGCAACACCGAGTGATGAGATGTTCAGAAAATCCATTTCAGTCTGGATGTATTTGTGTATAACCCCATGGTATTTCAGAACCAAATGTCACTCAGAGTCTTTGATAACCAGCTTGGTGCGCAATGTATGGAATTATTGGTGAACTCTATAACTGCTTGGCCCCTCTCTTGCCGTAGTCTGGTCCATCTCATGTACTAGACCTCACAGTTTCCAACAGGGTAATACTGTTCCTTTACCGCATCCACAAAAAAATCCCAAGTGGGATCGGCCCCATATATTTTAGACTCCTCTGTGGAACTCTACTCCCAATAAGTTTCCCACCAATATTTGACATCGGGGAGAGATATAAGGAGTGCGAAGGTGATCTTTTCTTTGTCAAAAAATTTGTGAACAGAGAAATAACCTTCTAGCAGATTCAACCATTTGTCTAGGGCTTCTACATCTATCTATTCTTCAAATACAAGAATATCAAAATTAACTTGTACCTTGAAAGACAAGGTACCTCCAAAGTGGCCACTTGATGAAGATGTGTCTGTTGCTATCGGCAGTCATTGAAGGATGTGGGAAAAATTCTCCATCATTTCATCCCTCTGTCACGTGAGAGCTTGGTCAAGCAACAGAATGATAGGATCGTCTGCTCTGTCATTTTTCTTTTCTTCTACCATTGAGGGTTTGTTGGGTGTGCGAGAGTGATTTTCCTCAAGAGGGGCAATCTTGAGACCCAACTTTCTATAATCGGACCTCGTCGGGGACATGCACTGAAAAAAAAATGGATCAAGAACAACCTGCTCCGATACCACTGATCCAGATTATTTTCGACACGAAATGAGAGCGGAGATATAATAAGGAAATGCACAGAGATATCGTGTATATCCAATAATATAACATAAATGTATCAGTGATGCAACCATAAACATAGATATATAGTAATACATGATTTCTATTAATGAAAGAAATGTACAAAGACTGTAAAAATACAGAGTGAAAGACTCACTAGAATGGTGGCAACTTATCTCTGAGAAGAGATGTCATGGCTACTCGCATTCGCAAGAAGATGAGTACAATGAGGCTCTGAAGGCCTTTTTACAATAAACAGGAATTACAAAAACCCTAGACATCCAAAAACCTAACCCTAGGAGATGAAGCGCCAAAATCCATGTGGGCCCCGTTTGGGTAAGTTAGTACATCAACTTCCCGGAGTCGTAACTTTTGCATACAATCTTTGTTTTAGGCGTATAATAGCTCGTTGGAAAGGTATCATCGAGGATATTCATTTTGGGGTCCCAAATTATGACTTTAACTATCATAGAGAACCTAGATCTCGAAAAACCTTCATTTAGGCCCTCAAAATGGCCCCGGAAGTTAAAACCTGCTAAAAATAGTAAATTGTCAAAATTGCCAGAAAACTATTTTGAGCCAGTCAGAAAAGGTGGGTGGCCACCGATATCCACCTGGATCAATCATCCCTCCTTAGGAAGAAATTGTCTACATTACATTGAGTTCTCGGGGGAGAGGTAAATGTGTTTGTTGGATCTGCATCTTGGTGAGCTGCTTGTATTGCCGGAGACATCGAGCCGCTCAGTTTTTGGAAGTATGTCAAGAACCTATTGAGGCCGAGGTTGTTCAAAAAGTTGATATACATGAGAGGAAAGTGTGAAAAATGAATCTTTGCGCTTTGTTGCATCCTTATCGACCTACTTCTGTTGGATAAAAGGTACTTGGGGTGAGGTTGTAGTGGTTGCAGTGTCCGTCTGTTCTCCTTTTGAACAGATTGTGAAGAAGCTAAATTTTGCAGTATGAGATACTACCTTGCGACACTTTTTAGGTGGAGAAATAGTTGGAACTACATCTGGTATTTTGTAGAGATGACCCCCCAAAGTAACAATGACAATATGGGGTCGAGACTGATAAACAACATGGCGCTTCCTCATATATGGTTGGCCCAAGAGAACATCATAGACATCCAGTGGGGAAACATCACATAATACCTCATCCTTGAAGGGATGGATGTCGTATGAAAATTGACACTGTTGGCTGACATGAAGATCTTGTCCTTGGCGAAGCCACCCGATGTTGTATGGTTGCGGGTGTGGTGTTGTCGGAAATCCAAACTATTTGATGACCTCTGCTGAGATGAGGTTCTTTTGGATTCCGCTATCAACAATAAAATGCAGTGGGTTCCTCTTCACCCACATTTGTGAATGAAAAAGGTGCTCCCCCTCTTCAGGATATGTTGGTTCTTCTGGTTGAATTGTTGCAGTTGCGACAATAGCAGTGGGGTCCGCATCAATGATCTATCCTTTACCATTATTTTCAGAATCATATTCAGAATCAGGGTTTGACTCTTTGTCTTTGATCTCAGCCACCAATGACTATTTTGAGCGACATTCATCGTTGTTATGCCAAGGGATTTTGTGTAACTCACACCATTTTCCAGTRTCCTTCTTTGTCTTCTCGTGACCCTTCTTTTCCTGTGTCTTGGACTGGTTTTCGGGAGACTGTTTGTTAAGGCCATCCTTTTCATACTTTGGTTGTTGTGGATTTTCATACCTGAACTCCTGTTTGTTTTGGTGCTTAAATTTMTGCTCAATTTTAATAGAATATCAATAAGGAACACCGAGTGATGAGATGTCCAGAAAATCCATTTCAGTCAGGATGTATCTGTGTAGACCCCCACGGTATTTTAGAACCAAATGTCACTCAGAGTCTTTAATACCCATCTTGGTGTGCAAGGTATGGAAGGTATTGGGGAACTCCATAACTTCTTGGCCCCTATCTTTCCACAATGTGGTCCATCTCATGTATTGGTCGTCATAGTTTCCAACAGGGTAATACTGTTCCTTTACCACAACCACAAAAAAATCCCAAGTGGGATCGACCCCATATATTTCAGACTCCTCTATGGAAATCTACTCCCAATAAGTTTCCCACCAATGTTTCACATGGGGGAGAGCTTTAAGGAATGTGAAGGTGATCTTTTCTTTGTTGGAAAATTTGTGAACAGAGAAATAACCTTCTAGCAAATTTAACCTTTTGTCTAGGACTTCTGCATCTATCTGTCCTTCAAATATAGGAATATCAAAATTAACTTGTACCTTGAAAGGTGAGCTGCCTCCAAATTGGTTGCTTGATGAAGATGCACCTGTTTCTATCAGCAGGTGTTGAAGGATGTGGGAAAAATTCTCCATCATTTTGTCCCTCTGTCATGTGAGAGCTTGCTCAAGCAACAGACTGATAGGATCGTCTACTCCATCATTTTTCTTTTCTTCCACCATTTAGGGTTTCTTGGGTGTGAGAGAGAGATTTTCCTCAAGAGAGACAAGCTTGAGACCCATCTTTCTATAATCATACCTCGTCGGGGACATGCACTAAAAAAAAATGATCAAGAACAACTTACTCTGATACCACTGATCCGGATTATTTACGGCACGAAATGAGAGCAGAGATATAATAAGGAAATGCACAGAGATATCGCATATATCCAATAATATAACAGAAATGTATCAGAGATGCAACCATAAGCACAGATATACAGTAATACACGATTTCTATTAATGAAGGAAATGTACAGAGACTGTAAAAATACAAAGTGAAAGACTCGCTAGAATGGTGGCAGCTTATCTCTGAGAAGAGATGCGACAGCTACTTGCATTCGCAAGAAGATGAGTAAAATGAGGCTTTGAAGGACTTTTTACAATAAACAGGAATGCCAAAAACCCTATACATCCAAAAACCTAACCCTAGGAGATGAAGCGCCAAAATTCATGTGGGCCCCGTTTGGGTAAGTTAGTACATCAACTTCCCAGGGTCGTAACTTTTGCATACGATCTTTGTTTTAGGCATATGATAGCTCGTTCGAAAGGTATCATTGAGGAGATTCATTTTGGAGGCCCAATCATGACTTAGACTATTTTTTAGAACCTTTATCTCGGAAAAACTTCATTTAGGCCCTCAAAATGGCCCTGGAAGTTAAAACCTGCTAAAAATAGTAAATTGCCAAAATTGCCATAAAACTGTTTTGAGCTAGTCGGAAAAGGTGGGTGGCCACCGATATCCACCTGGATCAATCCTCCCTCCTTAGGAAGAAATTGTCTCCATTGCGTTGAGTTCCGAGGGGAGAGGGAAATGCATTTGTTGGATCTGCATCTTGGTGAGCTGCTTGTATTGTTGGAGACATCGCGCTGCTCAGTTTGTGGAAGTATGTCAAGAATATGTTGAGGTTGAGGTTGTTCAACAAGTCAAGATACATGAGAGGAGAGTGTGCAAAAGGAATCTTTGTGCTTTGTTGCAGCCTTGTCGACCTGCTTCTTTTGGATAGAAGGTTCTTGGGGCGAGGTTGCAGTGGTTGCAGTGTCCTTTTGTTCTCCTTTTGAACAGATTGTGAAGAAGCTAAATTTTGTAGTATGAGATACCACCTTGCGACACTTTTTAGGTGGAACAATAGTCGGAACTACCTCTGGTATTCTATAGAGATGACCCCCCAAAGTAACAATGACACTATAGGGTCGAGACTCATAAACATCATGGCGCTTCCACATATATGGCTGGCCCAAATGAACATCACATACATCTAGTGGGGAAACATCACATAATACCTCATCCTTGAAGGGATGGATGCCATATGACAATCGACACTGTTGGTTGACATGAAGATCTCATCCTTGGTGAAGCCACCCGATGTTGTATGGCTGCGAGTGTGGTGTTGTCGACAATCCCAACTGTTTAAAGACATTTGTTGAGATGAGGTTCTTCTGGATTCCTCTATCAACAATAAAATGTAGTGGGGTCCCCTTCACCCACATTTTTGAATGAAAAAGGTGCTTCCCCTCTTCAGGATCTTTTTGTTTTTCTAGTTGAATTGCTGCGGTCATGACAATAGAAGTGGAGTCCACGTCAATGATCTGTCCTTTACCATTATTTTCATAATCAGATTCTGAATCATGGTTTGGCTCTTTGTCTTTGATCTCGACCACCAATGACTATTTTGAGCGAAATTCATTGGTGTTGTGCCAGGGGATTTATGGAACTCGCACTATTTTTCAGTGTCCTTCTTTGTCTTCCCGTGACCCTTCTTTTCCTGTGTCTTGGACTGGTTTTTGGGAGACTGTTTTTTAGGGTCATCTTTGTCATAGTTTGGTTGTTGTGGATTTGCAGACCCGAACTCCCATTTGTTCTGGTGCTTAAATTTCTTCTTAATTTTAACAACATATCGATAAGCAGCACCGAGTGATGAGATGTCTAGAAAATCCATTTCAGTCTGGATGTATCTGTGTAGACCCCCACGGTATTTCAGAACCAAATGTCGCTCAAAGTATTTGATACCCAGCTTGGTGCGCAAGGTATGGAAGGTATTGGTGAACTAAGGAACTTCTTGGCCCCTCTCTTGCCACAATGTGATCCATCTCATGTACTTGTCCTCATAGTTTCCAACATGGTAATACTATTCCTTTACCGCATCCACAAAAAAATCCCAAGTGGGATCGACCCCATATTTCAGACTCCTCTGTGGAACTATGCTCCCAATAGGTTTCCCACCAATGTTTGTCATGGGAGAGAGATTTAAGGAGTGCTAAGGTGATATTTTCTTTTTCTAAAAATTTGTGAACAAAGAAACAACCTTCTAGCAGATTTAACCATTTGTCTAGGGCTTCTGCATCTATCTGTCCTTCAAATACAGAAATATCAAAATTAACTTGTACCTTGAAAGTTGAGGTGCCTCCAAAGGGGTCACTTGATGAAGATGCACCTGTTTCTATCGACAGACGTTGAAGGACGTGGGAAAAATTCTCCATCATTTCGTCCCTCTGTCGCGTGAGAGCTTGCTCAAGCAACAAACTGATAGGATCGTCTTCTCTGTCATTTTTCTTTTCTTCTGCCATTGAGGGTGTATTGTGTGTGTGAGAGTGATTTTCCTCAAGAGAGACAATCTCAAGACCCAAATTTCTATAATAGGACCTCATCGAGGACATGCACTGAAAAAAAAATGATCAAGAACAACCTGCTCTGATACCAATGATCTGGATTATTTTAGGCACGAAATGAGAGAGGAGATATAATAAGGAAATGCACAGAGATATCACGTATATCCAATAATATAACATAAATGTATCAGAGAAGCAACCTTAAACACAAATATACAGTAAGACACGATTTCTATTAATGAAAGAAATGTACAGAGACTGTAAAAATACAGAGTGAAAGACTCGCTAGAATGGTTGCAGCTTATCTCTGAGAAGAGATGTGATGGCTACTCGCATTCGCAAGAAGATGAGTACAATGAGGCTCTAAAGGCATTTTTACAATAAACAGGAATACCAAAAACCCAAGACATCCAAAAACCTAACCCTAGGAGATGAAGTGCCAAAAGTCATGTGGGCCCCGTTTGGGTAAGTTAGTACATCAACTTCCTGGGGTCGTAACTTTTGCATACGATCTTCGTTTTAGGCGTATGATAGCGCGTTGGAAAGGTATCATCGAGGAGATTCATTTTGGGGGCCCAATAATTCCATTGTATATCATTGAGAATCTCTATCTCAAAAAACCTTCATTTAGGCCCTCAAAATGGCCCCGAAAGTTAAAACCTGCTAAAAATAGTAATTTGCCAAAATTACCAGAAAATTGTTTTGAGCCAGTCAGAAAATGTGGGTGGCCACCAATATCCACCTAGATCAGAATAGGTCCCATATCTCAGGTTCCAATGAGACAATGTTTTGATGAAACAAAGGGGATGTTAGGACCATGCCTTAGATTAAATATTTTGTTATTGATTTCTTATTGATATGATAAATGACCTAGGGGGAAGCATACAAAGTATTACAAGGAAATGAAACATCAATAATGATGAAAATTCAATTTGTGATGCATGTTTATGGTGTTTCTCCACTACGAGTGATCATCCATAGCCCCGACAAAGTCACCCTGGTGTCACAAGCCTTGTTTCGTTGCCAGGGAGTGTCCATAGCCCTAACAAAGGTACTTGCATGTCCCATGTGATATATAATGTCTTTCCCTAAGCCTTTAAATTTTAAAACTTGTTTCTCTTATTCTTAGATATAGGTAGATGGGGGGATTCTATTTTTCCTTTAAAGGAACTAGGGATGACACCTCTGATAGTGAGATTTCCTAACTTGATTATAGATGAGAAAACTCCTAGAGTAACAATATATGGAATACTAAGAATGTCTCTTCCCTAACCATTTAATTTTAGTTCAAAAAATATACATACATGTTCTTATGTAGGGTCCTTGGTTCCTTTCTTTGTCACTGTTATCGTGCAATTTTTACTTTCCAAAAGCCAAAGGCAAGTGGATACTAAATTGGTGTAACAAGGAGGATGACCTATCACTTTCACCTTAATAGAAAACCTCTTTCTATTTAGGAGTATATCATAGTACCCAAAGGGAGACGTCCCCAATGACCTAGCAGTTTGATAATATTAAGGTAAAAGCTATAAGAAAGTCCCACCCCTCTCACAAGTCACGCTCATCAAAAGTTCCAAAGTTTTACTGAGATGAAGCAAAAGATAAATTAGGTGTACCTGCCCAGAATAAGACAACAAATAGAAAAGAAATGAAATTTTCAAGTACCATAAACTTCTGAAAGAAAAACAAGCTAATATAGAACTGAAGAAATGTAAATATTTACAACATCAATGAATATTTAGCAGCAACCATGACAATCATGCCTCAATAATGCTTAAAAATGACAAGAAATAACAGCCTTAAGTTGACAGAATGTTGATAGTTGTCAAAAGGAATTATGGAAATGTCTAATCAACTTTTAATATTTCATAAGTTTATGGTTTTATGAAGAATTGACATCATATGGTACTTGCAAATTACATTTATTTTCTATTTGTTGTCTTGTTCTTGGAAGGTACACCTAATTTATCTTTTTCTTCATCTCAGTAAAAATTTGGAACTTTTGATGAGGGTGACTTGTGAGAGGGGTGGGACTTTCTTATAGCTTTTACCTTAGCTTTTTCAAACCCCCAGGTCACTAAGGATGTCTCCCCTAGGGTACTGTGATATACTCCTAAATAGAAAGAGGTTTCCTATTAAGGTAACAATGATAGGTCATCCTCCTTGTTATGCCAATTTAGTATCCACTTTCCTTCAAATTTGGGAAAGTACAAATTTCATGATAACATTTTGGCATTGTTGTCAGGGAACACTGAGTCAATTTTATTCAAGACGACAATGTTTTGGTAATCCTTTCCTCAAAATACTTTATCTTATAAATCTTACTTGGAGAATCCACTGAGGGTGATCCCCTCATCCCTTTGATATTTTCAAGAAAATTATTTGGCAAATCCACAAAGCTCAGGGAGGTATAGCAACCCTCCCAAGTCCTTTAGAAGAAAACCTCCCCGAAACTCTCTAATAGTAAAATCATTATTTGGAGGGAATCTTCTTTTAAACACAATGTCTAGCACATGAACTCAGACTGTTAATCCAAATCACGCTATTATCTAGAAACAATGGTCATCCAAGCTCTTCAAACCACTATATATGACAAACATACCGGGATATCCTAGGAAAATGCCCCCTAAGTATGAAAATGGTTTCCTAAATTCACTGGTAATGATGTAGTCAGTGATGAGGATCATATGAGAAACTTCTGGGCCTTCTTTCAACTTCATCCCATTAGTGATGATGTTGAATATTTAGCTATGAAATTGTTCTATGGTAACCTCCACGATGGCACTAGACAATGGTACAATGGTCTCCCTAATTCTAGTATTAAAACGATGGATAACTTGGAGGAAATATTCCTCAAATGATGGAGTGTCAAGTAAGAACCCAACATGTTGTTTATAAGGCTAAATAACATCAGAAAACAAGAAAACAAAATTGTTAGGAAATTTCATGATAAATTTGAAAACTTAGTGCAAAAAAGCCTAGTGAGGCATCATCCTTAAGACATTTTCCTTGTATTTATTTACACCAAATATTTTGCAGGACATATGGGCTTTCTCCTCAAAGATAAATCCCCTAAAACATTCCAACAATCCCAAGAGGTAGCTACAAGGATTGAATACAATCTATCATCATCTAGAGTTGAGACTCTTTCTACCCCAAGAGTCAAAATGGATGCTAAACCTAAGATAGTCCACAATGATGAACCTACCTAATATATTAGCACTAGCTTAGAAATCAAGTTCTTAGATCAAAAAATGTTCAATAAGTTCCTAATACCTTATCCCCCACAAACATGGTAGATGAAAACCCTTGGTGCTTACAATGTAGAGACTCATATTGGGAGAATGAGTGTCCCTTGAACAATGGTCAACATGACCAAGTGAATATTTTCAATCATACCATTGAAGGTCCTCAATATTTCCTTAATGTCACACTTGAAGAACATCAAGAAGGCATAAAGGAAGAAACTAGGAAGGCTAGGATGGAGGTGATAAATAACCTTTATCAAGAGTCGAGAGAAAAGTTGAAGAATATAGAATTCCAAGTGTACACTAGGAAAAAATGAATGAACCAACCTCTCTCTACTAGACCTGTAATTTCACAAACAATACTCCACCTATGAACATACTTCTTCCTAAAATTCCTCCCAAAATCGACAAAGTGGATTTGAATTTTGACTTCGAAGGTGCACTAGCAAAAATGCATGTAACCATTCCATTAAAGGAATTCATGAAGGTCCCATCTGTAAAAGAAAGGTTTGAATTTTTTTTCAAAGTACCAGATGAGCCAATGGACCCTCCTATCATGTTACAAGTAGACCATTCTAGGGTTCACTATGATGGACACCGGCCTTTCTTCATGACATTATTGGTTAATAATAAATACCTTAACAATTGTATGCTTGATTCAGGAGTAGGTTCTAACATGATGTATTTGAAGGTCATGGAGAAATTAGGCCTAAAGGCCACACAACCTTATAGGAATGTGTGTGGTTTTGAATCCAGGGACATACCCACTCATGGGGTAGTTGAAAACATTAAAGTATGCCTTGGAAGATATCCTGAGAGACTGATCCACATGGATATTTTGGTTGTGGATGTCCCAGATGTATGGGGGATGTTGTTGTCCAGGAAGTTTGTTGCAATGTTGGGAGGCATATTATAAATAGATCTAAATTACATCAATGTGTCTATGAAGGACATGACAATAAGACACCTCCCAAATTTGCCAATGACCAAGGTCCATGTGAAATAAATTGAAGATGATGTTGAAACTAGCAAGACACATGAGCCAATCAAGGAAATACTTCCTGTATTTTCTCATGAGGATTTTCATTTCTCTTCAGAGGAAGACTTTGATAAAATACAATGGCCAAAGAAGGAATAATATCAACAACTCCTAGAAAAATAAAAGGACAAAGAAGTTGGGACTGTCAAGCTATTAAATAAAGGGGATGATGACATATTGAATAGACCAAAACAACAAGAATATTTCACAGAAAAATCCCACCCTCCTCCCTCAAAACAATATACTAGAGTTGTACAAGAAACAACCAAGTTAAAAAAAAATGGAGTACCAAGAGGGAGAGACGGTCTAGATGTGGGATACAAAAAGGGGAGGGCATACTAATGTTAAAGGGAGTGCACAATTTTGGCTTGGACATTTTAGAGTCGGGATGAAGTCAGTCAATGATTCCTACTATCTATCCACGTTGAAAGGAAGAAGACATCCATTACCGGTTAGTGGACACCTCCTCAAACCCCATCAAGGGGAAAATATTTGACTTCACAAAAAAGTACAGGTAAGTAGGTAGGCATTTGCATTCATTGCACATACCATTTGTATATCATGCTAGAGTAGTGTAGTTGTAATTTCATTTCCATTTGTATATATTCTTGTTTACTTTTATTTCATTGTATAATATATGAGACATGGGTGATATTACCACCCCAAAAGATTACTAATTATTTTTGTTGAGATCTAGCAGATTACAGGTCATGCCAGAGATGTTGAGGTTCTCATGTGCTCTATGGTGAGCACATGTCCCTGATTTGGATACATATGTTATCCCCTATCCTAGGGATAACTAAGGAGATTATGTCTCAATGCCCATAGGTCATGGACATGGATTACCGAGAACCATATGACTTGATATTGGCCCCAGAGGGCTCATATTTTCTTCAGTGCATCCTATCTATCAGTAGCAGTAAAATCCATCCCATCGACTTGATCTTGAAGTAGCACTCGATCTTTCTCCATAAGGTAACGAGTCTGGGTATCATGGCATGTGTCACTCTAATTTTTGAAGCATTTGAATATGGGCACTGAAATCTCTTTTGTTCCATAGCATTCACTTGGAAATTATTCTCTTTAACTTGTTCATACCTGGGTGGTGACAAAATTCCCTAGTAAGCTAGTTCCCTTAAGGGATGAGTTGCCACTAGGTGGTTCTATGAAAGGTCATCGTCCATTCCTTCCATACTTACCACTTTTCATCATTGTCCCTCTCATATTCCCCTACCTTGGTTTGAGCATTGGGTTTTCCAATATAGTAAGGGTTGTACCTTGCCTTGTGGAAAGAAGGGGCTAAAGTCCCAGAGGGTAAAAGTAGATGGAAAAAGTTAAAATCCAAAATGAAACCCCAAGATGCTTTTCCCAGGGATTCCTAAGAAATAAATTAATGGTTTCTCAAAAGGAAAAGGGGACCTGTAAAATAAAATAAAACTCAATATCTAGTTGGTGGATAGGAGGTATCATCATGAGCCAGTCTATTAGGTCCATGGTCATGTAGCAGTATGACACTACCATCCATATGGTGACCAAACTAGGGTAGTGGATATTGGTGGAATATCTAAGAGATGTTGATTAAGGTTGGTTTTCATTGATGTCCACCCTTGAAGAACGCCCTATATCACAAAGGACGAACTCCAAAGTGTTCCCCTTATGGTGAAAGCCCTAACGGGAAGACGCTTTGCGGATTGAGTTATCCTAGAAGTATGGTTAGAGAAACCATGATTATTTGTGGAATAATGAGATGAAGGTTAGTGAATTTTTCAGTGAACCTATCCTAGATGGATATTTCTTGTCATTCCATTTCCAGTGGTATGTGGAACGTCACATAACTCCTCGCGGTTAGAAAGTTATGGCCATAAGAAGTTAGAGAACCCAGGTTTGGGTAATGGACCCAAGTTTGTTTGATGGATAATGATATGAGTTTTGATATATTTGCAGGTGATACTATTATATATGGATAGTACATGTCATTCAATTTCTGGTTGTATGTGGAATTCCACATAACTCCTCACGTTTTTAAAGTCATGGCCTTACGAAGTTGGAGGACCCTCATATGTCATCTAGAAGCCCCAAAAGGTCAAAGTAGTCAAAGTGGTTTAAGAGATTTCAGAAGGTAAATAATAAAGTGAAGTGATGAGTTTACTATAATTCAAAGTGAATACAAAATAAATTATTTAAATAATAAATTTAATGGATAAATTAGAAGTGGGTTAACCCTAAAATAAGGAAAGTGGGCAAAGTGACCTAGAAGATGTTTTTAAGGAAGCTACTTGGAGAGTATAAATAAGAGGCAAGGCTCTCTCATTTTAGATCAAACTTGAGAATATTGAATATCTATAGGTATATGAGGTAACCAAAGTATATCTAAGCTAAATTTTTAAAGGGAAGGTGAAGGAAAGAAGCCCGGAATTCAAGGAAGGATAAATTATTTTGATGATGCTTTCTAAGGTATGTTATTTATAGGTCATCTCACCATTTTCACAATAACGTTTTTTCTAGAATTATTCATATCATGAAATTCTTGTTACATTGAGGAAACATATCCAAGTATATGTGGTAAACAATTCATCTTGTGGGTCTTTGTATATTTGTATTTACACTCTGTGGAAAATAAGGTTTGCGGCTAGTCCTGAAACTAGTCTAAAATAGGTGTTTCGAGTAAAAACATCATAACTTCTTCACAAAATATCCAAATTCCGTAAGAAAAAATGTGTTGGTTAGAGTATAGTCTTTAGTATTATTTGTAATAGTTTTAGATCAATTCAACAAAAATTCTATGCGGGGCACGCTCTACAAGGTTGCTCTCTAGAATAAGCCATAATTCAACAAGGTATGCCATTTTTTTCTATAAATCCTTGTCTAATAGGTTACAAGTAGTGATACTTGGAGGAATTGCATAAAAAACATTGAATAACATTGTGTATATGTTTCATATCTTTAATCATTACAGGTACACAGTTATGATTATTTCAAGTTAGGGTTGTTGACTAATCCAAAACTAGTCATGTGAGACTAAAGAAAAGTTTGATGAAAATGATAGCCTTTTATTGTTAAAGTTAAGGAAGGTTTGTAGGTATGTAATCATATACACAAGGTATATTACATAGTTTAAAATCATATTTGGATGATGACATTGATGAGGGCTTTTGGTTGAGGTACATGTTTAGTACATGGTTGAGACAAGTAGTTGATGAGTTGGAGCATACATAAGGTGTATAGTTGATGAAGTTGGTACATATTGATGAGTCATAGTTGATGAGTAGTTGACACATGATTGGTACATACTTGGTACATGGTTGGTTTCACTTGTTTATGGTACAAGTTGATTACAAGTTTTTTGGTATAGGTTTGTGCATGGTTTATGCACTTGTTTATGGTACATGTTGATTACAAGTTGAGGTATAGGTTGATGCATGGTTCAGGTTTATTGGTATATGTTTAAAATGGTATATCTCACAGTGAAAGTGTGATAGTGGTTCCATCATTCTACTTCTACTTCAGAGCGGTTGGGCAAGGCAAGGATAGGTGGTTGTAGCCACCTTCCGGTTGTGTCCGGAGAACATATGGGGTTGTAGCCTCCTTTTGGTTGTAGCCATAGAATTGGGGAATTGGAACTCCCCTCAGGTTGTATCCTGAGAAACTAGGGGGTTGGAGCCTCCTTCCAGTTGCAGCTGGAAAACAAAGGAAGTTGGTGCTTCCAATGAATGCAATTCTTTAAGACATATAAGAAAAGGAATTATGTGGTTTTATCCCACTTTAGGTTTCCATGTAAAACACTAGTGTACTTCGTATGTGTATGATTGTTCATTTTTTCATTGCTCATTATTGGATGATAATTCTACATTGATATAACACTTGGATTATTTGGTTTAAAAAGGATTACAATTTCTCTATTATTGATTCATCCCCCCTCTCAGTAATCCAACAATTGGTATCAGAGTAGGTTCCTTCAAAAATCAGTTTAACCACTGAAAGGTAGATCATGGAGAGAAACAACTTGTATAAAAATGGAATACCATAGTTTGATGGAAAAAAGTATTCTTTTTGGAGCATAAGGATGATGACATATATACATGCACATGGATTTGAAATTTGGAAATCAATTGTAGATGGATACACAACACCAACAGTTCCACCAACAAATGAAAAAGAAGTGAAACTCGATCATAATAATTCCACAGCCACAAATGCACTTTTGAATGGTCTCAGTGAAACGGTATTCACCAAATTTTCACATTGTAAATCCACTAAAGAGATTTGGGACAAGATTTGAAATATTTATGGAGATTCAAAATTCAAAGCAACAAAGCTTCAAACTTACAGAGGTCAGTTCGAACAACTAAAGATGAAGGAAGATGAGAATATTGCATCCTACTTCTTACGAGTCGATGAAACAGTGAATGCAATCGAAGAATATGTAATTGTTCAAAAGGTACTAAGATCTCTTCCTATGAGATTTGACCCTAAGATATCAACACTAGAATAAAGATCATATCTAAACTCAATAAACATGGACGAACTGAATGGAATCTTCACAACATATGAAATGAGAACTGAAGAAGAAAATCCATATGTAAAAGAAACATCTTTCAAAGAATCCAAAATATTAAAGAAAAAGGAAAAGCAACAAGAAGAACGTAGAAGCAACAATGACATCTCAAAAGATGATGAAGAAGTGACCAAATTCGTCAAAAGACTGAACAAGGGAACCGATGGTAGGTATAGAGGTAAGCTTCCTTTAACTTTTTTTAATTGTTATGGTATTGGTCATTTTTCTAACAAATGTCCTCATAAGAAAAAGAGAAATGATGAAGGTTATTCAAAAGGCAAACAAACATATAAAGGAAAAAGAAATGCAAAGAATTTTTTCAAGAAACGCTTATGCACCAAAGAAGACATCTCATCATCAGATGAAGATGAAGTCAGTGACAGTGAGACAAGAAGAGTTCTATTCATGGCAATAGAAGAATCTAATAAACAAGACTTCGAAGAAGAATATGAAGAAGTTGGAGAAGAATATGAAGAAGTTGAAGAAGAAATTGAAGGGCCAGAAGTTGACTACTGAGAATAATTGATGTGTGCCATAGAAGTTATCAGAAGAAAAAGGAAGAAAAACAAGAAACTACAAGCGGAACTAGACAAGAAAGAAGACACTCAAGAACTAGAACACATGAAAATAAATTTTAAGGTTCAAATAGAAGAAGATAAAAGAATTGAAGAAGCACTCAAAGAACATCTAGAAGAAAAGGACAAGATCATTGGAAATTTGGAAGAAGAGATTGTCACATTAAGAAAGGATATTCAAAAGAAAAATATGAAGAATAGCTCAAAAGTTTTGGATGACATTATCAACATTCAAAAATATCATCTTGACAAGTCTGGACTTAGATACAATCAGACAGAAAAGGAATCAAACTCCAAAACAATAGATCAAGAAACATATCCAAAAAGCTATGCAAAAACAATCAAAGGGGATAGGAATATATATAAGGAAGATTACAGAGACACTCCTCCACTGAGAAGATTCAAATTTCAGAATCAACAACAGACATATAAGCCTCAAGAAGAAGAAGGATTCATAAGATCACCTCATTTCATAAGATGTTCAACTCCCAAGTATTAAACTATGTTTTTTGGTTTATGTTATGCATGTAATAATTTTGCACATAAAGTTGTGAATTGCATAGATAACAACATGAACATAAAAATATTTGAAAGGCATACAAAAGAGGGTTATCCAAGAAGGCCTAGTGAAACACAAAGAAGAAGTTACAACAAGTTTGAATCTTTGAGCACTGAAGTGGAATGTTACAAATGTAACAACTTTGGACACATGGCCAAAGATTGTAGAATGGAAGTCCCTCCTAGAGGACCACAATAGAATAACAACAGTCACAGACATGAACCTCAGAAAAGGACATGGATAAGAAATAAGAATCAATATAGCAATGAAGAATGCACACTCGCTCTACAAGCTAAGCAGAAGGAACGTGGTTGGTATGTTGACAATGGTTGTTCAAAACACATGACAGGTGATAAAGACGTGTTTCTTACATTAAGAAAGGAAAGAGATGGACCAGTATCCTTAAGAAATGATGATTCAACTAAAATCATTGGAAAAGGCATAATCAGAATTGGGAACAAGAATACAAAGGCAGAAAATGTTCTACTAGTAGAAGATATGAAACATAATCTTCTAAGTGTGAGTCAAATGTGTGACCAAGGTCATAAAGTTACTTTCGATTCACAAAAGTGTGAGGTAAGAAAAGAAGGTTCAGGAAAATTGACTGCTGCAATTGCAAGAACTTCAAGAAACATATATGTGTTAAGTGAAATTGGAAATGAAAAGTGTTGTCTAGGAAAGGAAGATGAAAGTTGGCTATGGCACAAAATAATGGGTCACATACATTTTGATAACCTTGTCAAAGTCAGCAAAAGAGAATTAGTTAGAGAAATTCCCCAAATCATGAAACCAACCAACACTTTATGCAAGCATTGTCAACAAGGAAACAAAACAAAGACCAGGTTCAAATCAAAGGAATATTCAACGACAAGACCACTAGAAATTGTGCACACTGATTTAGTTGGAACAACTACAAAATAGGGTTTAAAAGGTGAGAAATAGGTTATGTTATTATTTGATGATTATACAAGAATGACTGCAGTTTTCTTTCTCAAGAATAAGTCGGAAGATTTTGAAAACTTTAAGATATACAAGGAAATGGTTGAAAATGAAATGGATTCAAAAATCAAATGGTTGAGATCTGATAATGGAGGAGAGTTCACTTCAAAGGAATTTATGGACTATTTCAACAGTGATGGAATAAAAAGGCAATTCTCTGTTGCTAGGACACCTCAACAAAATGGAGTTGTTGAAAGAAAGAACAAGAGAGTACAAGAAATGGATCGAACAATGCTAATGGATTCCAAATTGACAGATATATTTTGGACATAGGAAATGCATACAACATTTCACATTCAAAACATAGTAATGCTCAAAAACAACACTGACAAAGCTCCCTACGAGCTATGGAAAGGAAGACCAACAAATGTGAAGCACTTTAGAGTTTTTGGAAGCAAATGCTACATCAAAAGAGAAGATGATAGAATGGGAAACTTTGACTCTCGTGTGGAAAAAGAAGTACTTGTTGGTTACTCAAGTACAAGGAAATCATACAAGTGTTTCAATCTGAGATTGAACAAATTTGTGGAAAGCATTAATGTAACAATTCATGAAACAGGAAACCCATAATCAAAGGAAGAAGAAATTGAATCAATGGAACAACCTTTTGAAAAGAAAGAAGAAGATGAAAAAGAAGTAGAAGAGGAAGATGAAGAGAATCCGACAGAAGCAGAAGAGAAAGTTCAACAAGTGTCTCCAAAGACACCTAGCAGACAAGTACATAAGAATCATCCTTCAGATAAGTTTATCAGAAACAAAGATGCAAGAGTTGAGACTAGAAGAAGAATCCATTCACCAGAACAAACACACCTAACACTCTTATCTACAATTGAACCAAATTGTTTTGAAGAAGACAACAAGGATTAATTTTGGAATAAGGCCATGGATGAAGAATGGGATCAAATAGAGAAAACTGACACTTGGGAATTGGTTCCAAGACCAAAGAATAAGAATGTGATCGACACAAAATGGGTTTTCAGGAATAAATTGAATGAATATGGATAGGTTACAAGGAACAAAGCTAGATTGGTATGTAAAGGATATGCACAGATTGAAG
>ML779197.1:1203509-1215768 GCA_009831015.1 Picea engelmannii
TTGGGCAAATTGTGTTGATGAGAGAAAAAGCACCAGTGGAGGAGCATTCTTCTTGGGTAACTCCTTAGTAGCATGGCTTAGTAAAAAGCAAGGTTCCATTTCTTTATCAACCACAGAGGCAGAG
Organism: Picea engelmannii; assembly: GCA_009831015.1. NCBI lineage: Eukaryota > Viridiplantae > Streptophyta > Pinopsida > Pinales > Pinaceae > Picea > Picea engelmannii. The sequence continues at coordinate 1,203,634 of ML779197.1, forward strand.
TACATTGTTGTTGCTACCTGCTGCACACAGGTATTATGGATGATTCAGACACTTGCAGACTTAGAGGTAAAATATACTGCACCGATCCCAAATTCATTGTGGTAACATAAGTGCCATCAGTGTATCTAAAAATCCTGTCCTCCACTCCAAGACAAAACATATTCCCATAAAATATCATTTTCTGAGAGAGCGGGTCACCAATCAGATTGTTCAGGTCCATTACATTCCCACTACAGAACAAATTGCAGACATCTTTACTAAGCCCCTAGCCAAGGCACCGTTTGAATATCTCATATAGAAGCTAGGTGTCATTTCGTTTCACACCTAAAAGAGTCCATCTTGTTAGGGGGAGATTTGTATTGTTTGAATATCTAAATGCCTCCTAAAATTACTGCAATAGCTCAGGGGGAGCATGTCTCTTCTTTGACATTGATGTCAAAGGGGGGGAAAAGAATTTGGGTGCCTTAGTTGCCATCAATGCCAAAGGGGGAGATTGTTGGCAAATGTTTTACAGGAAGCATAAGCTTGTCATTGATGGCAAGTACAACAGTAATGATGGCTTGAGTACAACACCGATGATCAACAGGAAAATAGAAGATAAGGCCAGGAAGATCAAATGATCGAAGGAAACGCTGGCAAGTACAACAGTGAAGATGGCAGGATTAGAGTGTGCATCGATGGACAAACAGGAACAACGTAGGCTCAAGAGGAATTAGCGCAGAGTCAAAATTCTTCCAAGTAAAAGGGATGTGTAAGCTTGGAGGAGAAGCGTCGTTGATCATTGGATCCCATCCTAAATTCCCGACAGCATGAGAGCTATCAGATATGAATAAAATCAAGAAGAGCGTGCGTGGAAGAGGAGAATAGATCTCAGGCGTTAGATCTGAGCGCAGGATCCGACCACCGTTGGATCAGGGAAAACCTGCATGGTGTTTAAAGTGCAAGGAGAAAATGGGCTCACAAAATCCCGAAAGCAGGAGGACCGTCCATCCCAAGGGGTTATGTGGACCGTTGATCCGACTCCCTGTCGGGGTTTCGAGGATCACGAGTTGAAGTTGTCAAACAACATTAACAACAAGAATGTCGATTTCGCGATATGCGATATCATGATGCAATCACAGCCATTGAATCAAGAATGAGATCTGGACCATTGATTTTCTTCATGAGGCATCAGGGATCGGGACTTTGAAATGACAAAGTCACTTAACATCAGGAATGTCGATTTTGCGATATGTGAAATTGCGATGTAATCTGAGCCGTCAGATTAAGGTTGAATCTGAACCGTTGATTCCAGTCAATGAATAGGCATCGGGGATCGAAACTTTGAAGTGACAAAAACACTTGACATCAGGAATGTCGATTTCATGATATGCGATATGGTGATTCAATCACAGCCGTTAAATCAAGTTCATATCTGGACCGTTGGTTCAACTCCATCTCGAAGTTTCACCTATTGCGACTTGGAGTGACGAAAATATCCATCTTAGGATCAGCGAGATGCGATATCATGAAATGATCCTGACCGTCAATACATCAAAAGATGTGGACCATTGATCTAAGAGTCTCACCTATCGCGACTTGGAGTGACGAAAATCTCCATCTTAGGATCAACGAGATGTGATATCACAAAATGATCCTGACCGTCAATACATCAAAAGATGTGGACCGTTGATCTAAGAGTCTCACCTATCACGACTTGGAGTGACAAAAATCTCCATCTTAGGATCAGTGATATGCGAGATCACAAAATGATCCTGACCGTCAATACATCAAAAGATGTGGACCGTTGATCTAAGAGTCTCGCCTATCGTGACTTGGAGTGACGAAAATCTCCAATGAAGGAACAATGAGATGCGAAATCACGATGAGATCAGGACCGTTGATTCATCAAGATCATGAACCATCGATCAGGGTCAATGAAGATCAAGATTTCGACTGTCTCAGAGAAGACAAAGAGTCTTAAACTGCCAGAAAGACTGAGGAATCTTAGTATAACATACAGTGATGTTGGACACATGGGGTGAACCACCAGAGAAGCTGAAGAATCACGATGATGATCAGACAGAGCACTCGAGAGGTGGAGGATAACGGCGCAGAGTAAACATGTAGAGGCATTGTGAACACTGCATGCACAAGGTGCACAGAAGCTATAAATACATGGTACAAATAAGAGATGGAGGAGTTGTTGTTGTTGTTGTTCGAGTAGTGGTGTTTGTTGATGTGGAAAGTGATTCATGCATGAAGAAGGAAGATTGTGTAGTAGCTGGATTGATCTAAAGAGGAACTGTGCAGTGAATGGACATGGCACATAGAGGATAAATCGCAGAAGAACAGACAACGCAAGTGAGATGGGCAGAAAGGCAGTGTGGCAGAAAGAGCAACGAGATGCAACAGAACAACGATAAGTCGGGTAAGCCATTGTTGAACATTATATCACTGTAGTAAGTTTCAGATTCATAGATTTATATTTCAGGGTGGTTGGGAGGTGCTAGGGAGGAATGTTGTCCTCAGAGGTTCAAGTGGGTGCTTGAACACATGGAGTTGGTGCTTCCTTCTAGTTGGTGCTAGAGAAACCAGGGAGTCGGTGCTTCCTTCTAGTTGGTGCTAGAGAAAACAGAGAGTTGGTGCTCTCAGCAAGTTGCAGCTTGCTAAACAGAGGTTGTAGCCTCATTATGATTTGGTGCTCATATGTATGATAATGTAAAGAATGTAATTATTACTTATCATATAAAGAAAAAGAGGTTTTTACCCTGTATGGGTTTCCTTGGAAAATATTTGTCTATGTGTTTCTCATATATGTGACTGATGCTGAATGGGCCTGTGTTTATTTCTCTTCATTATTGTGATCATCATTCAATGTTTCTGCAAAGAGTTTTAAAAGAAGCACAATTGTTTAAGCTCAGTAACAACTGATTCACCCCCCCCCTCTCAGTTGTCTAACAAAGATCTATCACTTATTGCCTACACGGATGCAGATTGGGTAGGTTGTATTCATGAACAACGAAGCACCAATGGAGAAGCATTCTACTTGGGTGAGTTTTTATTATCATGGATAAGAAAGAAACAATCACCAGTATCTTTATCTACAACCAAGGACGATTATATTGGAGCAACATCATGTTGTACACAGGTTCTTTGGATGAAACAAATGCTGAAGATATACAGGTTGAGTATGATGAGCCCATTCCAATATATTGTGATAATACAAAAGCTATCAGTACCTCAAAGAACCCAGTGATGCACTCCAAGATGAATCGCATTCCAATCAAGTATCACTTTCTATGGGAGCAGGTTGTAGAAAAGAAGATCAGAGTTGAGTATGTGGGCACAAAAGAACAAGTGGCAGACATATTTAGAAATCCATTTCCACAGGAATCCTTTGATTATCTTTGCCAGAGACTCAAATTTATTTCTACTCCCAAATGAATGTTTTTTAATTCTTATCTTATATTTCTTAGATGTACATGAGGAAGCACCATAAAGAGGACAATTCAATCAGGGGGAGCAGCCCCGAATGGAAAGATACCTTTGCCATTGATGAAAAAGGGAGAGAGATTCATCAGATGCATAGGATAGAGGCATCATTATAGGGGGATAAATGGTCACAGAGATGCAGAGGACAGAGGCATGTTTCCAGGGGGAGCATGAGTGATATGACTTCAGTATTGCATGAAAAAATTTCAGTTTTGCATCAGAGCATTGCCATCAATGCCAAAGGGGGATATTATTGATTAAGGTTGGTTGTCATTAATGTCAACCCTTGAAGAAATCCTGATAGAACAAAGGATGAACTCCAAAGTGTTCCCCTTATGGTGAAATCCCTCATGGGAAGACGCTTTGTAGATTGAGTTATCCTAGAAGTATGGTTAGAGAAGCCATTATTATTTGTGGAATAATGAGATGAAGGTCAGTGAATTTTTCATTGAAACTATCCTATATGGATATTTCTTGTCATGCCATTTCCGATGGTATGTGGAACATCACATAACTCCTCACGGTTAGAAAGTTATGGCCATAAGAAGTTACAGAACCCACGTTTGTGTAATGGACCCAAGTTTGTTTGATGGATAATGGTATGATTTTTGATATATTTTTAGGTAATAGTATTATATATGGATAATACATGTCATTCCATTTCTAGTGGTATGTGGAACATCACATAACTCCTCACGGTTTGAAATTCATGGCCTTACGAAGTTGGAGGACCCTCATATGTCATCTAGAAGCCCCAAAAGGTCAAAGTAGTCAAAGTGGTTTAAGAGATTTTAGAAGGTAAATAATAAAGTGAAGTTATGAGTGTACTATAATTCAAAGTGAATACAAAACAAATTATTTAAATAATAAATTTAATGTATAAATTAGAAGTGGGTTAACCCTAAAATAAGGAAAGTGGGCAAAGTGACCTAGAAGATGTTTTTAAGGAAGCTACTTGGAGAGTATAAATAAGAGGCAAGGCTCTATCATTTTAGATCACACTTAAGAATATTTAATATCTAGGGGTGTCTGGGGTAACCAAAGGATATATAAGAAAAATTTCTTAGTGAAGGTGAAGAAAAGAAAGCCGGAATTCAAGGAAGGATAAATTCTTTTGATGATGCTTTCTAAGGTATGTTATTTATAGGTCATCTCACCATTTTCGCAATAACTTTTTTTATAGAATGATTCAGACCGTGAAATTTCTATGAAATTGAGGAAACATATCCAAGTATCTATGGTAAATCATTCCACTTGTGGGTCGTTGTATTCTTGGATTTACACTCTGTGAAAAATAGGGTTTGTGGCTAGTCCTGAAACTAGTCTAAAACAGGCATTACAGGTAAAAAGGTCATGAATTATTCATAACTGATCCAAATTTAGTAAGACCAAATGTGTTGGTTATATTGAAATATTTGGTATTCTATATAAAATTTTCAGATCGATTCAACAAATATTCCATGCAGGGCACTCTCTACAATGTCGCTCTCTAGAATAATCCAAAATTCAATGAGGTATGCCATTTTTTCTATAACTGATTTTATGAGAGGTTCCAAGTAGTGAAACCTGGAAGAATTGCACAAAACACACTGAAGAAAATTTTGTATTAGTTTTAGATATTTATTCATTACGGGGACAAATTTATGATTATTTCAAGTTAGGGTTGTTGACTAATCCAAAACTAGTCATGTGAGACTAAAGAAAAGTTTGATGAAAATGCTAGTCTCTTGTTTTTAAAGTTAATGAAGGTTTGCAAGTATGCAATCATATAAGCCAGGTCTATTACACAATTACAAATTATATTTGGATGATGAAATTGATGAGGGATTTTGGTTAAGGTACATGTTGGGTACATGGTTGAGACAAGTAGTATATGAGTTGACACATAGATGAGGTGTATAGTTGATGATGTTGGTACATATTGATGAGTCATAGTTGATGAGTAGGTTACACACGATTTGTACATACTTGGTACATGGTTGGTTTCACTTGTTTATGATACATTTTTATTACAGTTTGTTTGGTATAGGTTGGTGCATCATTTATGCACTTGTTTATAGTATAGGTTGATTACAGGTTGATGCATGGTTCAGGTTTATTGGTATAGGTTTACAACAGTATATCTCGCAGTGATAGTGTGACAACGGTTCCATCATTCTAATTCTACTTCAGGGAGGTTGGACGGGGTAAGGACAGGTGGTTGTAGCTGGAGAACATAGAGGGTTGTAGCCTCCTTCTAGTTGTAGCTAGAGAATTGGGGAGTTGGAGCTTCCCTCAGGTTGTAGTGTGAGAAACTAGGGGGTTGGAGCCTCCTTCCAGTTGCAGCTGGAAAACAAAGGAAGTTGGTGCTTCGAATGAATGTAATTCTTCAAGACATATAAGAAAAACCATTCCATGGTTTTCTCCCACTTTGGGTTTCCATGTAAAACACCGGTGTACTGTGTATGTGTATGATTGCTCATTTGTTCATTTCTCATTATTGGATGATAATTCTACATTGATATAACACTTGGATTATTTGGTTTAAAAATTATTACAATTGCTCTATTATTGATTCAACCCCCCTCTCAATAATTGAACAAGAGAAAGGGGGTCTCATCATGAGCCATCCTTCTCATTTTCATGAAGTTCTTGTGGGTAATGTTGGAACCACTGGTCACCATGCCATGAGAGTGTCCTCTAGCTATTCTCTTGGAAAGAAAAATCAATAAGACAAAGAATAAAAGGCATCAAATGGGATAGGAAAGAATGTCATCCATGACAAGGTGCAACTCGCCCTCTACAAGGGCACCCATAGGTAAGACCTACATTTCCCTGTTATCACTACCACCCTTGCTGAAAAATTCCCTACACCATTTCATACACCCACATGACCTAGATTAATATTCACCTAGGAAACACCCCAAAATTGAGGAGGATTATCCCAATAGGACATCCTGAGACCCTCTCCAAACATGGCTTGTTAAACTACATAACGTATTTGAGCATTTGTATGGGTGAAGGGGGGTTTGATGCACATGTTTGGGTAATTTGATTATTAGATTTGATTGGTATTGTTATGATCCCTATGACTTACGAGCCCATGGAGGGCTTACCTGTTGTTTCTACAGGACCATTCATGATGGACAGGTACATATGGGGAGATGATTAGCTCTGACCTCCATGGGGATAAAAATCCCACTAGATGGATGTTGTGACCCCAACCAGGGGCAAAGAGACACCAGAGGCTTGCACCAGACAAAAGTAAGGATGTTCTACCAAAGACACTTTGGAAGACCTATACCTAGGGGTGTCTTTCTCTCCCCCCTAAACTTTGTCCTTGGGAGGTCCACGACGTCACCCTTGTGACCCTAGACATCACCCAACATTAGATGGACATGATGGAGGAAGTTGTGTGCTAGGTGTCACATGTGGCATCATCTAGAGGCCTTGGGAGGCCTAACGGTTTTCTCATGGTGTCTAACATCCCACTTATGAGGCCCAACGTCACCCTAGGAGGGAATGGCATCACCTTTATTGGAATTTTTAGGGTTTAATTCTTTGAATTTATGTAAAAACTGGATTTTGATGTAATTTGGCCATGTCGGCCTTTTCTGACCTAAATTTTAATTAGAGGTCATTGATATTGTATAAATAGAGAGATTAAAATATCATTTTTTCATCATATTTCACTCACACAAGTGTGAGTTCTAAAATGTGGCCCTCTTTAAGGGTATTTGGTTGAAATTAAGTGGTGCACAACTTCTTGGAGAGGCTAATCTTGGTGTATTTTGGAATTTTTTCATGGTGGAAAGTCTTCAACTAGGGTTTGTTGCTAGATTATTGTTGATGAAGTAAGTAAATATGCAATTATTCATTTTATTTTGACTGGTTATGGTAAATTCACTTGTTCATATCAAAGATTATGAAATTTCTAGCTTGAAACCCTAGCATAAAAACATATGTTACTATCTTTTTCCTTACAATTTTCCACCTATTTAAATTTCTAGAGAACACTTCTTTTGAAGTATAAACTAGAGCACTAAATTTGTAGCACTCTAGTAGAATTACTTCATTTTCTTCATACATTTTACTTGAAATTTAATCTAAGGAAGAAGGAAATCTCTAGGGCCTAAGGTTACTTATTTTATAGCAATGTTTCCTTCTAGGGTTTAGACATTGAGGCCTTAGGTTATTAACACCTCAATAATCTCATCCATCCCTTTATATTATCTATTATCATTGTTGTTTTCCTCTAATAATTGTTGTTGCTAACCTTGACTCTATTACCCTAAAAGGCACTAGTCCACTCCTAAAAAGTGATCAATTGACCAAACAACTCTTAAACTATCTTCCCTAAGACTTCTACTAACTTCTACTAACTTTAAGCTAGACTAACTAACTAACTAATTTGATTTTTTTGCAAAATATTGCTACAACCATCTATAATAGCAAAAAATTCATCCTAAAAGTAATATTAAAAGATGATTAGACATTGCCATAAGGAAAGAGAAAAAAGGGATCCTTCTTCTTCATATTTTCGGGACAGTGCATTCACCACTACATTGTCTTCGCCCTTCTTGTAAATGATCTCATAATCATAACCAAAGAGCTTAGTCACCCATTTTTGTTGCTCCTAGGAGGAAATGCATTGTTCCAGAAATTACTTGAGGCTTTGATGGTCGGTCTTGATTTGGAAGCATTGCCCCAAGAGATAAGGGCACCATAGATCAACGACATGTAGAATAGCCAACATTTCCTTTTCATAAATGTGTTTTCCCAGATTCCTTTCAGATAGTTGATTGCTGGTGAAGGCCAAAGGTCGACCCTCTTGCATAAGGACAACGCCGATTCCTTTCCCTGAGGCATCACATTCCAACAGAAAGGTCTTTGTGAAATCAGGAAGGGCTAGAACCGAAGTGGTGCACATGGTCATCTTCAAGGTTTGAAAAGCTTGAGAAGAGGATGGATTCCAAGTGAAAGAGTTCTTTTTTAGGAGAGAAGTGAGTGGTTCTGCAATCTTTTCATAGTTCTTAACAAACTTGCGATAATACCCTATTAAGCCCAGAAATCCACGCAAGATTTTGAGAGTCTTTGGGTGTGGCCAATCTTGCATAGCTTCAATCATTTTTGGATCCACCCTGACACCATCCTTTCCAACCAGATGACCCAAGTATTCTACTTCTGAGGCACCAAAAGCACATTTAGACTATTTCAGGAAACGTTGGTGCTGGGAGAGGAGATGGAGAACTTGATCCACATGAGTAAGATGGTATGTCCAGGTTTTTCTATAGATGAGGATATCATCAAATAAAACTAAGACAAAATGACGAAGAAAGGGACATAAGACATGATTCATGAGGCTTTGGAAGGTGGAGGGAGCATTACACAAGCCAAAGGGCATGACCAAAAACTAATAGTGGCCCTCATGAGTGAGAAAGGTCATCTTGGGAATGTATGCCTCTTTCATATGTATCTAGTGATAGCCCGAGTGAAGATCAAGTTTAGTAAAGAATTGAGCTCCACTCAATTCATCCAGGAGGTTATCAATGACAGGAATGGGAAATTTGTCTTTAATGGTCAGTTTGTTGAGGGCACATAATTTAGGACACATTCTCCAAGAACCTTCTTTCTTCAGGACCATGAATACAGGAGAAGAGTAAGGGCTCGTACTAGGGAAGATAACGCCTGCATTAAGTAGTTCCTGGACCATTTTCTCAATTTCATTTTTTTGTGAAAAGGGGTGGAGATATGGACGGATATTGGGAGGAAGGCTTCTAGGTACAAGGGGAATGGAATGATCATGAACATTGTGGGAAGGAGGGAGGCCTTGGGGAGTGGAAAATACCATTTGATGTTTAGAAAGGAGAGCTTGGAGGTCATGTGGAACCGGGGGTGTCTCTGTTGCTTGAATGGCATGGAGTTGGGAAATGACACCAGAATGACCTTTTTTGAGCATCTTTTCCATGCGATGGGAACTAATGACCTCAGGTGAACCAGCAGTGATGCCTTGGAATTTATATTGGTGGCTTTCCTGGTCGAATTGCATGGTTAATGCCTTAAAATCCATGAGAATGGGACCCAAAGTTCTTAGCCATTTTTCACCTAACACAATGTCACAACCACCCATGTCGATAGAAAACATATGGGATTTTAGGTGGTAGTCACCGATTTAGAGACGCAGATTTTCACAATGCCCTCCACATTTCATGGAACCACCATTGGCAATCACTATTTGGAAATTGTTGACAACATGGATGTAGCAATGAGTAATGAGTTTCTTGGGCAATGTGGCAATGAATAAAATTATGGGTGCTTCCACTATCAACTAGAATGATGACCTTCTGATGCTTGATGTAACTAATTAACTTGAGGGTTTGGGGAGTGGAAAAGCCAGTGAGAGCATTGAGGGAAATGATGGGTTCTACTTCAGGAGGGTCTAAGGGAGGGGTTATGTTAGTGATTTCAGGTGACTTAGACACAAGGGGAGTTTCAACATACTCTTCTAAAATATCCTCAGAGATGGCCATAAAAATCTTTTGTTCCTTACACTTGTGGCCTGGGAAATATTTTTCATCATAATTATAACAAAGGTCTTTGAGTTGGCGTTCATCCATTTCATCCCTGGTCAATTTTTGGATTTTTAATGGGGCAGAGGGAGTAGTGGGAGTGACAGGTTTAGGGCGAGGGATAAAGGAGGGTTTTCAGTTTTGAGATGATACAACATGTTTTGATTCTTTAGCTCTTTTAGTATCCTCCACCCAAGTTGAGGGTCGAGCCATGAGGACATGGGCCCGAATCTCCTCCTTGAGGCCACTGATAAAACACTCTCGAAATAAAGCATCAGTCATGCCCTCTGTTCGAAAAGCCAAGAGCTCAAAGGCTTCTATGAAGTCTTCTACTATTCTGGATTGTTTCAACTTCGTCAAATGGCCCAAATGGTTGGTGTCCATGTCAAAGCGTTCATAAAGCTTGGTCACAAATTGGGTCCAAGCAATATACCCTTGATGGGAAGTTTTTCTCCATTGCCACCATTATCAATGTTCTTAATCTATATGGAGAACACCATACCAGAGTTTGGCCAAGTCATCTGTAATGTTGTATAAAGAGAAATAATGTTCCATTTGGGTTAGTGGGGTCTGAGCCATAAAATTTGGTCACGTCCACCTGTGGAAGGCGTATGTCACGTTGAAAGTGATGGGACTGAAAGGTATGGGATGGGAGAAAGTTTCTCCTTCATTCTTTGGAGGTGCTTCAGAGAAATGGTCATCTGTAGGGATCTTCAATTTGGTGTAGAGTGATGCAAAGAAAGATTCAAGTTGGGTGGTCAGTTCTTGTTTGACTTCCTCCATTGAGGACTGCATGGTTGTATCTATGGTAGCATTGATGGACAACTCGATGGAGGAAACATTAGCACTGAGTTGTTTCACTTCTTTTTGGGTTTCTAGGAAACCAGATTGCATGGTGTTGAAGTGAGCTTCCAGGTCTTGGCTACGGGTATGGGCCATGAGGATGGGTGAACTGAAAAGGGGTGGGCGGGGTCAAACATTTTGCCAAAAAATGATATGGATGAATGTGTTCGGAGAGATGAATCCAATGGAATAGGTCTCAAATAATGGTGAAACAATTTCCAGACTTTTTTTTTTTTTTACACCTGTGGAGTTATACTTCGGTCTGAAGAATATTGCAGTGATGAAATCCCCAAATTCTTAACCAGAAAGAGATGTGTATTTACTTGGAAACCCGAACACAATTGCGTGACAATAGATCTGATTTGTTTTAATTTGTTTATGTTTCTGTGCCCCAAGGGTTAGTTATTCAAGGGTTCTACAAACAAGGGTTTGACCTATGCTATAGCTCTCTGATATATGTGCGAGGTCCAATAGTAGTACTCGACCCAATATCTCAGGGAACTAACTAAGGAGGATAGACCATACCCTTAGCCGTACTACCCGACTACCTAGGTACTAGAGAGTATCTTCCCGAGTGTTGTTCTCGGTGACACTATAGCAGTCCGACGACCGATAGGATTATCTAAAGAGAGCTTCAGGAAATCTAGGTTGATCCATACATAAGTGTTGTCTGATGCGCTACCACTCGAAGGGGTACCAACAGGGGTTACAAGGGTGGCCAACAGATGTGCGCTTAAGAACCACTTGTATTTACTGGATGTATAAATCCCTCAACCGCGGGTTTATGCATGTAACGAAAGATCTATGTGGCTTAAAGACACCAGAATACGTCTCTACCCTAAAAAAAAAAATCCCACAATTTCTGCCAAGGAAAGTTCTCTGATACCACTTGCAAGATACCAGATATAATAAATATGCAGAACAGAAATAAAATGCTAGAAATGGCAGAATAACAGTAATATATCTAGCATAATATCCACAATAACACAAAAATGATATAAGAACAACAACAGAAATAACACTTTGATTCAGAAAGCAATGTTCACAGGCCTCTTCGAGGGGGAAACCTCCAATCGAGCAACACTCTGTTACAATAATCTCCAAGCTAGGGTTTTCATACCCTCGAGCCTTATTTATACTAAATATGTCTATCAAGAGAAGCATCTAGAGGAAGATCCTTCTAGAAGTGGAAGCTTCTATTAGGTCTTCTTACATCCGCCTTATTCTATTTTATTGAAAGGCCTTATTAATATTGACCTTTATTACATCC
>ML779197.1:1223834-1236377 GCA_009831015.1 Picea engelmannii
TGAATGGGCCTGTGTTTATTTCTCTTCATTATTGTGATCATCATTCAATGTTTCTGCAAAGAGTTTTAAAAGAAGCACAATTGTTTAAGCTCAGTAACAACTGATTCACCCCCCCCCTCTCAGTTGTCTAACAAAGATCTATCACTTATTGCCTACACGGATGCAGATTGGGTAGGTTGTATTCATGAACAACGAAGCACCAATGGAGAAGCATTCTACTTGGGTGAGTTTTTATTATCATGGATAAGAAAGAAACAATCACCAGTATCTTTATCTACAACCAAGGACGATTATATTGGAGCAACATCATGTTGTACACAGGTTCTTTGGATGAAACAAATGCTGAAGATATACAGGTTGAGTATGATGAGCCCATTCCAATATATTGTGATAATACAAAAGCTATCAGTACCTCAAAGAACCCAGTGATGCACTCCAAGATGAATCGCATTCCAATCAAGTATCACTTTCTATGGGAGCAGGTTGTAGAAAAGAAGATCAGAGTTGAGTATGTGGGCACAAAAGAACAAGTGGCAGACATATTTAGAAATCCATTTCCACAGGAATCCTTTGATTATCTTTGCCAGAGACTCAAATTTATTTCTACTCCCAAATGAATGTTTTTTAATTCTTATCTTATATTTCTTAGATGTACATGAGGAAGCACCATAAAGAGGACAATTCAATCAGGGGGAGCAGCCCCGAATGGAAAGATACCTTTGCCATTGATGAAAAAGGGAGAGAGATTCATCAGATGCATAGGATAGAGGCATCATTATAGGGGGATAAATGGTCACAGAGATGCAGAGGACAGAGGCATGTTTCCAGGGGGAGCATGAGTGATATGACTTCAGTATTGCATGAAAAAATTTCAGTTTTGCATCAGAGCATTGCCATCAATGCCAAAGGGGGATATTATTGATTAAGGTTGGTTGTCATTAATGTCAACCCTTGAAGAAATCCTGATAGAACAAAGGATGAACTCCAAAGTGTTCCCCTTATGGTGAAATCCCTCATGGGAAGACGCTTTGTAGATTGAGTTATCCTAGAAGTATGGTTAGAGAAGCCATTATTATTTGTGGAATAATGAGATGAAGGTCAGTGAATTTTTCATTGAAACTATCCTATATGGATATTTCTTGTCATGCCATTTCCGATGGTATGTGGAACATCACATAACTCCTCACGGTTAGAAAGTTATGGCCATAAGAAGTTACAGAACCCACGTTTGTGTAATGGACCCAAGTTTGTTTGATGGATAATGGTATGATTTTTGATATATTTTTAGGTAATAGTATTATATATGGATAATACATGTCATTCCATTTCTAGTGGTATGTGGAACATCACATAACTCCTCACGGTTTGAAATTCATGGCCTTACGAAGTTGGAGGACCCTCATATGTCATCTAGAAGCCCCAAAAGGTCAAAGTAGTCAAAGTGGTTTAAGAGATTTTAGAAGGTAAATAATAAAGTGAAGTTATGAGTGTACTATAATTCAAAGTGAATACAAAACAAATTATTTAAATAATAAATTTAATGTATAAATTAGAAGTGGGTTAACCCTAAAATAAGGAAAGTGGGCAAAGTGACCTAGAAGATGTTTTTAAGGAAGCTACTTGGAGAGTATAAATAAGAGGCAAGGCTCTATCATTTTAGATCACACTTAAGAATATTTAATATCTAGGGGTGTCTGGGGTAACCAAAGGATATATAAGAAAAATTTCTTAGTGAAGGTGAAGAAAAGAAAGCCGGAATTCAAGGAAGGATAAATTCTTTTGATGATGCTTTCTAAGGTATGTTATTTATAGGTCATCTCACCATTTTCGCAATAACTTTTTTTATAGAATGATTCAGACCGTGAAATTTCTATGAAATTGAGGAAACATATCCAAGTATCTATGGTAAATCATTCCACTTGTGGGTCGTTGTATTCTTGGATTTACACTCTGTGAAAAATAGGGTTTGTGGCTAGTCCTGAAACTAGTCTAAAACAGGCATTACAGGTAAAAAGGTCATGAATTATTCATAACTGATCCAAATTTAGTAAGACCAAATGTGTTGGTTATATTGAAATATTTGGTATTCTATATAAAATTTTCAGATCGATTCAACAAATATTCCATGCAGGGCACTCTCTACAATGTCGCTCTCTAGAATAATCCAAAATTCAATGAGGTATGCCATTTTTTCTATAACTGATTTTATGAGAGGTTCCAAGTAGTGAAACCTGGAAGAATTGCACAAAACACACTGAAGAAAATTTTGTATTAGTTTTAGATATTTATTCATTACGGGGACAAATTTATGATTATTTCAAGTTAGGGTTGTTGACTAATCCAAAACTAGTCATGTGAGACTAAAGAAAAGTTTGATGAAAATGCTAGTCTCTTGTTTTTAAAGTTAATGAAGGTTTGCAAGTATGCAATCATATAAGCCAGGTCTATTACACAATTACAAATTATATTTGGATGATGAAATTGATGAGGGATTTTGGTTAAGGTACATGTTGGGTACATGGTTGAGACAAGTAGTATATGAGTTGACACATAGATGAGGTGTATAGTTGATGATGTTGGTACATATTGATGAGTCATAGTTGATGAGTAGGTTACACACGATTTGTACATACTTGGTACATGGTTGGTTTCACTTGTTTATGATACATTTTTATTACAGTTTGTTTGGTATAGGTTGGTGCATCATTTATGCACTTGTTTATAGTATAGGTTGATTACAGGTTGATGCATGGTTCAGGTTTATTGGTATAGGTTTACAACAGTATATCTCGCAGTGATAGTGTGACAACGGTTCCATCATTCTAATTCTACTTCAGGGAGGTTGGACGGGGTAAGGACAGGTGGTTGTAGCTGGAGAACATAGAGGGTTGTAGCCTCCTTCTAGTTGTAGCTAGAGAATTGGGGAGTTGGAGCTTCCCTCAGGTTGTAGTGTGAGAAACTAGGGGGTTGGAGCCTCCTTCCAGTTGCAGCTGGAAAACAAAGGAAGTTGGTGCTTCGAATGAATGTAATTCTTCAAGACATATAAGAAAAACCATTCCATGGTTTTCTCCCACTTTGGGTTTCCATGTAAAACACCGGTGTACTGTGTATGTGTATGATTGCTCATTTGTTCATTTCTCATTATTGGATGATAATTCTACATTGATATAACACTTGGATTATTTGGTTTAAAAATTATTACAATTGCTCTATTATTGATTCAACCCCCCTCTCAATAATTGAACAAGAGAAAGGGGGTCTCATCATGAGCCATCCTTCTCATTTTCATGAAGTTCTTGTGGGTAATGTTGGAACCACTGGTCACCATGCCATGAGAGTGTCCTCTAGCTATTCTCTTGGAAAGAAAAATCAATAAGACAAAGAATAAAAGGCATCAAATGGGATAGGAAAGAATGTCATCCATGACAAGGTGCAACTCGCCCTCTACAAGGGCACCCATAGGTAAGACCTACATTTCCCTGTTATCACTACCACCCTTGCTGAAAAATTCCCTACACCATTTCATACACCCACATGACCTAGATTAATATTCACCTAGGAAACACCCCAAAATTGAGGAGGATTATCCCAATAGGACATCCTGAGACCCTCTCCAAACATGGCTTGTTAAACTACATAACGTATTTGAGCATTTGTATGGGTGAAGGGGGGTTTGATGCACATGTTTGGGTAATTTGATTATTAGATTTGATTGGTATTGTTATGATCCCTATGACTTACGAGCCCATGGAGGGCTTACCTGTTGTTTCTACAGGACCATTCATGATGGACAGGTACATATGGGGAGATGATTAGCTCTGACCTCCATGGGGATAAAAATCCCACTAGATGGATGTTGTGACCCCAACCAGGGGCAAAGAGACACCAGAGGCTTGCACCAGACAAAAGTAAGGATGTTCTACCAAAGACACTTTGGAAGACCTATACCTAGGGGTGTCTTTCTCTCCCCCCTAAACTTTGTCCTTGGGAGGTCCACGACGTCACCCTTGTGACCCTAGACATCACCCAACATTAGATGGACATGATGGAGGAAGTTGTGTGCTAGGTGTCACATGTGGCATCATCTAGAGGCCTTGGGAGGCCTAACGGTTTTCTCATGGTGTCTAACATCCCACTTATGAGGCCCAACGTCACCCTAGGAGGGAATGGCATCACCTTTATTGGAATTTTTAGGGTTTAATTCTTTGAATTTATGTAAAAACTGGATTTTGATGTAATTTGGCCATGTCGGCCTTTTCTGACCTAAATTTTAATTAGAGGTCATTGATATTGTATAAATAGAGAGATTAAAATATCATTTTTTCATCATATTTCACTCACACAAGTGTGAGTTCTAAAATGTGGCCCTCTTTAAGGGTATTTGGTTGAAATTAAGTGGTGCACAACTTCTTGGAGAGGCTAATCTTGGTGTATTTTGGAATTTTTTCATGGTGGAAAGTCTTCAACTAGGGTTTGTTGCTAGATTATTGTTGATGAAGTAAGTAAATATGCAATTATTCATTTTATTTTGACTGGTTATGGTAAATTCACTTGTTCATATCAAAGATTATGAAATTTCTAGCTTGAAACCCTAGCATAAAAACATATGTTACTATCTTTTTCCTTACAATTTTCCACCTATTTAAATTTCTAGAGAACACTTCTTTTGAAGTATAAACTAGAGCACTAAATTTGTAGCACTCTAGTAGAATTACTTCATTTTCTTCATACATTTTACTTGAAATTTAATCTAAGGAAGAAGGAAATCTCTAGGGCCTAAGGTTACTTATTTTATAGCAATGTTTCCTTCTAGGGTTTAGACATTGAGGCCTTAGGTTATTAACACCTCAATAATCTCATCCATCCCTTTATATTATCTATTATCATTGTTGTTTTCCTCTAATAATTGTTGTTGCTAACCTTGACTCTATTACCCTAAAAGGCACTAGTCCACTCCTAAAAAGTGATCAATTGACCAAACAACTCTTAAACTATCTTCCCTAAGACTTCTACTAACTTCTACTAACTTTAAGCTAGACTAACTAACTAACTAATTTGATTTTTTTGCAAAATATTGCTACAACCATCTATAATAGCAAAAAATTCATCCTAAAAGTAATATTAAAAGATGATTAGACATTGCCATAAGGAAAGAGAAAAAAGGGATCCTTCTTCTTCATATTTTCGGGACAGTGCATTCACCACTACATTGTCTTCGCCCTTCTTGTAAATGATCTCATAATCATAACCAAAGAGCTTAGTCACCCATTTTTGTTGCTCCTAGGAGGAAATGCATTGTTCCAGAAATTACTTGAGGCTTTGATGGTCGGTCTTGATTTGGAAGCATTGCCCCAAGAGATAAGGGCACCATAGATCAACGACATGTAGAATAGCCAACATTTCCTTTTCATAAATGTGTTTTCCCAGATTCCTTTCAGATAGTTGATTGCTGGTGAAGGCCAAAGGTCGACCCTCTTGCATAAGGACAACGCCGATTCCTTTCCCTGAGGCATCACATTCCAACAGAAAGGTCTTTGTGAAATCAGGAAGGGCTAGAACCGAAGTGGTGCACATGGTCATCTTCAAGGTTTGAAAAGCTTGAGAAGAGGATGGATTCCAAGTGAAAGAGTTCTTTTTTAGGAGAGAAGTGAGTGGTTCTGCAATCTTTTCATAGTTCTTAACAAACTTGCGATAATACCCTATTAAGCCCAGAAATCCACGCAAGATTTTGAGAGTCTTTGGGTGTGGCCAATCTTGCATAGCTTCAATCATTTTTGGATCCACCCTGACACCATCCTTTCCAACCAGATGACCCAAGTATTCTACTTCTGAGGCACCAAAAGCACATTTAGACTATTTCAGGAAACGTTGGTGCTGGGAGAGGAGATGGAGAACTTGATCCACATGAGTAAGATGGTATGTCCAGGTTTTTCTATAGATGAGGATATCATCAAATAAAACTAAGACAAAATGACGAAGAAAGGGACATAAGACATGATTCATGAGGCTTTGGAAGGTGGAGGGAGCATTACACAAGCCAAAGGGCATGACCAAAAACTAATAGTGGCCCTCATGAGTGAGAAAGGTCATCTTGGGAATGTATGCCTCTTTCATATGTATCTAGTGATAGCCCGAGTGAAGATCAAGTTTAGTAAAGAATTGAGCTCCACTCAATTCATCCAGGAGGTTATCAATGACAGGAATGGGAAATTTGTCTTTAATGGTCAGTTTGTTGAGGGCACATAATTTAGGACACATTCTCCAAGAACCTTCTTTCTTCAGGACCATGAATACAGGAGAAGAGTAAGGGCTCGTACTAGGGAAGATAACGCCTGCATTAAGTAGTTCCTGGACCATTTTCTCAATTTCATTTTTTTGTGAAAAGGGGTGGAGATATGGACGGATATTGGGAGGAAGGCTTCTAGGTACAAGGGGAATGGAATGATCATGAACATTGTGGGAAGGAGGGAGGCCTTGGGGAGTGGAAAATACCATTTGATGTTTAGAAAGGAGAGCTTGGAGGTCATGTGGAACCGGGGGTGTCTCTGTTGCTTGAATGGCATGGAGTTGGGAAATGACACCAGAATGACCTTTTTTGAGCATCTTTTCCATGCGATGGGAACTAATGACCTCAGGTGAACCAGCAGTGATGCCTTGGAATTTATATTGGTGGCTTTCCTGGTCGAATTGCATGGTTAATGCCTTAAAATCCATGAGAATGGGACCCAAAGTTCTTAGCCATTTTTCACCTAACACAATGTCACAACCACCCATGTCGATAGAAAACATATGGGATTTTAGGTGGTAGTCACCGATTTAGAGACGCAGATTTTCACAATGCCCTCCACATTTCATGGAACCACCATTGGCAATCACTATTTGGAAATTGTTGACAACATGGATGTAGCAATGAGTAATGAGTTTCTTGGGCAATGTGGCAATGAATAAAATTATGGGTGCTTCCACTATCAACTAGAATGATGACCTTCTGATGCTTGATGTAACTAATTAACTTGAGGGTTTGGGGAGTGGAAAAGCCAGTGAGAGCATTGAGGGAAATGATGGGTTCTACTTCAGGAGGGTCTAAGGGAGGGGTTATGTTAGTGATTTCAGGTGACTTAGACACAAGGGGAGTTTCAACATACTCTTCTAAAATATCCTCAGAGATGGCCATAAAAATCTTTTGTTCCTTACACTTGTGGCCTGGGAAATATTTTTCATCATAATTATAACAAAGGTCTTTGAGTTGGCGTTCATCCATTTCATCCCTGGTCAATTTTTGGATTTTTAATGGGGCAGAGGGAGTAGTGGGAGTGACAGGTTTAGGGCGAGGGATAAA
Source organism: Picea engelmannii (assembly GCA_009831015.1). NCBI lineage: Eukaryota > Viridiplantae > Streptophyta > Pinopsida > Pinales > Pinaceae > Picea > Picea engelmannii. The sequence goes on from ML779197.1 coordinate 1,231,174, forward strand.
GGAGGGTTTTCAGTTTTGAGATGATACAACATGTTTTGATTCTTTAGCTCTTTTAGTATCCTCCACCCAAGTTGAGGGTCGAGCCATGAGGACATGGGCCCGAATCTCCTCCTTGAGGCCACTGATAAAACACTCTCGAAATAAAGCATCAGTCATGCCCTCTGTTCGAAAAGCCAAGAGCTCAAAGGCTTCTATGAAGTCTTCTACTATTCTGGATTGTTTCAACTTCGTCAAATGGCCCAAATGGTTGGTGTCCATGTCAAAGCGTTCATAAAGCTTGGTCACAAATTGGGTCCAAGCAATATACCCTTGATGGGAAGTTTTTCTCCATTGCCACCATTATCAATGTTCTTAATCTATATGGAGAACACCATACCAGAGTTTGGCCAAGTCATCTGTAATGTTGTATAAAGAGAAATAATGTTCCATTTGGGTTAGTGGGGTCTGAGCCATAAAATTTGGTCACGTCCACCTGTGGAAGGCGTATGTCACGTTGAAAGTGATGGGACTGAAAGGTATGGGATGGGAGAAAGTTTCTCCTTCATTCTTTGGAGGTGCTTCAGAGAAATGGTCATCTGTAGGGATCTTCAATTTGGTGTAGAGTGATGCAAAGAAAGATTCAAGTTGGGTGGTCAGTTCTTGTTTGACTTCCTCCATTGAGGACTGCATGGTTGTATCTATGGTAGCATTGATGGACAACTCGATGGAGGAAACATTAGCACTGAGTTGTTTCACTTCTTTTTGGGTTTCTAGGAAACCAGATTGCATGGTGTTGAAGTGAGCTTCCAGGTCTTGGCTACGGGTATGGGCCATGAGGATGGGTGAACTGAAAAGGGGTGGGCGGGGTCAAACATTTTGCCAAAAAATGATATGGATGAATGTGTTCGGAGAGATGAATCCAATGGAATAGGTCTCAAATAATGGTGAAACAATTTCCAGACTTTTTTTTTTTTTTACACCTGTGGAGTTATACTTCGGTCTGAAGAATATTGCAGTGATGAAATCCCCAAATTCTTAACCAGAAAGAGATGTGTATTTACTTGGAAACCCGAACACAATTGCGTGACAATAGATCTGATTTGTTTTAATTTGTTTATGTTTCTGTGCCCCAAGGGTTAGTTATTCAAGGGTTCTACAAACAAGGGTTTGACCTATGCTATAGCTCTCTGATATATGTGCGAGGTCCAATAGTAGTACTCGACCCAATATCTCAGGGAACTAACTAAGGAGGATAGACCATACCCTTAGCCGTACTACCCGACTACCTAGGTACTAGAGAGTATCTTCCCGAGTGTTGTTCTCGGTGACACTATAGCAGTCCGACGACCGATAGGATTATCTAAAGAGAGCTTCAGGAAATCTAGGTTGATCCATACATAAGTGTTGTCTGATGCGCTACCACTCGAAGGGGTACCAACAGGGGTTACAAGGGTGGCCAACAGATGTGCGCTTAAGAACCACTTGTATTTACTGGATGTATAAATCCCTCAACCGCGGGTTTATGCATGTAACGAAAGATCTATGTGGCTTAAAGACACCAGAATACGTCTCTACCCTAAAAAAAAAAATCCCACAATTTCTGCCAAGGAAAGTTCTCTGATACCACTTGCAAGATACCAGATATAATAAATATGCAGAACAGAAATAAAATGCTAGAAATGGCAGAATAACAGTAATATATCTAGCATAATATCCACAATAACACAAAAATGATATAAGAACAACAACAGAAATAACACTTTGATTCAGAAAGCAATGTTCACAGGCCTCTTCGAGGGGGAAACCTCCAATCGAGCAACACTCTGTTACAATAATCTCCAAGCTAGGGTTTTCATACCCTCGAGCCTTATTTATACTAAATATGTCTATCAAGAGAAGCATCTAGAGGAAGATCCTTCTAGAAGTGGAAGCTTCTATTAGGTCTTCTTACATCCGCCTTATTCTATTTTATTGAAAGGCCTTATTAATATTGACCTTTATTACATCCAAATATATTGATCTACCTATGTGTGGGTTAAGACCCTAACATTAGGGCTATTATTTCTTGTCATTTTWAAGAATTATTGAGGCATAATTGTCGTGGTTGTTGCTAAATATTCATTACTGTTGTAAATATTTACATTGCTTCATTTATAATATCAGTTTGTTTATCTTTCAGAAGTTTATGGTTTTATGAAGCATTGACATGATATGGTACTTGGAAATTGCATTTCGTTTCTATTTGTTGTCTTGTTCTCAACAGGTACACCTAATTTATCTTTTGCTTCATCTCAATAAAAGTTTGGAACTTTTAATGAGGGTGACATGTGAGAGGGGTGGGACTTTCTTATAGCTTTTACCTTATCCTTCTTAAACCCACAGGTCACTGGGGACGTCTCCCCTAGGGTACTGTGATATAATCCTAAATAGAAATAGGTTTCCTATTAAGGTGATAGTGATAGGTCATCCTCCTTGTTACGCCAATTCAATATCCACTTTCCTTTATCTTTGGGAAAGTACAAATTGCACGATAAAAATCACATTTAGATGTACAATTCTCGTATACTAATGATATATGTTCCTCCACTAGATCTAACTTGTAGTGATGCATAATAAATCTCTATAATTAATATGGGATGTGTTTGGAACCTAGGTCACATAGTTATTAGGCTATTGGAACCAAATGTGCTATGATTTAGAAGCATATTCAGGACTAAGTTATTAGAAATTTGAGAAACCTAGGATGGATGGTTTTAAGAAGAAAAATAAAAATTTGAGAATCGAATAAACTAGAAAATGTTGAAAACTCAAACATAAAACAAGTTAAAAACTAAGTAAAAGATAAAGGAGAAAAGTAAAATTTTATTTATATACAAGAGAGACGATGGAACAAAGGCTAGCTAATGTTGTGCTTGAGAATCTGGCCATTAATGGGGAGGAGGTCAACTTCTTCTTGAATATTTTGTAACCAATAAGTACCTTGGCCAATATTCTCTTTGATAATGTAGGGCCCAAGACATAACTGTTGGAATTTTGAATGCTTACCTTTATATTCATGTGGCTTGTCCCACTTGAGGACTAGATCCACAACTTGGAATTATTTCTCAATAATAGATTTCTTATCAAACTAATGCTTAATGATCTATTGATGAGTTTCAAATTTTTTTTTATGCTTGGCACAATTTTCTTCTCAGTTGAACAAGGTATTAATACATCATTGGATTATGGGAAATTATCTCCCTCAAGATTGTTGGGTGAGTTGTAGGGAAGGGAGGTAGATGTTCGAAGGTAAAATAACTTATTTCCCATAGATAAGTAAATACAAATAAGTCCCTATAGAGGCCTTAGGAATGATGTGATTATCCCATAGGGAGTTTGATAGAGAATTGTGCCAATTTCACGAGTGCTCAACTATGATTTGTTTGAGGATCCAAATTACGTTCTTGTTTGTGGATTCAACCAAACCATTACCTTGAGGATAGTAGTTGGCTAAGTAATTCAAAATAATTCCCTCTTCCAAATCAAACTTAGATAACTTCAATGATGAAAAATAAGTTACATTATCAAACATAAGAGATTTACGTACCCCAAACCTTGTTATAATGTATTGTTCAAGGAAATTAATAACTACTCCTTCATTCACCTTGATCATAGGTATTGATTCAGTCCATCACGTAAAATAATCAGTAGCGGTTAGGATATGCCTATGTTTTTTGGAGGAGTGGGGATTAATTTCACCAATGATGTCCAAACGCCATTGTTCAAAGGGATCTTCAACAAAAACAAGATGGAGTGGAAAAACAACTTTATACTATCTTCCTGTATGTTTATGGCATGCTTCACAACTTCATGAATGTGCATGTGCATATTTGAATAGTGTAGGCCAATAGTATCCAACTCTCAATATCTCATGAGATGTTGTGTCTCTTGAAAAATGGCTTCTTGTTGGTCCATCATGAATATCTTTAAGGACTTTATCAACATATTTTTTTTTTGAGGCATCGAAGTAATACTCCATCATAGTTCTTTTGAAACATGATTCCATGTACCAACTGATATTGTAGAGATTTTAGTTTGAGTGTTCTTTTCTACTTGGCATTGAGGTGATATGGAGTTGAGCCATACTGAAGGTAATACTTGATATTGTTGTAATATGATCCTTCAATGACTGGTATGTAAGTAACATGTTTTGCATACATCATTGGTTCCTCTTTCCATCCATCATATTCTTGATATTCATCATAAGTATCTTGTGTCACCAGTTTGCAAAGGCATTGACCTTGAAAGATGTTGGCTGGTTTGAATTCTAGATAATACTCTTATAGGGTTGTCATACAGTTACATAATCTCTCACCTAGATCCCATTGAACAAAGAGATATCTGACCTATGGGTGAGGGACTATGACTTTGGTGTGGTTGTTCGAAATGTAAGGTATGAACTATTTTATTTCTTTGTGGAAAAAATAATCTTGCTTGTCCACTGATGGTTAGTTCAGTTCAACACCTTGTAATCTAGTTCTCATGAATGCAATGGGGTATTCAACTCCTTGATCGACCTTTTGAGTGAGCACTGCTACAAGGGAATTATCAAATGCAAATGTGTACAACAAGAAGTCCTTAGTGAAATATAGAATTAGTAGATATGGGGAAACAACTATAACAGATTTGATATTCTCAAATGTTTCCTTCTACAATGATGTCCATTTAAGATGAACATATTTATTAATCATTTGTTCAAGTGGTTTATAAATTTCAACAAAGTATGGAACAAATCTCCTCACAAATTTGATTTTTCCGAAAAAGGATTGCACTGACTTGGTACTATGTGGTGGAGGGATTTGTAGTATAAATTTTGTTCTCTCCAGATCCACCGAAATTCCACCTTTGGAAATCACATGCCCCAATAATATTTCCTCTGAAACAAAAAAAAAAAATAGTATTTTTAGGATTCAATGAGATCCCATACTTTCTACATCATTCAAATATTTGTTTCAGATGTCTTGGGTGATATTACCTTTTCTTTGAATAAACAGTGACATCGTTAATATAGATCATGATGCTTTGACCGATTAACCCTTTGAAAGAAATATCCATTTCCCTTTGAAATGTAGCACCTACTTTTATTAAATCAAAGGGAATTCTTATGTATGCATACGTCCCCCACCTAGACCTGAATGTGGTTTTCAATTAGTCGGGCTCTACCATGAGAACCTGGTTGTATCCTA
>ML779197.1:1238266-1283202 GCA_009831015.1 Picea engelmannii
GGTTCAAGCTCCATAAATCTATAAATATTCTTATTTCTCTTGAATTGTTCCTAAAGGGAACCTGGTTAGATACCTAGGTTGAATGACAAACTTTGAAAATGATTTGGGCATCTAACAATTTCTTTAGTTTCTTATGGATAAGATGTTCAAGAGTTGGATGTATCTTTCTAAGATTTTTCTAGAATGACTTGACATCCTCTTTAATGTGGATCAAATGTTGGATTATCTTAGTTTCATAAGTATTCAGATCATCATAAGTCCAAGAAAATACATCTCAATACATCTTTAACAACTCTGTGAATCTGTTCTTTTCTTCCTCTGAATAGCAGGTGACCAGGTTAACATACTTGTGTTGTTCAGAGGTCCGTAGGTTGACCAAAAAGTGCATCATGTTTGAACTATTGGTATTCATATTATCAGGCCTTCTAAACTTAGATTGCATATCAAATAGCTTCTTAAGAGTTAGTACATTATTTGAGACACAATTTACTTTTACTTTTATTTCCTCATCTCGATAATTCTGCAGGTCTTGCTGATGGCCTCATCGTCGATCACTACATATTGGAAAGTATCTGAAATAGTAAGAAAGTTGATCATCTGTGTATCATTATTGAATACTCTCCAGTTTGCAATGTTATTCGATATTTAAGGTTTGAAAATCATTTCAACAGAAAAACATCATCAAAAGGTATGAACCTAGATGTTGCGTTGGCCAATATATATACAACAATATTTTGATTACGAGGTATATAAGTGATGTTGAATGCATCAAAAGAGAAAAGAAGATTCCATACCTCGTGTTGATATGATTTCAGATGTGTTGGTAGGAAATGCGTGATATTTATTACCCATCAAATTATTATTTCTGAATCACTGAATACTTTAAGGTACTTCACCTTGAGATCAATGGCCTTTTTCAGACCTTGGACTAAGTCTTCGTATTTTGTAGTGTTATTAGGGCATTCAAATTCTAGGTGACATGATATGAGTGTATTAAACTATTCATGATCGATCAACACACATCCTGCCCCAACTCCTTTTTCTATCCTAGACCCATCAAAGAACATGGACCACAAGTCAAAAAAATTTGTTTTGTTAGTTGAGCTAAAACCTAAGTTAGTTAATATGTTACAAGAACTATTATTTGTTCATGGAAGGAGTTCATATTGTAAATATGGATGTACCTCATATTTCTTCACATCATAACACCCACAGCAAGTTTCCATAAAATATTTAACCAAAACGGAATGTGAAAAACTAATAGGTTCATTATTACCTTCCAATTTTGTTACCGTGTGTTTCATGTGAACTTCGCTATTTACTTGAATCTAATTTTCTTTTCCTATAAAAGGAAGCCACAGGTGGGACCAGTCGGTGGAAAAATAACCTTGAATTTTGGTCAACCAATCCCTTCTCAACAACAAACCATAACTTTGATTCACTCTAGGGTTGGATGCAAGCCTAATTAAGACATCTTTGAGTTCTCCTTTTACTTTAAGATCCATTCTATCCAACTATATGATCCTCATTTTAGTCATTTGTGGGACAACATCTATATTTTGGAAAACTAAAAAAGGCATAATGTTAGAGGATGCACTTGAATCTTCCAAACAATTATGCACATTGAAATTGAAAATTTCATAAGTGAGAAGAAAAGGTCGAATCTATGACTTTGCGTATGCACCTATGCTTGTTGTATTTTTGGATACCGCAATTTACACTTTGTGTACTTCCTTTGACTCATAATTCGGGGGGATGTTGTCATTAATAGAAATGATATTTTTTTGAGCATTATTGGGATTGAAAGCATCATGCAGTAGATCACATTGTTGTGGTAATGAACAGATATCAAACATATAGATGTTGGATTTTGTCTTTTTCATGTCTCATATCACATTATAGTATAGAGCATGCATGTTTGGGTTGTTCATTGTTTGGCTTGATTTTGGTTCACATGTTTTGTTGTTGCTTATTGTTGTGTTAAGTTTGGTTTTGTTCCCAACTGAGTTAATGTATTTAGTTTGTATGTGTTGGATGGAATATCCTTATCCAATTTTCCATTGATCTTCCCTTGGATTGGGAAATTTGGTTTCAGGGGAGAAAGGGGATGTAAGGTAGCTAGAGACGTAGTGGGGGGGGGGGCAGAGGGACATAGTGATAATAGTGGAGGTCATTCAATGTAAGGTGGACTATGTCCACTATATTATTAAATAAGTCCCACTATGGTAGTTAGATATAATAAATGGGTAATTAGATATAATAAATGTNGAACCTTCTAAGAATTCCTCTTACATTTATTATATCTAATTACCCATTTATTATATCTAACTACCATAGTGGGCCTTATTTAATAATATAGTGGACCTAGTCCACCTTACATTGAATGACCTCCACTATTATCACTATGGGCCTCTGGGCCCTCCCACTACCTCTCTAGCTACCTTACAACGAGTAGTCATCACATCTCTTCTCAGAGATAAGCTGCCACCATTCTAGCGAGTCTTTCACTCTGTATTTTTATAGTCTCTGTACATTTATTTCATTAATAGAAATCATGTATTATTGTATATCTGTGTTTATGGTTGCATCTCTGATATATTTCTATTATATTATTGGATATACACGATATCTCTATGCATTTCCTTATTATATCTCCTCTCTCATTTCGTGCCGAAAATAATTTGGATCAGTGGTATCAGAGTAGGTTGTTCTTGATTGTTTTTTTTTTAGTGCATGTCCCCTACAAGGTCCGATTATAGCAAGCTAGGTCTCGATCTTGTCTCTCTTGAGAACAATCGCTCTTGCACACCCAAGAAACACTCAATGGAGGAAGAAAAGAAAAATGATGGAGCAAATGATCTTATTAGTCTGTTGCTTGAGCAAGCTCTCACGCGACAGAGGGACGAAATGATGGAGAATTTTTCCCACATCCTTCAATGCCTACCGATAGCAAAAGGTGCATCTTCATCAAGCGTCCACTTTGGAGGCACCTCGACTTTCAAGGTACAAGTTAATTTTGATATTCTTGTATTTGAAGGACAGATAGATGCAAAAGCCCTAAACAAATGGTTAAATTTCCTAGAAGGTTATTTCTCTGTTCACAAATTTTATGACAAAGAAAATATCACCTTCGCACTCCTTAAATATCTCCCCCATGTCAAACATTCGTGGGAAACTTATTGGGAGCAGAGTTCCACAAAGGAGTCTGAAATATATGGGGTCGATCCCACTTGGTTTTTTTTTGTGGATGCGGTAAAGGAATAGTATTATCCTGTTGGAAACTATGAGGATTAGTACATGAGATGGAACACACTGCAGAAAGAGAGGGGCCAAGAAGTTACGGAGTTCACCAATTCCTTCCATACCTTGCGCACCAAGCTGGGTATTAAAGACTCTGAGCAAAATTTGGTTCTGAAATACCGTGGGGCTCTACACAGATACATCCAGACTAAAATGGATTTTTTGGACATCTCATCACTCGGTGTTGCTTATCGATATGTTGTTAAAATTGAGCATAAATTTAAGCACCAGAACAAACGGGAGTTCAGGTCTGCAAATCTGCAACAACCAAAGTATGACAAAGATGGCCCTAACAAGCAGTCTCCCAAAAACCATTCCATGACACATGAAATGAAGGGTCACAGGAAGTGAAAGAAGGATATCAAAAAATTTTGCGAGTTCCACAAAATCCCCTGGCACAACACCGATGAATGTCACTCAAAACAGTCATGGGTAGTTGAGATCAAATACAAAGAGATGAACCCTGATTCAGAATCTAATTATGAAAATAATGGTAAAGGACAGATCATTGACGCGGACCCCACTGCTATTGTTGCGGCCGCAATAATTCAACTAGAAGAACCAACAGATCTTGAAGAGGGGGAGCACCTTTTTCATTCATAAATGTGGGTGAAGGGGACCCCGCTACATTTTATTGTTGATAACGGAAGCCAGAAGAACCTCATCTCAGCAGAGGTCGTCAAACAGTTGGGATTGTCAACAACACCACACCCGGAGCCACACAACATCGGGTGGCTTCGCCAAGGAAGAGATATTCATGTCAGTCAGCAGTGTCAATTGTCATATGACATCCAGCCCTTCAAGGATGAGGTATTATGTGATGTTTCCCCACTGGATGTCTGTGATGTTCTCTTGGGCCAGCCATATATGTGGAAGCGCCATGTTGTTTATGAGTCTCGACCCCTTAGTGTCATTGTTACTTTGGGGGGTCATCTCTATAGAATACCAGAGGTAGTTCCGACTATTGTTCCACCTAAAAAGTTTCGCAAGGTAGTATCTCATACTACAAAATTTAGCTTCTTCACAATCTGTTCAAAAGGAGAACAGAAGGACACTGCAACCACTACAGCCTCACCCCAGGCACCTTCTATCCAACAGAAGTAGGTCGACAAGGATGTAGAAAAGCACAAATATTCCTTCTTCACACTTTCCTCTCATGTATCTTGACTTTTTGAATAGCCTCAGCCTCAAAAGGTTCTTGATATACTTCCACAAACTGAGCAACGCGATGTGTCCAGCAATACAAGCAACTCACCAAGATGCAGATCCAACAAACGCGTTTCCCTCTCCCCCGAAAACTCAACATAATGGATACCATTGCTTCCTAAAGAGGGAGTATTGATCTAGGTAGATATCGGTGGCCACCCACCTTTTCCAACTGACTCAAAACAGTTTTCTGGCAATTTTGGCAATTTACTATTTTTAGCAGGTTTTAACTTCCGGGGCCATTTTGAGGGCCTAAGTGAAGGGTTTTTGTGATATAGGTTCTCATTAATATCCAAAATCAATATTGGGTCCCCCAAATGAATCTCCTTGATGATACCTTTCCAACAAGCTATCATACGCCTAAAACGGAGATTGTATGCAAAAGTTATGACCCCGGGAAGTTGATGTACTAACTTACCCAAACGGGGCCCACATGACTTTTGGCACTTCACCTCCTAGGGTTAGGTTTTTGGATGTCTAGGGTTTTTAGCATTCCTGTTTATTTTAAAACTTCCTTCAAAGCCTCATTGTACTCATCTTCTTACAAATGCGAGTAGCCATCACATCTCTTCTCAGAGATAAGCTGCCACGATTCTAGCAAGTCTTTCACTCTGTATTTTTATAGTCTCTGTACATTTATTTCATTAACAGAAATCGTGTATTACTGTATATATTTATTTATGGTTGCATATCTAATACATTTCTGTTATATTATTGGATATACGTGATATCTTTGTGCATTTCCTTATTATATCTCCGCTCTCATTTTGTGCCGAAAATAATCCGGATCAGTGGTATCAGAGCAGACTGTTCTTGATCATTTTTTTTCAGTGCATGTCCCTGAAGAGGTTTGATTATAGAAAGTTGGGTCTCAATCTTGTCTCTCTTGAGGAAAATCGCTCTTGCACACCCAAGAAATCCTCTATGGCAGAAGAAAAGAAAAATGACGGAGCAGACGATCCTATCAGTCTATTGCTTGAGCAAGCTCTCACGCGACAGAGGGATGAAATGATGGAGAATGTTTCCCACATCCTTCAACGCCTACCAATAGAAACATGTGAATCTTCATCAAGAATCCACTTTGGAGGCACCTCAGCTTTCAATGTACAAGTTAATTTTGATATTCCTATATTTGAAGGACAGATAGATGCAGAAACCCTAGACAAATGGTTAAATCTGCTAGAAGGTTATTTCTCTATTCACAAATTTTCTGACAAAGAAAAGATCACCTTTGCACTCAATAAAGCTCTCCCCCATGTCAAACATTGGTGGGAAACTTATTGGGAGCAGAGTTCCACAGAGGAGTCTGAAATATATGGGGTCAATCCCACTTGGGATTTTTTTTTGGATGCAGTAAAGGAACAGTCTTACCCTATTGGAATCTATGAGGACCAGTACATGAGATGGAACACAATGTGGCAAGAGAGGGGCCAAGCAGTTTTGGAGTTCATCAATATCTTCCATAACTTACACACCAAGCTAGGTATCAAAGACTATGAGTGATACTTGGTTCTGAAATACCGTGGGGCTCTACACAAATACATCCAGACTGAAATGGATTTTCTGGACATCTCATCACTCAGTGCTGCTTATCGATATGTTGTTAAAATTGAGCAGAAATTTAGGCACCAGAACAAATTGGAGTTCAGGTTTTCAAATCTACAACAACCAAAGTATGAAAAAGACATCCCTAACAAGAAGTCTCCCGAAAACCAATCCAAGACATAGGAAAAGAAGGGTCACGGGAAGAGAAAGAAGGACACCGGAAAATGGTGTGAGTTCCACAAAATCCCCTGGAAAAACACTGATGATTGTCGCTCAAAAAAGTCATTGGTGGCCGAGATCAAAGACAAAGAGTTGAACCTTGATTCAGAATCTGATTCTGAAAATAGTGTTAAAGAACAAATCATTGGTGTGGACCCCACTACTATTGTCGTGACTGCAACAATTCAACCAGAACAACCAACAGATCCTGAAGAGGGGGAGTGCCTTTTTCATACACAAATGTGGGTGAAGGGGACCCCGCTGCATTTTATTGTTGATAGAGGAAGCCAGAAGAACCTCATCTCAGCAGAGGTCATCAAACAGTTGGGATTGTCAAATACACCACACCCGCAGCCATACAACATTGGGTGGCTTCGCCAAGGAAGAGATCTCCATTTCAGCCAGCAGTGTCGATTTTCATATGGCATCCAGGACTTCAAGGATGAGATATTATGTGATGTTGCCCCACTGGATGTCTTTGATGTTCTCTTTGGCCAGCCATATATGTGGAAGCACCATGTTTTTTATGAGTCTCGACCCTGTAGTGTCATTGTTACTTTGGGGGGTCATCTCTATAGAATACCAGAGGTAGTTCTAAATATTGTTCCACCTAAAAAGTGTCGCAAGGTAGTATCTCATACTGCAAAATTTAGCTTCTTCACAATATGTTCAAAAGGAGAACTGAAGGACACTGCAACCACTACAGCCTCACCCCAAGCACCTTCTATCCAACAGAGTCAGGTCGACAAGGATGCAGCAAAGCGCAAAGATTCCTTTTGCACACTATCCTCTCATGTATCTCAACTTTTTGAATAGCCTCAGCCTTAACAGGTTCTTGACATACTTCCACAAATTGAGCAATGCGATGTCTCTAGCAAGACAAGTAGCTCACCAAGATGCAGATCCAACAAACACATTTCCCTCTCCCCGAGGAACTCAATGCAATGGATACCATTGCTTCCTAAGGAGGGAGGATTGATCCAGATGGATATCGGTATCCACCCACCGTTTCCGACTGGCTAAAGACAGTTTTCTGGCAATTTTGGCAATTTACTATTTTTAGCAGGTTTTAACTTCTAGGGCCATTTTGAGGGCCTAAATGAAGGTTTTTCGAGATAGAAATCCTCAATGGCGGAAGAAAAGAAAAATGACAGAGAAAACAATCCTATCAGTCTGTTGTTTGAGCAAGCTCTCACGCGACATAGGGACAAAATGATGGAGAATTTTTTCCACATCCTTCAACGCCTATCGATAGCAACAGTCGTATCTTCAACAAGCGGCCACTTTGGAGGCAGATCGCCTTTCAAGGTACAAGTTAATTTTGATATTTTTGTATTTGAAGGAAAGATAGATGCAGAAGTCGTAGACAAATGGTTAAATCTGCTAGAAGGTTATTGCTCTGTTCACAAAATTTTCGACAAAGAAAAGATCACCTTCGCACTCCTTAAAGCTCTCCCCCATGTCAAACATTGGTGGGAAACTTATTGGGAGCATATTTCCACAGAGGAGTCTGAAATATATGGGGCCGATCCCACTTGGTATTTTTTTGTGTATGTGGTAAAGAAACAGTATTACCCTGTTGGACACTATGAGGACCAGTACATGAGATGGACCACACTGCGACAAGAGAGGGGCCAAGCAGTTCCAGAGTTCACCAATACCTTCCATACCTTGTGCACCAAGCTGGGTATCAAAGACTCTGAGTGACATTTGGTTCTGAAATATTGTGGGGCTCTAAACAGATACATCCAGACTGAAATGGATTTTCTAGACATCTCATCACTCGGTGCTGCTTATCGATATGCTGTTAAAATTGAGCATAAATTTAAGCACCAGAACAAACGGGAGTTCGGGTCTACAAATCCGCAACAACAAAAGTATGAAAAAGATGGCCCTAACAAGCAGTCTCCCAAAAGCCATTCCAAGACATAGGAAAATAAGGTTCAAGGGAAGACAAAGAAGGACACCAGAAAATGGTGCAAGTTCCAAAAAATCCCCTGGCACAAAACCAATGAATGTCACTCAAAAAAGGAATTGGTTGTCGCGATCAAAGACAAAGAGCCGAACCCTGATTCAGAATATGATTCTGAAAATAATGGTAAAGGACATATCATTGACGCGGACCCAACTTCTATTGTCGTGACCACAACAATTCAACCAGAAGAACCAACAGATCCTAAAGAGGGGGAGCTCATTTTTCATTCACAAATGTGGGTGAAGGGGACCCCACTGCATTTTATTGCTGATATCAAAAGCCAGAAGAACCTCATCTCAGCAGAGGTCATTAAACAGTTGGGATTGCCAACAAAACCACACCCGCAACCATACAACATCGGTTGGCTTTGCCAAGGATGAGATCTTCATGTCAGCCAGCAATGTGGATTTTCATATGGCCTCCGGCCCTTCAAGGATGAGGTATTATGTGATGGTGCCCCACTGCAAGTCTGTGATGTTCTCTTGGGCTAGCCATATATGTGGAAGTGCCATGTTGTTTATGAGTCTCGACCCCGTAGTGTCATTGTTACTTTGGGGGGCCATCTCTAAAGAATACCAGAGGTAGTTTCAAATATTGTTCCACCCAAAAAGTGCCACAAGGTAGTATCTCATACTACAAAATTTAGCTTCTTCACAATCTGTTCAAAAGGAGAGCAGAAGGACACTGCAACCACTACAGCCTCGCCCCAAGCACCTTCTATCCAACAGAAGTAGGTCGACAAGGATGAAACAAAGCACCAAGATTCCTTCTACACACTGTCCTCTCATGTATCTCAACTTGTTGAACAACCTCGGCCTCAACAGGTTCTTAACATACTTCCACAAACTAAGCAGCGCGATGTCTCAAGCAATACAAGCAGCTCAATAAGATGCAGATATAGCAAACGCATTTTCCTCACCCCTGGGAACTCAACGCAATGGAATCCATTTCTTCCTAAGGAGGGAGGATTGATCCAGGTGGATATCAGTGGCCACCCACCTTTTTCTACTGGCTCAAAACAATTTTTTAGCAATTTTGGCAATTTACTATTTTTAGCAGGTTTTAACTTCCGAGGCCATTTTGAGGGCCTAAATGAAGGTTTTTCAAGATCAAGGTTCTAAATTATATAAAGAGGCATGATTGGTCCCCCAAAATGAATCTCCTCAACAATACATTTCCAACGAGCTATCATACGCTTAAAACGAAGATCGTATGCAAAAGTTACGACCCTCAGAAGTTGATGTACTAACTTACCCAAACGGGGCCCACATGACTTTTGGTGCTTCATCTCCTAGGGTTAGGTTTTTGGATGACTAGGTTTGTTTTCATTCCTATTTATTGTAAAAAGGCCTTCAGAGCCTTATTATACTCATCTTCTGGCGAATGCGAGTAGATGTCACATCTCTTCTCAGAGATAAGCTGCCACCATTCTAGCGATTCTTTCACCTTGTATTTTTATAGTCTCTGTACTTTTCTTTCATCAATAGAAATCGTGTATTATTGTATATCTGTGTTTATGGTTGCATATTTGATACATTTATTTTATATTATTGGATATACGTGATATCTCTATGCATTTCCGTATTATATCTCTGCTCTCATTTCGTGCCAAAAATAATCTAGATCAGTGGTATCAGAGCAGGCTATTCTTGATCAGTTTTTTTTCAGTGCATGTCCCTGACGAGGTCCGATTATAGCAAGTTTGGTCTCGTTCTTGTCTCTCTTGAGGAAAATCACTCTCGCAAACTGAAGAAACCCTCAATGGTAGAAGAAAATAAAAATGACGGAGCAGACGATCCTATCAGTCTGTTGCTTGAGCAAGCTCTCACGCGAAAGAGGGATGAAATGATGGAGAATTGATCCCACATCCTTCAACACCTTTCGATAGAAACAAGCACATATTCATCAAGAAGCCCCTTTGGAGGCACCTTTCCTTTCATGGTACAAGTTAATTTTGATATTTCTGTATTTGAAAGACAGATAGATGCAGAAGCCCTAGACAAATGGTTAAATCTGCTAGAAGGTTATTTCTCTATTCACAAATTTTGTGACAAAGAAAAGATCACCTTTGCATTCCTTAAAGATATCCCCCATGTCAAACATTGGTGGGAAACTTATTGGGAGCATAGTTCCACAGAGGAGACTGAAATATATGGGGTCAATCCCATTTGGGAGTTTTTTGTGGATGTGGTAAAGGAATAGTATTACCCTATTGGAAACTATGAGGACAAGTACATGAGATGGACCACACTGCGGAAAGAGAGGTGCCAAGCAGTTATGGAGTTCACCAATACCTTTCATACCTTGTGCACTAAATTGGGTATCAAATACTCTCAGTGACATTTAGTTATGAAATATCGTCGGGCTCTACACAGATACATCCAGACTGAAATGGAATTTTTGGACATCTCATCACTCGATGATGCTTATAGATATGTTTTTAAGATTGAGAAGAAATTTAAGCACCAGAACAAACGGGAGTTTGGGTCTACAAATCCGCAACAACCAAAGTATGACAAAGATGGCCCTAACAAGCAGTCTCCCAAAAACTAGTCCAAGACACTCATGAATTTCGCTCAAAATAGTCATTAGTGGCCGAGATCAAAGAATAAGAGTCGAACCCTGATTTAGAATCTGATTCTGAAAATAATGGTAAAGGAAAGATCATTGATGTGGACCCCACTTCTACTATTGCGACCACAACAATTCAACCAGAAGAACCAATAGATCCTGAAGAGGGGGAGCACATTTTTCATTCACAAATGTGGGTGAAGGGGACCCCGCTGCATTTTATTGTTGATAGCACAAGACAGAAGAACCTCATCTCAGCAGAGGTCATCAAACAGTTGGGATTGTCGACAAAACCACACCCGCAGCCATACAACATCAGGTGGCTTCACCAAGGATGGGATCTCCGTGTCATCCAGCAGTTTTGATTGTCATATGACATCCATCCCTTCAAGGATGAGGTATTATGTGATGTTACCCCACTAGATGTCTGTGATGTTCTCTTGGGCTATCCATATATGTGGAAGCGCCATGTTGTTTATGAGTCTCGACTCTATAGTGTCATTGTTACTTTGGGGGGTCATATCTACAGAATACCAGAGGTAGTTCCGATTATTGTTCCACCTAAAAAGTGCCGCAAGGTAGTATCTCATACTCCAAAATTTAGCTTCTTCACAATATGTTCAAAAGGAGAACAGAAGGACATTGCAACCACTATAACCTCGCCCCAAGCACCTTCTATCCAACAGAAGCAGGTCGAAAAGGCTGAAGAAAAGCGCAAAGATTCCTTATGCACACTTTCCTCTCATGTATCTTGACTTGTTGAATAGCCTCAACCTCAACAGGTTCTTGACATACTTCCACAAACTGAGCAATGCAATGTCTCCAGCAATACAAGCAGCTCACCAAGATGTAGATCCAGCAAACACATTTCCCTCTCCCCCGAGAACTCAATGCAATGGATACCATTTCTTCCTAAGGAGGGTGGATTTATCTAGGTGGATATCGGTGGCCGCCCACCTTTTTCGATTGGCTCAAAACAGTTTTCTGGCAATTTTCTCAATTTACTATTTTTAGCAGGTTTTAACTTCCAAGGCCATTTTGAGGGCCTAAATGAATTTTTTTTCAAGATATAGGTTCTCAATTATATACTAGGTAAATATTGGGCCCCAAAAATGAATCTCCTCGATGATACCTTTCCAACGAGCTATCATACGCCTAAAACGGAGATCGTATGCAAAAGTTACGAGCCCAGGAAGTTGATGTACTAACTTACCCAAACGAGACCCACATGACTTTTGGCACTTCATCTCCTAGGGTTAGGTTTTTGGATGTCTATGGTTTTTAGCATTCCTTTTTATTGTAAAAAGGCCTTCAGAGCCTCATTGTACTCATTTTCTTGCGAATGCGAGTAGCCGTCACATCTCTTCTCAGAGATAAGCTGCCACCATTGTAGCGAGTCTTTCACTCTGTATTTTTACAGTCTCTGTACATTTCTTTCATTAATAGAAATTGTGTATTACTGTATATTTGTGTTTATGGTTGCATATATGATACATTTATGTTATATTATTGGATATACGGGATATCTCTATGCATTACCTTATTATATCTCTACCCTCATTTCGTGACGAAAATAATCCAGATCAGTGGTATCAGAGCAGGTTGTTCTTGATCGTTTTTTTTTCCATGCATGTCCCCGGCAAGGTCCAATTATAGAAATTTGGGTCTCGAGCATGTATCTCTTCAGGAAAATCACTCTTGCACACCTAAGAAACCCTCAATGGAGGAAGAAAATAAAAATGACAGAGAAGGCACTCCTATCATTCTATTGCTTGAGCAAGCTCTCACGCAACAGTGGGACGAAATGATTGATAATTTTTCCCACATCCTTCCATGCCTACTGATAGCAACAGGCCCATATTCATCGAGTGGACACTTTAGAGGCCCCTCTCCTTTCAAGGTACAATTTAATTTTGATATTCCTGTATTTGAAGGACAAATAGATGCAGAATCCCTAGACAAATGGTTAAATCTGCTAGAAGGTTATTTCTCTGTTCACAAATTTTCCTACAAAGAAAATATCACCTTCGCACTCCTTAAAGCTCTCCCCCATGTCAAACATTGGTGGGAAACTTCTTGGGAGAAGATTTCCATAGAGGAGTTTGAAATATATGGGGTCGATCCCACTTGGAATTTTTTTGTGGATGCGGTAAAGGAAAAGTAGTACCCTGTTGGAAACTATGAGGACTAGTACATGAGATGGAACACACTGCGGCAAGAGAGGGGCCAAGCAGTTCTAGAGTTCACCAATACCTTCCATACCTTGCGTACCAAGCTGGGCATCAAAGACTCTAAGCGACATTTGGTTCTGAAATACTATGGGGCTCTACACAGATACATCTAGACTGAAATGGATTTTCTGGAAATCTCATCACTCGGTGCTACTTATCGATATGTTGTTAAAATTGAGCAGAAATTTAAGCACCAGAACAAACAGGAGTTTGGGTCTGCAAATCCTTAACAACCAAAGTATGACAAAGATGGCCCTAACAAGAAGTTTCCCAAAAACCATTCCAAGACACAGGAAATGAAGGGTCACGGGAAGAGAAAGAAGGACACCGGAAAATGGTGCGGGTTCCACAAAATCCCCTGGCACAACACCGATGAATGTTACTCAAAACAGTCATTGGTGGCAGAAATCAAAGACAAAGAGCCGAACCCTGATTCAGAATCTGATTCTGAAAATAATGGTAAAGGATAGATCATTGACGCAGACCCCACTGCAATTTAACCAGAAGAACCAACAAATCCTGAAGAGGGGGAGCACCTTTTTCATTCATAAATGTGGGTGAAGGGGACCCCGCTGCATTTTATTGTTGATAGTAGAAGCTAGAAGAACCTCATCTCAATAGAGGTCGTCAAACAGTTGGGATTGTTGACAACACCACACCCGCAACCACACAATATCGGGTGGCTTCTCCAAGGAAGAGATATTTGTGTCAGTCAGCAGTGTCGATTGTCATACGACATCCATCCCTTCAAGGATGAGGTATTATGTGATGTTTCCCCACTGGATGTATGTGATGTTCTCTTAGGACAGCCATATATGTGGAAGTGCCATGTTGTTTATGAGGCTCGACCCCGTAGTGTCATTGTTACTTTGGAGGGTCATCTCTACAGAATACCAGAGGTAGTTCTGACTATTCTTCCACCTAAAAATTTCCACAAGGTAGTATCTCATACTGCAAAATTTAGCTTCTTCACAATCTGTTCAAAAGGAGAACAGAAGAACACTAGAACCACTACAGCCTTTCCCTAAGCACCTTCTATCCAACAGAAGCAGGTCGACAAGGCTACAGCAAAGTGAAAAGATTCTTTTTTCACACTGTCCTCTCATGTATCTCGACTTGTTGAACAGCCTCAGCCTCAACAAGTTCTTGACATACTTCCACAAACTGAGCAGCATGATGTCTCCAACAATACAAGCAACTCACCAAGATGCAGATCCAACAAACGTGTTTCCCTCTTCCCCAGGAACTCAACGCAATGGATACCATTTCTTTCTAAGGAGGGAGGATTTATCTAGGTGGATATCGGTGGCCACCCACCTTTTTCGACTGGCTCAAGACAGTTTTTTGGCAATTTTGGCAATTTACTATTTTTAGCAGGTTTTAACTTCCGGGGCCATTTTGAGGGCCTAAATGAAGGTTTTTTTAGATAGAGGTTCTCAATCATAATCAAAGGCAATATTGGGCATCCAAAATCGATCTCCTTGATGATACCTTTCCAACGATCTATCATATTCCTAAAATAGAGATCGTATGCAAAAGTTATGACCCTGGGAAGTTGATGTACTAACTTACCCAAACGGGGCCCACATGACTTTTGGCACTTCATCTCCTAGGGTTAGGTTTTTGGATATCTATGGTTTTTGGCATTCTTTTTTATTGTAAAAAATCCTTCAGAGCCTCATTGTACTCATCTTCTTGCGAATGCGAGTAGCCGTCACATCTCTTCTCAGAGATAAGCTGCCACCATTCTAGCGAGTCTTTCACTCTGTATTTTTACAGTCTCTGTACATTTATTTCATTAATAGAAAATGTGTATTACTATATATTTGTGTTTATGGTTTCATATCTGATAAATTTATGTTATATTATTGGATATATGGGATATATCTATGCATTACCTTATTATATCTCCACCCTCATTTCTTGCTGAAAATAATCCAGATCAGTGGTATCAGAGCAGGTTGCTCTTGATCATTTTTTTTTCAGTGCATGTCCCCAACGAGGTCCAATTATATAAAGTTGGGTCTCGATCTTGTCTCTCTTGAGTACAATCACTCTCGCACACACAAGAAACCCTCAATGGCGGAAGAAAAGAAAAATGACGGAGTAGACGATCCTATCAGTCTGTTGCTTGAGAAAGCTCTCATGGGACAGAGGGACGAAATGATGGAGAATTTTCCCCACATCCATCAACKCCTACCGATAGCAACAGGCACATATTCATCAAGCATCCACTTTGGAGGCACCTCAGATTTCAAGGTACAAGTTAATTTTGATATTCCTTTATTTGAAGGACAGATAGATGCAGAAGCCCTAGACAAATGGTTAAATCTGCTAGAAGGTTATTTCTCTGTTCACAAATTTTCCAACAAAGAAAATATCACCTTCGCACTCCTTAAAGCTCTCCCCCATGTCAAACATTGGTGGGAAACTTATTGGGAGCAGAGTTCCACAAAGGAGTTTGAAATATATGGGGTCGATCCCACTTGGGAATTTTTGATCGATGCGGTAAAGMAAAAGTATTACGCTGTTGGAAACTATGAGGACCAGTACATGAGATGGACCACACTACGGCAAGAGAGGGGCCATGCAGTTATGGAGTTCACCAATACCTTCCATACCTTGCGCATCAAGTTGGGTATCAAAGAATTTAAGCGACATTTGGTTCTGAAATACCATGGGGCTCTACACAGATACATCCAGACTGAAATGGATTTTCTGGACATCTCATCACTCGGTGTTGCTTATCGATATGTTGTTAAAATTGAGAAGAAATTTAAGCACCAGAAAAAATAGGAGTTTGGGTCTGCAAATCCGCAACAGCCAAAGTATGAAAAAGATGTCCTTAACAAGAAGTCTCCTGAAAACCATTCCAAGACACAGGAAAAGAAGGGTCACAGGAAGAGAAAGAAGGACACCGAAAAATAGTGTGAGTTCCAAAAAATCCCCTGGCACAACACCGATGAATGTCCCTCAAAACAGTCATTGGTGGTCGAGATCAAAGACAAAGAGACAAACCCTGATTCATAATCTGATTTTGAAAATAATGTTAAAGGATAGATCATTGACACTGACCCCACTGCTATTGTCATGACGACAACAATTTAACCAGAAGAACCAACAGATCCTAAAGAGGGGGAGCACCTTTTTCATTCATAAATGTTGCTGAAGGGGACCCCGCTGCATTTTATTATTGATAGTAGAAGCCAGAAGAACCTCATCTCAGTAGAGGTCGTCAAACAATTGGGATTGTCAACAACACCACACCCACAGCCATACAACATTGGGTGGGTTCGACAAGGAAGAGATATTCGTGTCAGTCAGCCGTGTCTATTGTGATACGACATCCATCCCTTCAAGGATGAGGTATTATGTGATGTTTCCCCACTGGATGTCTATGACGTTCTCTTGGGCCAGCCATATATGTGGAAGCACCATGTTGTTTATGAGTCTCGACCCCGTAGTGTCATTGTTACTTGGGGGGTCCATCTCTACGGAACACCAGAGGTAGTTCTGACTATTGTTCCACCTAAAACGTTCCGCAAGGTAGTATCTCATACTCCAAAATTTAGCTTCTTCACAATCTGTTCAAAAGGAGAACAGAAGGACACTACAACAACTACAGCCTCACCCCAAGCACCTTCTATCCAATAGTAGCAGGTCAACAAGGTTGCAGCAAAGAGAAAAGATTCCTTCTGCACACTGTCCTCTCATGTATCTTAACTTGTTGAATAGCCTCAGCCTCAATAGGTTCCTGACATACTTCCACAAACTGAGCAGTGCAATGTCTCCAGCAATACAAGCAGCTCACCAAGATGTAGATCCAACAAACGCATTTTCCTCTCCCCCGGGAACTCAATGTAATGGAGACCATTGCTTCCTAAGGAGGGAGGATTGATCTAGGTGTATATCGGTGGAAATACACCTTTTCTAATTGGCTCAAAAAAGTTTTCTGGCAATTTTGGCAATTTACTATTTTTAGCAGGTTTTAACTTATGAGGCCATTTTGAGGGCCTAAATGAAGGTTTTTTAAGATATAGGTTCTCAATAATAATAAAACAAAATATTGATCACCCAAAATTAATCTCCTCGACGATACCTTTCCAACGAGCTATCATACGCCTAAAACGGAGATCATATGCAAAAGTTACGACCCCGAGAAGTTGATGTACTAACTTACCCAAACGAGGCCCACATGACTTTTGGCACTTCATCTCCTAGGTTTAGGTTTTTGGATGCTAGGGTTTTTGGAATTCCTGTTTATTTTAAATAGGCCTTCATAGCCTCATTGTACTCATATTCTTGTGAATGCGAGTAGCCATCACATCTCTTCTCAGAGATAAGCTGCCACCATTCTAGCGAGTCTTTCACTCTGTATTTTTATAGTCTCTGTACATTTCTTTCATTAATAGAAATCATGTATTACTCTATATTTGTGCTAATGGTTGCATCTATGATACATTTATGTTATATTATTGGATATACGCAATATCTCTGTGCATTTCCTTATTATATATCCGCTCTCATTTCGTGCCGAAAATAATTTGGATTAGTGGTATCAGAGAAGGTTGTTCTTGATCATTTTTTTTTTCAGTGCATGTCCCCGACGAGGTCCAATTATAGCAAGTAGGGTCTCCAGCATGTCTCTCTTGAGGACAATCTCTCTCACACATGCAAGAAACCCTCAATGGCAGAAGAAAATAAGAATGACAAAGCAGACAATCATATCAATCTGTTGCTTGAGCAAGCTCTCACGCGACAGAGGGATGAAATGATGGAGAATTTTTCCCACATCCTTCAACGCCTGCCAATAGCAACAAGCGCATCTTCATCAAGTGACCACTTTGGAGGCACCTCGCATTTCAAGGTACAAGTTAATTTTTTTATTCCTATATTTGAAGGACAGATATATTCAGAAGCCCTAGACAAATGGTTAAATCTGCTAGAAGGTTATTTCTTTGTTCACAAATTTTCCAACAAAGAAAAGATCACCTTCGCACTCCTTAAAGATCTCCCCCATGTCAAACATTGGTGGGAAACTTATTGGGAGAAGAGTTCCACAAGGAGTTTGAAATATATGGGGTCGATCCCACTTGGGATTTTTTGTGTGGATGCGGTAAGGAACAGTATTACCCTGTTGGAAACTATGAGGACCAGTACATGAGATGGACCACACTGTGGCAAGACAGGGGCCAAGCAATTCTGGAGTTCACCAATACCTTCCATACCTTGCGCATGAAGCTGCGTATCAAAGACTCTGAGTGACATTTGGTTCTAAAATACCATGGGGTTCTACATAGATACATCTAGAATGAAGTGGATTTTCTGGACATCTCATCACTCGATGTTGCTTATCGATATGCTGTTGAAATTGAGCAGATATTTAAGCACCAGAACAAATGGGAGTTCAGGTCTGTAAATCCACAACAACCAAAGTATGACAAAGATGGACCTAACAAGAAGTCTCCCAAAAACCATTTCAAGACACATGAAAAGAAGGGTCACAGGAAGACAAAGAAGGACACTAGAAAATGGTGTGAGTTCCACAAAATCCCCTGGCACAACACCGATGAATGTTGCTCAAAACAGTCATTGGTGGTTGAGATCAAAGACAAAGAGTTGAATCCTGATTCAGAATCTGATTCTGAAAATAATGGTAAAGGACAGATCATTGACGCAGACCCCACTGCTATTGTCATGACCACAACAATTCAACCAGAAGAACCAACAGATCCTGAAGAGGGGGAGTGCCTTTTTCATTCACAAATGTGGGTGAAGGGGACCTCGCCGCATTTTATTGTTGATAGTGGAATCCAGAAGAACCTCATCTCGGCATAGGTCATCAAATAGTTGGGATTGTCTACAACACCACACCCACAGCCATACAACATCGGGTGGATTCGCCAAGGACGAGATCTTCGTGTTAGGTAGCAGCGTCGATTTTCATATGGCATCCAGCCCTTCAAGGATGAGGTATTATGTGATGTTTCCCCACTGGATGTCTGTGATGATCTCTTGGGCCAACCATATATGTGGAAGCGCCATGTTGTTTATGAGTCGCTACCCCGTAGTGTCATTGTTACTTTGGGGGGTCATCTCTACAGAATACCAAAGGTAGTTCCAACTATCATTCCACATAAAACGTGCCACAAGGTAGTATCTCATACTACAAAATTTAGCTTCTTCACAATCTATTCAAAAGGAGAACAGAAAGACATTGCAACCACTACAACCTCGCCCCAAGAACATTATATCCAACATAAGTAGGTCGGAAAGGCTGCAGCAAAGCGCAAAAATTCCTTCTACACACTGTCCTCTCATGTATCTCAACTTGTTGAACAACCTCAGCCTCAACAGGTTCTTAACATACTTCCACAAACTGAGCAATGCGATGTCTCTAGCAATACAAGCAACTCACCAAGATGCAGATCCAACAAACGTGTTTCCCTCTCCCCCAGTAACTCACACAATGGATACCATTACATCCTAAGGAGGGAGGATTGATCCAGGTGGATAGTGATGGCCACCCACCTTTTTCGACTCGTTCAAAATAGTTTTCTTGCAATTTACTATTTTTAGCAGGTTTTAACTTCTGGGGCCATTTTGAGGGCCTAAATGAAGGTTTTTTCAGATCTAGGTTCTCAATGATAGTCGATGGAATAATTTGGACCCCAAAATGAATCTCCTCAATGATACCTTTCCAATGAGCTATCATATGCCTAAAACAAAGATCGTATCCAAAAGTTACGACCTAGGGAAGTTGATGTACTAATTTACCCAAACGAGGCCCACATGACTTTTGGCGCTTCATCTCCTAGGGTTACATTTTTGGATGTCTAGGGTTTTTTTCATTCCTGTTTATTGAAAAAATTCCTTCAGAGCCTCATTGTACTCATCTTCTTGCGAATTCGAGTAGCAGTCACATCTCTTCTCAGAGATAAGCTGCCACCATTCTAGCGAGTCTTTCACTCTGTATTTTTACAGTCTCTGTACATTTATTTCATTAATAGAAATCGGGTATTACTGTATATTTGTGTTTATGGTTGCATATATGATACATTTATGTTATATTATTAGATATATGTAATATTTCTGTGCATTTCCTTATTATATCTCCGCTCTCATTTCATGTCGAAAATAATCCGGATCAGTGGTATCATAGCAGACTGTTCTTGATCATTTTGTTTTCAGTGCATGTGCCCGACGAGGTCTGATTATAGAAAGTTGGGTCTCGAGCTTGTCTCTCTTGAGGACAATCACTCTCGCACACCCAAGAAACCCTCAATAGCAGAAGAAAATAAAAATGACAGAGTAGATGATCCTATCATTCTGTTGCTTGAGCAAGCTCTCACGCGACAGAGGGACGAAATGATGGAGAATTTTTCCCACATCCTTCAACGCCTGTCGATAGAAACATGAGCATATTCATTAAGCAACCACTTTGGAGGCACCTCACCTTTCAAGGTACAAGTTAATTTTGATATTCCTATATTTGAAGGATAGATAGATGCAAAAGCCCTAGACAAATGGTTAAATCTGCTAGAAGGTTATTTCTCTGTTCACAAATTTTCCAACAAAGAAAAGATCACCTTTTCACTCCTTAAATCTCTCCCTCATGTCACACATTGGTGGGAAACTTATTGGGAGAAGAGTTCCATAGAGGAGTCTGAAATATATGGGGCCGATCCCACTTGGGATTTTTTTGTGGATGCAGTAAAGGAACAGTCTTACCCTGTTGGAAACTATGAGGACCAGTACATGAGATGGACCACACTGCGGCAAGAGAGTGGACAACCAGTTTCGGAGTTCACCAATACCTTCCATACCTTATGCACCAAGATGGGTATCAAAGACTCTGAGAGACATTTGGTTCTGAAATACCGTGGGGCTCTACACAGATACATCCAGACTGAAATGGATTTTCTAGACATCTCATCACTCTGTGTTGGTTATCGATATGCTGTTAAAATTGAGCATAAATTTAAGTGTCAGAACAAACGGGAGTTCGAATATCCAAATATGCAACAACCAAAGTATGACAAAGATGGCCCTAACAAGCAATCTCCAAAAAACGAGTCTAAGACACAAGAAAAGAAGGGTCACGGGAAGACAAAGAAGGAAAACAGAAAATGGTGTCAGTTCCACAAAATCCCCTAGCATAACACCGATGAATGTCTCTCAAAATAGTCATTAGTGGCTGAGATCAAAGACAAAGAGCCGAACCCTGATTCAGAATTTGATTCTAAAAATCATGGTAAAGGATAAATCATTGACACAAACCCCACTATTATTGTCGTGACTACAAAAATTCTACCAGAAGAACCAACAAATCCTGAAGAGGGGGAGCACCTTTTTCATTCACAAATGTTGGTGAAGGGGACCCCACTGCATTTTATTGTTGATAGTGGAAGCCAGAAGAACCTCACCTCAACCGAGGTCGTCAAACAGTTGGGATTGTCGACAACACCACACCTGCAACCATACAACATCGGGTGGCTTCGCCAAGGACGAGATCTTCATGTCATCCAGCAGTGTCGATTGTCAAATGGCATTCATCCCTTCAAGGATGAGGTATTATGTGATGTTTCCCCACTGGATGTCTGTGATGTTCTCTTGGGCCAGCCATATATGTGGAAGCGTCATGTTGTTTATGAGTCTTGACCCTGTAGTGTCAATGTTACTTTGGGGGGTATTCTCTACAGAATACCAGAGGTATTTCTAACTATTGTTCCACCTAAAAAGTGTCGCAAGGTAGTGTCTCATTCTGCAAAATTTAGCTTCTTCACAATCTGTTCAAAAGGAGAATAGAAGGACACTGCAACCACTACAGCCTCGCCCTAAGCACCTTCTATCCAATAGAAGTAGGTCGAAAAGGCTGTAGCAAAGAAAAAACATTCCTTCTATGCACTATCCTCTCATGTATCTTGACTCTTTGAACAACTTCAGCTTCAATAGGTTCTTGACATAATTCAACAAACTGAGCAGTGCAATGTCTCCAGCAATACAAGCATCTCACCAAGATGCAGATCCAACAAACGTGTTTCCCTCTCCCCCGAGAACTCAATGCAATGTAGATAATTTCTTCCTAAGGAGGGAGGATTGATCCAGGTGGATATCGGTGGCCACCCACATTTTTTGACTGGCTCAAAACAATTTTCTGGCAATTTTGGCAATTTACTATTTTTAGCAGGTTTTAACTTCGAGGGCCATTTTGAGGACCTAAATGAAGGTTTTTCAAGATAGAGGTTCTCAATAATTTTTAGAGGAATAATTGAGCCCCAAAAAGGAATCTCCTCTATGATACCTTTCCAACGAGCTATCATATGCCTAAAACGAAGATCGTATGCAAAAGTTACGACCCCAGGAAGTTTTTGTACTAACTTACCCAAACAGGGCCCACATGACTTTTGGCGCTTCATATCCTAGGGTAAGGTTTTTGGATGTCTAGGGTTTTTGGAATTGCTATTTATTGTAAAAAAGCCTTCAGAGCCTCATTGTACTCATCTTCTTGCGAATGCGAGTAGCCATCACATCTCTTCTCAGAGATAAGCTGCCACCATTCTAGCGAGTCTTTCACTTCGTATTTTTACAGTCTCTATACATTTCTTTCATTAATAGAAATCATGTATTACTGTATATCTTTGTTTATGGTTGAATATTTGATACATTTCTGTTATATTATTGGATATACACGATATCTCTGTGCATTTCCTTATTATATCTCCGCTCTCATTTTGTGCCGAAAATAATCTGGATTAGTGGTATCAGAGTAGGTTGTTCTTGATCATTTTTTTTTTCAGTGCATGTCCCTAACGAGGTATGATTATAGCAAGTTGGGTGTCGAGCTTGTCTCTCTTGAGGAAAATTGTTCTCGCACACCCAGGAAACCCTCAATGGTAGAAGAAAAGAAAAATGACGGAGCAGGCGATCCTATCAGTCTATTGCTTGAGCAAGGTCTCACGCGACAGAGGGACGAAATGATGGAGAATTTTTCCCACATCCTTCAATGCCTCTCGATAGCAATAGGTGCATATTCATCAAGCAGCCAATTTGGAGACACCTCGCCTTTCAAGGTACAAGTTAATTTTGATATTCCTGTATTTGAAGGACAGATAGATGCAGAAGCCCTAAACAAATGCTTAAATCTGCTAGAAGGTTATTTCTCTGTTCACAAATTTTCTGATAAAGAAAAGATCACCTCCGCACTCCTTAAATATCTCCCCCATGTCAAACATTGATGGGAAACTTATTGGGAGTAGAGTTCCACGGAGGATTCTGAAATATATGGGGTTGATCCCACTTGGGATTGTTTTGTGGATGCGGTAAAGGAATAGTATTACCCTGTTGGAAACTATGAGGACCAGTACATGAGATGGACCACACTAGGACAAGAGAGGGGCCAAGCAATTCCAGAGTTCACCAATACCTTCCATACCTTGTGCACCAATCTAGGTATCAAAGACTCTAAGCGATATTTGGTTTTGAAATACCGTGGGGCTCTACACAGATACATCCAGACTAAAATGGATTTTCTAGACATCTCATCACTCAGTGTTGCTTATCGATATGCTATTAAAATTGAGAATAAATTTAAGCACCAGAAGAAACAATAGTCTGGGTCTACAAATCCGCAACAACTAAAGTATGACAAAGATGGCCCTAACAAGCAGTCTCTTGAAAAACAGTCCAATCCATAGGAAAATAAGGGTCAGAGGAAGACAAAGAATGACACCGAAAAATGGTGCGAGTTCCACAAAATCCCCTAGCACAACACCGATGAATGTCTCTCAAAATAGTCATTGGTGACCGAGATCAAAGACAGAGAGTCGAACCCTGATTCAGAATCTGATTCTGAAAATAATTATAAAGGAAAGATCATTGACATGGATCCCACTGCTATTGTCGCGACTGCAACAATTCAGCCAGAAGAACCAACAGATCCTGAAGAGGGGGAGAACCTTTGTCATTCACAAATGTGGGTGAAGGGGACCCCGCTGCAGTTTATTGTTGATAGCAGAAGCCAGAAGAACTTCATCTCAGTAGAGGTTGTCAAACAATTGAGATTTTTTACAACACCACACCCACAACCATACAACATCGGGTGGCTTCTCCAAGGACGGGATATTCGTGTCAGCCAGTAGTGTCGATTGTCATACGACATCTAGCCCTTCAAGGATGAGGTATTATGTGATGTTGCCCCACTGGATGTCTGTGATGTTCTCTTGGGCCAGCCATATATGTCGAAGCACCATGTTTTTTATGAGTCTCGACCCCATAGTGTCATTTTTACTTTGGGGGGTGATGCAGGAGCATCTCTCCACGTCAGCCAACCATCCAGCCAGTCGTGTCAAGCATGTGCATTCAATATGAAGAGAGGCGCAGCCCTCATCTTTTAATTTGAATTGAATGTAATTTAATGTTTATGCTGGTGATATGTGAAGCCATGCCTTTGTGTAGGTGTAAGTAGATAGGCCTTTAATGTTTTGTAAGGCTGAGATCTAGATCCAGATAGTGGACTAGACAACCCATTCAATGCAATTGAATAGAGTAGATAGATTGGAGGGAAGCGCTCGAAGAGCCCCCTCAGGAAAAAGAGATTTAGGATCTCATTTTGAAAGAAATTTGAGTTGTAGTTGAAGAGTATCTATGAGTAGAGAGAAGAAGGGAAGAGTCGAGACCTTTTTACAGGCCGTGCTCAGGAACACCGTGTAAATACAGGCATTTTCCATATTTAATACAAAGAGCAGTTTTTCCTGCATTATTCTGTGTTGAATGAATGTCTGTGAGTGTTCCATTGTATGCTATGAATGTATGTTGTAGATGTATGTTAGGCATTTGTAGGAGTGTTTGATTTCAGGTGAAGGTCTTTGAGGCTTCACACTAGGAGGGTGTGATAGAACACTGCGGGTTCTGATAGCCATGCACAGAGGTTTCATTTCTGAATTCTACGGGTTCAGACAAAGACGTGCTGCGACACAAGAACTGGAATCAACAACTCAAGAGAAATACATAAAGGTTGTTGAATACCTTGGAGGCAAGGCTGTGTGGGAGAAGACACAGTTTCATACAGAATCTCTGAGGAGTTTTGTGAAGCTCTGCCAGGTGGGCATTGAGCATATGCACAGTGGTGCATTTGAATGAACTCTGCTGTGAGTTCAAGAAAAATAAGCCAGAATCATTGAGGATTCTGAGAGCTCTGCCAAGTGGGCATTGAGAAGGTGCATAGGTGCACAGGAGGACAGAACTGTTGAACGTTCTGTGGAAGGAAGATACTCTCCCAGGAGGGTATAGAGA
Source organism: Picea engelmannii (assembly GCA_009831015.1). Lineage (NCBI taxonomy): Eukaryota > Viridiplantae > Streptophyta > Pinopsida > Pinales > Pinaceae > Picea > Picea engelmannii. Next base: position 1,263,608 of record ML779197.1, read on the forward strand.
CAGTGTGCAGACAGGCACATGAAGAAGAGACCTCTTTGAGTTCTGTGATTTGAAGGAAGAATCCACTGAGGGACCTTCACAGGGTTACCGAATACCCTGGTAGACTCAGCAAGAGGTTTCTTGAGCAAAGGACAGCCTGGAGGGAGTCAAATTCCCCATCTGAGGGAGAAATAGAAGAAAGAAAAAATCCCTTAGGGGTCTAAGTGTCGAGGAGCTAAGGAGGAATAGCACCATCGAAGAGCGCAGGCGAAGCCTCAGATTGTGGAGTTCGTAGAGAAAGAAGACAAAGGTTGAGGCCTTTGGAAACTTGGAATTCTTCCAAGTCTTGAAAGAAAGTGCGCAGAAGCTAAGGAGGAGAAATGACAGCCGTCGGATCGACCGAAGAGATATAGACCGTTGGTTTTCACGTCCAGAAAGGAGCAAGAGAAGTGCACAGAAGAGGAGATCATAAGTCGTCGGATCTCACTCAGATACCCATCAGCCGTTGGATTGGGTGAAGGCACACAGAGTTTAGCCTCTGGAGTAAGTGCACAGGAAGAACGGATATGAGCCGTCAGATCTTGAAAAAATTTCCCGTCATCTGTCGGATCGGATAGGAGATGCACGAGGTTCACCATCGGAAATAGCCGAGGGGAAAATCTTGACGAGAGGCATAGCCATCGAGATATCGAAACTCGGGATATTGGAATTCTCGAGGTCGAGAAAGTCGAGACACTTCAAGTCTCGAAATAGAGAGAAACCATCTGAGCCCTCTGGTAGTGGAGACGCGTGGTGAAGATCCATATTATCAGGAGAAGTCCCGACAGAAGGTCAAATTGGCGCATCGGGATTCGGCGTTTCGTGAATCCTGAGAGAAAGATTTTCGGAGCAGCAGAAGTCGCAAAATCACGAGAGGCGATCGGGACCATCCATCTTGAGGGGACGCATGGCAGTGATCGAGGCCTTCGGGAAAAGTCCCGATAGGAGAGCCACATCGGGAAATCGCACATCGGGATATCGTGGATCTCGTAGGCAAAGTTTTTATGCATTTCGACATTGCGATGTCCGAAACCTCGACAGGTGATATGACTGCGGTCATATAGAGGGAGTTCATATGGAACCAAAAGTCTAGTCCAGGGGACTAGCAGGAGTTGGAGAATATCAGGATTCGGCGGATCGCGGGTCTTGAGGACATATGCATTTCAGCATTGTGAAGTCCGAAACTCGACAAGAAGGATAAGGCTGCGGTCTTATGAAAAACTGGTCATATGGACTAGGGGCATAGCCAGGAGGGGCTAAGGCCGGAAGGGCGTGTATCAGGAGGTCGGAGGTTGGGAGTTCGAGAGGAAAAGAACTCTTGTCATCGGGGATTACGAAACCCCAAAACCCAAAATTGTCATCGGGGAAAGAGCGCGGTCATGTGCAGAAGGCCATGCGGGTGAAGAAAGGACCTATGGATCGGGTTTTCAAGAGAGATTCCAGCAGGGAATCGAATGAGCTAATTCGGCTCGAAGGGGATTTGAACGATCCTGTGAGTAGGAGGGGCGCGATGAGGTGGGATTGCGTAGCTACTACATCAAGTGGTATCAGAGCGGGATTCTGTTTGTATATTGCAAATAGAGGAGAGAAAGAAGACAAAGCACTGGAGACTCTGTGTCGATTGTTTGCAGGTAGGCAACAGTGAAGAATGCAGTCAGGAGGACTGTAGAATGAAGCTAGTAACACTCTTAGTGCCGAGTGACAGCAGCAGGTTTGCTAGGAAAGCAGATAGGGACAACACCATGGATACTGAAGGCCATAAGTAGAAAGCCAAGCCAAAAATACCTGAAGAAATGGTTCAGATATGTGAACCAGAGACTGGAAAATTTCTCGGTGAGGAGAATGAATTGGGATCGGCTGAGGATCTCAAGAACTGCCATGAATTCAGAGAGGAAATTCCTAATTTCCAGGAGGAAAAAGAATTGAGATCACTATGGGATCTTAGAGACTATCAGGAGGACAGTCGGGGAATTTCACATTGCCAGCTGGGCAATGATATGAGGTCGCTATGGGATCTCACAGACTGCTAGGAAGGCAACACAAGGTTTCCAGTTTGCCAGGTGGGCAAGGAAATAGAGATGGAATTAGTTGATTCCATGGACTGCTAGGAGGGAAGTAGAGACATCCCATATTTCCAGGTGGGCAGGGATGAGCAGATGAGTTGGGATCAGCCAAAAGAGCTGACAGAGCAGGTGAGCTCAGGGGTGGATTTAGATCAGCAGGTGCAGCTGACAGAGGAGGAGGATTTGAAGGATCTTCTAATGATTGGGGGAATACAAGTATTCCTACCATTTTCCTAGGAGGAGGCAGAAGTCTGTGTTTCAGATGGTACAACAACAGCAGCAGAACAGTCAGTTGTGACTGTCAGGAAAGAAGAGGAATTGGAGCAGAATTTGGAAGCTACCCAAGAAGAAGATGAGCATTATGAGGAATGGCTCAATGATTTCGGTCAGGGAGCTGAAAAGAAAGAAGTTGCAACACTGAAGCCAGTAGCAAAGGAATCCAAAGAGAATGCAGGAAGATTTACCACTCCATGGGAGAGGGAGTTGGAAATGCTGGAGGATTGGCTGAACAATCCAGAGCCAGCAAGAGAACTAACAGAAGTTGAGCTGTCAGAGAAGGTGACTGAATAGAAAGTCATTCAGGAAGAGACTGCAGAGATGAAGTCTGCAACAGAGTGGCAACTTGAGGCCACAAATGAAGATGAAGAGGATGGCATGGGAGATCATGATGATCTACCCTGGTAGACTCAGCAAGAGGTTTCTTGAGAAAAGGACAGCCTGGAGGGCGTCCAATTCCCCATCTGAGGGAGAAATAGAAGAAAGACAAAATCCCTTAGGGGTCTGAGTGTCGAGGAGCTCAAGAGGAACAATGCCATCAAAGAGTGCAGGCGAAGACTCAGATTTTGGAGTTTGCAGAGAAGAAGACAAAGGTTGAGGCCTTTGGAAACTTGGAATTCTTCCAAGTCTCTGAAGAAAGTGCGCAGAATCTCAGGAGGACCAATGACAGCCATCGGATCGATCGATGAGATCTGGACCGTTGGTTTTCATGTCCAGAAAGGAGCAAGAGAAGCGCAAAAAAGAGGAGATCGTCGGTCATCAGATCTCACTTAGATACCCGTCAGTTGTTGGATCGGGTGAAGGCACGCAGTGTTTAGCCTCTGGAGTAAGTGCATAGGAAGAACGGATATGAGCCATTAGATCTTGAGAAAATTTCCCGTCAGTCGTCGGATCGGACAGGAGATGCATGAGGTTCATCATCGGGAATAGCCAAGGGGAAAATATCGACGAGAGGCGTAGCCATTGGGATATCGACACTCGGGATATCGAAATTCTCGAGGTCGAGAAAGTCAAGACACTTCAAGTCTCAAAATAGCGAGAAATGATCTGAGTCGTCTGGTAGTGGAGACGCATGGGGAAGATCCATATTATCAAGAGAAGCCCCGACAGAAGGTCAAACTGGCGCATCGGGATTCGACGTTTTTTGAATCCTGAGAGCAAGACTTCTGGAGCAGCAGAAGTCGCGAAATCGTGAGAGGTGATCGGGACCGTCCATCTTGAGGGGATGCGTGGCAGTGATCGAGGCCTTCGGGAAAAGTCCCAATAGGAGAGCCACATTGGGAAATCGCGCATCGGGATATCGGGGATCCCGTAGGAAAATTGTTTATGCATTTCGACATTGCGATGTATGAAACCCCGATAGGTGATATGACTGCGGTCATATAGAGGGAGGTCGTATGGAACCAAAAGTCTAGTCTAGCGGACTAGCGGGAGTTGGAGCATATCGAGATTCAACGGATCACGGGTCTTGAGGACATATGCATTTTGGAATTGTGAAGTCTGAAACCCCGAAAAGAAGGATAAGGCTGCGGTCTTATGAAAAACTGGTCATATGGACTAGGGGCATAGCCAGGAGGGGCTAAGGTCGGAAGGGCGTGTATCAGGAGGTCGGAGGTCAGGAGTTCGAGAGGACAAGAACTCTTTTCATCGGGGATTATGAAACCCCGAAACTCGAAATTGTCATTGAGGAAAGAGCGCGGTCATGTGCAAAAGGCTGTGCGGGTGAAGAAAGGACCTGTGGATCGGGTTTTCAAGAGAGATTCCAACAGGGAATCGAATGAGCTAATTCATCTTGAAGGGGATTTGAACGATCCTGTGAGAAGAAGGGGCGCGATGAGGAGGGATCGCCTAGATACTACATCAGGGGGTCATCTCTACAGAATACTAGAGGTAGTTCTGACTATTGTTCCACCTAAAAAGTTCTGCAAGGTAGTATCTCATACTGCAAAATTTAGCTTCTTCACAATCTGTTCAAAAGGAGAACAGAAGGACACTGCAACCACTATAGTCTCGCCCTCAGCACCTTCTATCCAACAGAAGCAGGTCGACAAGCCTACAGCAAAGCGCAAATATTCCTTCTTGACACTGTCCTTTCATGTATCTCGACTTGTTGAATATCCTCAGCTTCAACAGGTTCTTGACATACTTCCACAAACTGAGTAGTGCGATGTCTCCAGCAATACAAGCAGCTCACCAAGATGCAGATCCAACAAACGTGTTTCCCTCTCCCCCGGGAGCTCAACACAATGGAGACCATTTCTTCCTAAGGAGGGAGGATTGATCTAGGTGGATATTGGTGGCCACCCACCTTTTTCGACTAGCTCAAAACAGTTTTCTGTCAATTTTGGCAATTTACTATTTTTAGCAGGTTTTAACTTCCAGGGCCATTTTGAGGGCCTAAATGAAGGTTTTTCGAGATCGAGGTTCTCAATGATAGCTGAAGGAATAATTGGGCCCCAAAAATGAATCACTCGATGATCCCTTTCCAACGAGCTTACGCTTAAAATGGAGATCGTATGCAAAAGTTACGACCCTGGGAAGTTGACGTACTAACTTACCCAAACGAGGCCCACATGACTTTTGGCGCTTCATCTCCTAGGGTTAGGTTTTTGGATGTCTAGAGTTTTTGGCATTCTTGTTTATTGTAAAAGGGCCTTCAGAGCCTCATTGTACTCATATTCTTGTGAATGCGAGTAGCCATCACATTTCTTCTCAGAGATAAGCTGCCACCATTATAGCGAGTCTTTCACTCTGTATTTTTTCAGTCTCTGTACATTTCTTTCATTAATAGAAATCATGTATTACTGTATATCTGTGTTTATGGTTTCATCTTTGATACATTTATGTTATATTATTGGATATACACGATATCTCTGTGCATTTCCTTATTATATCTCCTCTCTCATTTCATGCAGAAAATAATCTGGATCAATGGTATCAGAGCAGGTTGTTCTTGATCGGGTTTTTTTCAGTGCATGTCCCCGACGAGGTCCGATTATAGCAAGTTGGGTCTCTATCTTGTCTCTCTTGAGGATAATATATCTCGCACACAAAATAAACCCTAAATGGTGGAAGAAAATAAAAATGATGGAGAAGACGATCGTATCAGTCTATTGCTTGAGCAAGCTCTCATGCGACAGAGGGACAAAATGATGGAGAATTTTTCCCACATCCTTCAATGCCTGCCGATAGCAACAAACAGATATTCATCAAGTGGCCACTTTGTAGGCACATTGCCTTTCAAGGTACAAGTTAATTTTGATATTTCTGTATTTGAAGGACAGATAGATGCAGAAGCCCTAGACAAATGGTTAAATCTACTAGAAGGTTATTTCTCTATTCACAATTTTTTCGACAAATAAAAGATCACCTTCACACTCCTTAAAGATCTCCCCCATGTCACACATTGGTGGGAAACTTATTGGGAACAGAGTTCCATAGAGAAGTCTGAAATATATGGGGCCAATCCCACTTGGGATATTTTTGTGGATGCGGTAAAGGAACAGTCTTACCCTATTGTAAACTATGAGGACCAGTACATGAGATGGACCACACTGCGGCAAGAGAGGGGCCAAGAAGTTCCGGAGTTCACCAATACCTTCCATACCTTGCGCACCAAGATGGGTATCAAAGACTCTGAGCGACATTTGGTTCTGAAATATTGTGGGGCTCTACACAGATACATCCAGACTGAAATGGATTTTCTGGACATATCATCACTCAGTGTTTCTTATTGATATGCTATTAAAATTAAGCAGAAATTTAAGCACCAGAACAAACGGGAGTTCGAGTCTGCAAATCCGCAACAACCAAGTATGAAAAAGACAACCCTAACAAGAAGTCTCTCAAAAACCAGTCCAAGGCACAGGAAAAGAAGGGTCATGGTAAGACAAAGAAGGACACCGAAAAATGCTGTGAGTTCCACAAAATCCCCTGGCACAACACTGATGAATGTCGCTCAAAATAGTCATTGGTGGCCGAGATCAAAGACAAAGAGATGAACCCTTATTTAGAATCTGATTCTCAAAATAATTTTAAAGGAAAGATCATTGACATGGACCCCACTGCTATTGTCACGACTGCAACAATTCAACTAGAAGAACCAACAGATCCTGAAGAGGGGGAGCGCCTTTTTCATTCACAAATGTGGGTGAAGGGGACCCCGCTGCATTTTATTGTTGATAGCAGAATCCAAAAGAAACTCATCTTAGCAGAGGTCCTCAAATAGTTTGTATTGTTGACAACACCACACCAGCAGCCATACAACATCGGGTGGCTTCGCCAAGGATGAGATCTTCATGTCAGCCAACAGTGTCGGTTGTCATATGGCATCCATCCCTATGATTGTCATACGGCATCCAGCCCAGCAAAGTGCAAAGATTCCTTTTTCACACTGTTGTATCATGTATATTGACTTGTTGAACAACCTCAACCTCAACAGGTTCTTGACATACTTCCACAAACTAAGCAGCACGATGTCTCCAACAATACAAGCAGTTCACCAAGATGCAGATCCAACAAACACATTTCCCTCTCCACTGGGAACTCAAAGAAATGGAGACCATTTCTTCCAAAGTAGGGAGGATTGATCCAGGTGGATATTGGTGGCCACCCACCTTTTTCTACTGGCTCAAAATAGTTTTCTAGCAATTTTGGCAATTTACTATTTTTAGCAGGTTTTAACTTCCAGGGCCATTTTGAGGGCCTAAATGAAGGTTTTTTGAGATTAGGGTTCTCAACTATATATGAGAGAATTATTGGGCCCCCAAAATTAATCTCCTTGACGATACCTTTCCAACGACCTATCATACACCTAAAACAGAGATCGTATGCAAAAGTTACGACCTCGAGAAGTTGATGTACTCACTTACCCAAATGGGGCCCACATGACTTTTGGCACTTCATCTCCTAGGGTTAGGTTTTTGGATGTCTAGGGTTTTTTGCATTCCTGTTTATTGTAAAAATTCCTTCAGAGACTCATTGTACTCATCTTCTTGCGAATGCGAGTAGCCGTCACATCTCTTCTCAGAGATAAGATCCCACCATTCTAGCGAGTCTTTCACTCTGTATTTTTACAGTCTCTGTACATTAGTTTTATTAATAGAAATCGTGTATTACTGTATATCTGTGTTGATGGTTGCATATCTGATACATTTCTGTTATAATATCATATATACGTGATATCTCTGTGCATTTCCTTATTATATCTCCACTCTCATTTCATGCCGAAAATAATCCGGATCAGTGGTATCAGAGCAGGCTATTCTTGATCATATTTTTTTCAGTGCATGTCCCTGACGAGGTCAGATTATAGCAAGTTGGGTCTCGAGCTTGTCTCTCTTGAGGACAATCGCTCTCACACATCCAAGAAACCCTCAATGGCGGAAGAAAATAAAAATGATGGAGCAAACGATCCTATCAGTCTGTTGCTTGAGCAAGCTCTCATGCGACAGAGGGACGAAATGATGGAGAAATTTTCCCACATCCTTCAACGCCTTCCAATAGCAACAGGAAAATCTTCATCAAGCAGCCACTTTGGAGGCACCTCGCCTTTCAAGGTACAAGTTAATTTTGATATTCTTGTATTTGAAGGACAAATAGATGCAGAATCCGTAGACAAATGGTTAAATCCACTAGACGGTTATTTCTATGTTCACAAATCTTCCGACAAAGAAAAGATCACCTTCGCACTCCTTAAATCTCTCCCCCATTTCAAACATTGGTGGGAAACTTATTGGGAGCAGAGTTCCACAAAGGAGTCTAAAATATATGGGGTCGATCCCAGTTGGGATATTTTTGTGGATGCGGTAAATGAACAGTATTACCCTGTTGGAAACTATGAGGACCAGTACATCAGATCGACCACACTGCGGCAAGAGAGGGGAAAAGCAGTTCCAGAGTTCACCAATACCTTCCATAGCTTTCACACCAAGATGGGTATCAAAGAATTTGAGTGACATTTGGTTCTGAAATACAGTGGGGATCTACACAGATACATCCAGACTGAAATGGATTTTTTGGACATCTCATCACTCATTGTTGCTTATCGATATGTTGTTAAAATTGAGCAGAAATTTAACCATGAGAACAAATGGGAGTTCGGGTGTTCAAATCCACAACGACCAAAGTATGACAAAGACGGCCCTAACAAGCAGTCTCCCAAAAACTAGTCCAATACACAAGAAAACAAGGGTCACGGGAAGACAAAGAAGGACACTGAAAAATGGTGCGAGTTTCACAAAATCCCTTGGCACAACACCGATGAATTTCGCTCAAAACAATCATTGGTGGCCAATATCAAAGACAAAGATCCCAACCCTGATTCGGAATCTAATTCTGAAAATAATGGTAAAGGGAAGATCATTGATGCGGACCCCACTGCTATTGTCATGACCGCAGCAATTCAACTAGAAGAACCAAGATATCCTAAAGAGGGGGAGATCCTTTTTCATTCACAAATGTGGGTGAAGGGGACCCCGCTACATTTTATTGTTGATAGAAGAAGCCAGAAGAACCTCTTCTCAGAAGAGGTCATCATACAATTGGGATTCTTGACAACACCACACCCGCAGCCATACATCATCAGGTGGCTTTGCCAAGGACGATATCTTTGTGTCAGCCAACAGTGTTGATTTTCATATGACATCCATCCCTTCAAGGATGAGGTATTATGTCATGTTTCCCCACTGGATGTTTTTTATGTTCTCTTGGGCCAACCATATATGTGGAAGCACCATGCTGTATATGAGTCTCGACCCCATAGTGTCATTGTGACTTTGGGGGGTCATCTCTAAAAAGTTTCACAAGGTAGTATCTCATAATGCAAAATTTAGCTTCTTCACAATCTATTCAAAAGGAGAACAGAAGGACACTGCAACCACTACAACCTTGCCCCAAGAACCTTCTATCCAATAGAAGCAGGTCGACAAGGCTCCGACAAAGCGCAAAGATTCTTTCTACACACTGTCCTCTCATGTATCTCAACTTTTTGAATAGCCTCAACCTCAATAGGTTCTTGACATACTTCCACAAACTGAGCAGCGTGATGTCTCCAACAATACAAGCAGCTCACCAAGATGCAGATCCAACAAACATGTTTCCCTCTCCCCTGGGAACTCAATGCAATGGAGACCATTACTTCATAAGGATGGAGGATTGATCCAGGTGGATATCAGTGGCCACCCACCTTTTTCTACTGGCTCAAAACAGTTTTCTGGCAATTTTGGCAATTTACTATTTTTAGCAGGTTTTAACTTCTAGGGACATTTTGAAGGCCTAAATGAAGGTTTTTTTAGATCAAGGTTCTCAAATATAGTTGAAGGAAATATTGGGCCCCCAAAATTAATCTCCGCGATGATACCTTTCCAACGAGCTATCATACGCCTAAAACAGAGATCGTATGCAAAAGTTACGACCCCAGGAAGTTGATGTACTAACTTTCCCAAATAGGCCCCACATGACTTTTGGCACTTCATCTCCTAGGGTTAGGTTTTTGGATGTCTAGGGTTTTTGGAATTCCTGTTTATTTTAAAAATTCCTTCAGAGCCTCATTGTACTCATCTTCTTGCAAATGCGAGTAGCCGTCAAATCTCTTCTCAGAGATAAGTTGCCACTATTCTAGCGAGTCTTTCACTCTGTATTTTTACAGTCTCTGTACATTTATTTCATTAATAAAAATCGTGTATTACTATATATATGTGTTTATGGTTGCATATATGATACATTTCTATTATATTATTGGATATACACGATATCTCTTTGCATTTCCTTATTATAGCTCCACTCTCATTTCATGCCAAAAATAATCTGGATCAGTGGTATCAGAGAAGGTTGTTCTTGATCATTTTCTTTTTAGTGCATGTCACCGACGAGGTCCGATTATAGAAATTTGGGTCTCAAGCTTGTCTCTCTTGAGGAAAATCACTCTCACACACCCAAGAAACCCTCAATGGCATAAGAAAAGAAAAATAATGGAGCAGATTATCCTATCAGTCTGTTTCTTGAGAAAGTTTTCACATGACAAAGGGACGAAATGACAGAGAATTTTTCCCACATCCTTCAACACCTGCTGATAGCAACAGCCGCATATTCATCAAGAGGACACCTTGGAGGCACCTCACCTTTCAAGGTACAAGTTAATTTTGATATTCATGTATTTGAAGGACATATATATGCAGAAGCCCTAGACAAATGGTTAAATCTGCTAGAAGGTTATTTCTCTGTTCACAAATTTTTTGACAAAGAAAAGATCACCTTCGCACTCCTTAAAGCTCTCCCCCATGTCAAACATTGGTGGGAAACTTATTGGGAGCAGATTTCCACAGAGGAGTCTGGAACATATGGGGCTGATCCCACTTGGGATTGTTTTGTGGATGCGGTAAAGGAACAGTATTACCCTATTGGAAACTATGAGGACCAGTACATGAGATGGAACATACTGCGGCAAGAGAGGGGCCAAGCAGTTCTGGAGTTCACCAATACCTTCCATACCTTGCACACCAACCTGGGTATCAAAGACTGTATGCAACATTTGTTTTCTGAAATACCATGGGGCTCTACACAGATACATCCAGACTGAAATGGATTTTCTGTACATCTCATCACTCGATGCTTCTTATCAATATGTTGTTAAAATTGAGAATAAATTTAAGCACTAGAAAAAATGGGAGTTCGGGTCTACAAATCTGCAACAACCAAAGTATGACAAAGACGACCCTAACAAACAGTCTCCCGAAAACCAGTCCAAGACACAGGAAAAGAAGTGTCACGGGAAGACAAAGGACACTGGAAAATGGTGTGAGTTCAACAAAATATCCTAGTACAACACTGATGAATGTCGCTCACAACAGTCATTCGTGGTCGAGATAAAAGACAAAAAGTCGAACCCTTATTTATAATATGATTCTAAAAATAATGGTAAAGGACAGATCATTGATGTGGACCCCACTGCTATTGTCGCGACCGCAACAATTCAACTAGAAGAACCAACAGAGCCTAATGAGGGGGAGAACCTTTTTCATTCACAAATGTGGGTAAAGGGGACCCCACTGCATTTTATTTTTTATAGCGGAAGCCAGAAGAACCTCATCTCAGCAGAGTTCGTCAAACAATTGGGATTGTCGACAACACCACACCCACAACCATACAACATCAGGTGGCTTCGCCAAGGACAAGATCTTTGTGTCAACCAGCAGTGTCAATTGTCATACGACATCCAACCCTTCAAGGATGAGGTATTATGAGATGTTGCCCCACTGGATGTCTGTGATGTTCTCTTGGGGAAACCATATCTATGGAAGCACCATGTTGTTTATGAGTCTTGACCCTGTAGTGTCATTGTTACTTTGGGGGGTCATCTCTAAAGAACACCAGAGGTAGTTCTGACTATTGTTCCACCTAAAAAGTGTCGCAAGGTAGTATCTCATACTGCAAAATTTAGCCTCTTCATAATATGTTCAAAAGGAGAACAGAAGGACACTGCAACCACTACAGCCTCTCCCCAAGAACTTTCTATCCAACAGAAGAAGTTCAACAAGGCTACAGAAAATCACAAATATTCCTTCTGCACACTATCCTCTCATCTATATTGACTTGTTGAACAGCCTCAGCCTCAACAGGTTCTTGACATACTTCCACAAACTAAGCAGCGCAATGTCTCCAGCAATACAAGCAGCTCACCAAGATGAAGATCCAACAAACGTATTTCCCTCTCCCTTGGGAACTCAACACAATGGATACCATTTATTCCTAAGGAGGGAGGATTGATCCAAGTGGATATCGGTGGTGACCCACCTTTTTCGACTGGCTCAAAATAGCTTTCTGGCAATTTTGGCAATTTACTATTTTTAACAGGTTTTAACTTTCGGGGCCATTTTGAGAGCCTAAATGAAGGTTTTTTGAGATCTAGGTTCTCAATGATATTCAAAGGCATAATTGGGCCCCCAAAATGAATCTTATCAACGATACCTTTCGAACGATCTATCATACGCCTAAAACGGAGATCGTATGCAAACGTTACGACCCTCGAAAGTTGATGTACTAACTTACCCAAACGGGGCCCACATTACTTTTGGCGGTTCATCTCCTAGGGTTAGGTTTTTGGATGTATAGGGTTTTTTGCATTCCTGTTTATTGTAAAAAGGCCTTCAGAGCCTCATTGTACTCATCTTCTTATGAATGAAAGTAGTCGTCACACCTCTTCTTAGAGATAAGTTGCCACCATTCTAGCGAGTCCTTCACTCTGTATTTTTACAGTCTCTATACATTTATTTCATTAATAGAAATCATGTATTACTGTATATCTGTGTTTATGGTTTCATATATGATACATTTCTGTTATATTATTGGATATACGCGATATCTCTGTGCATTTCCTTATTATGTCTCTGCTCTCATTTCATGTAAAAAATAATCTGGATCAGTGGTATCAGAGCAGGTTGTTCTTGATCATTTTTTTTCAGTGCATGTCCTCGACGAGGTCCGATTATATCAAGTTGGGTCTCGAGCTTGTCTCTCTTGAGGAAAATCTCTCTCTCACACCCAAGAAACCCTCAATGGTGGAAGAAAAGAAAAATGATGGAGCAAACGATCCTATGAGTCTGTTGCTTGAGAAAGCTCTCATGCGACAGAGGGACAAAATGATGGAGAATTTTTCCCACATCCTTAAACACCTGTCAATAGAAACAGATGCATATTCATCAACTGACCACTTTGGAGGCACCTCACCTTTCAAGGTACAAGTTAATTTTGATATTCTTGTATTTGAAGGACAGATAGATGCAGAATCCCTAGACAAATTGTTAAATCTGCTAGAAGGTTATTTCTCTGTTCAAAAATTTTACGACAAATAAAATATCACGTTCGCACTCCTTAAATATCTCCCCCATGTCAAACATTGGTGGGAACCTTATTGGGAGTAGAGTTCCACAGAGGAGTTTGAAATATATGGGGCCGATCCCACTTGGGATTTTGTTGTGGATGCGGTAAAGCAAAAATATTACCCTGTTGGAAACTATGAGGACCAGTACATGAGATGGACCACACTGTGGCAAGAGAGGGGCCAAGCAATTCTGGAGTTCACCAATACCTTCCATACCTTGCGCACCAAGCTGGGTATCAAAGAGTTTGAGTGACATTTAGTTCTAAAATACCATGGGGCTCTACACAGATACATCCAGACTGAAATGTATTTTCTGGACATCTCATCACTCGGTGTTGCTTATCGATATGCTATTAAAATTGAGCAAAAATTTAAGCACCAGAACAAACGAGAGTTCGGGTTTGCAAATCTGCAACAACCAAAGTATGAAAAAGATGACCCTAACAAATAGTCTCCTGAAAACCAGTTCAAGACAAAGGAAAAGAAGGGTCATGGGAAGACAAAGAAGGACAACGAAAAATGGTCTGATTTCCACAAAATACCCTGGCACAACACCGATGAATGTCTCTCAAAACAGTCATTGGTGGTCAAGATCAAAGACAAAGAACCGAACCCTGATTCAAAATCTAATTCTGAAAATAATGGTAAAGGACAGATCATCAACGCGGACCCCGCTACTATTGTCGCGACCACATCAATTCAACCAGAAGAACCAACAGATCCTGAAGAGGGGGAGCACCTTTTTCATTCATAAATGTTGGTGAAGGGGACCCCACTACATTTTATTGTTGATAGCGGAAGCCAGAAGAACCTCATCTCAGCAGAGGTCATCAAACAGTTGGGATTGTCGAAAACACCACACCCACAACCATACAACATCGAGTGGCTTTGCCAAGGAAGAGATCGTCGTGTCAGTCAGTAGTGTCGATTGTCATACGACATCCAGCCCTTCAAGGATGAGGTATTATGTGATGTTTCCCCACTAGATGTTTGTGATGTTCTCTTGGGCCAACCATATATGTGGAAGAGCCATGTTGTTTATGAGTCTCGACCCCGTAGTGTCATTGTTACTTTGGGGGGTCATCTCTATAGAATACTAGAGGTAGTTCTGACAATTGTTCCACCTAAAAAGTTACACAAGTTAGTATCTCATACTCCAAAATTTAGGTTCTTCACAATCTGTTCAAAAGGAGAACAGTAGGACACTGCAACCACTACAGCCTTGCCCCAAGCACCTTCTATCCAACAGAAGTAGGTCGACAAGGCTGCAGAAAAGCGCAAAGATTCCTTTTGCACACTTTCCTCTCATGTATCTCGACTTGTTGAACAGCCTCAACCTCAACAGGTTCTTGACATACTTCCACAAACTGAGCAGCGCGATGTCTCCAACAATACAAGCAACTCACCAAGATGCAGATCCAACAAACGTGTTTTCCTCTCCCCCGGGAACTCAACGCAATGGATACCATTGATTAATAAGGATTGAGGATTGATCTACTTGGATATCGGTGGCCACCCACCTTTTTCGACTGACTCAAAACAGTTTTCTGGCAATTTTGGCAATTTACTATTTTTAGCAGGTTTTAACTTCCAGGGCCATTTTGAGAGCCTAAATGAATATTTTTTGAGATATAAGTTCTCAATAATATCCAAGGGAACTATTGGACCCCCAAAATGAATCTCCTCGATGATACCTTTCCAACGACCTATCATATGCCTAAAACGGAGATCATATGCAAAAGTTACAACCTTGCGAAGTTGATGTACTAACTTACCCAAACGGGGCCCACATGAATTTTGGCACTTCATCTCCTAGGGTTACGATTTTGGATGTCTAGGGTCTTTGGCATTCTTTTTTATTGTAAAAAGGCCTTCAGAGCCTCATTTTACTCATATTCTTGTGAATGCGAGTAGTCGTCACATCTCTTCTCGGAGATAAGCTACCACCATTCTAGCGAGTCTTTCACTCTATATTTTTACAGTCTCTATACATTTCTTTCATTAATATAAATCGTGTATTACTGTATATTTTTGTTTATGGTTTCATCTATGATACATTTATGTTATATTATTGGATATACATGATATCTCTATGCATTTCCTTATTATATCTCCGCTCTCATTTCGTGCCGAAAATAATCCAGATCATATTCTTTCTCTCTTGGACTTTGAATGATAATGCATTCCCCCCCAGAAATATGTGTGTGGACACCATTTAGATATATTCAAGGCTCCACCCAGTGTGTCTCCATTTTTTGTACCAAGCACTACAACCCTCCATTTTATTGTAATCTATTTGAAAAACACTCTAAAGAAAATGGTGCCCCTTTTATTTTTTCGACTTCGAAAAGATCCTCCAATAGTTTCTTCATCTTGCTCTAAAACTTGTTCCTCAAACTTTACCTTTCCAAATTTTTCATCTTTCAAATTCGGAACACTTAGAAATTTTCAAGTCAATTCTTTTTTGATTTTCAGTGAATTTAATGAACACTCCTTTGATGTACATTATAGGAGTTACCTTCAACTCCTATGATTTACATTGGAGGATTTCTCCTTAACTTTGTCGATGAGATTTTGTGAGTTCTTTATGTTTTCTTCGATTGGCCCTTTTTATTTCCCAACTTACTTGCAACTCCTTCGATTTCATTCAAGGAGTTTTTTCAAACCTCTCTGAATGAATCAAACACATTTCATTTTAAGTACTTTGATGCACATAGGAGAAATTCCCATGAATTCCTATGATGTACATCGGAGGACTTACTAGCAACTTCATCGATTTAAAATTATTCACCCACCTGCATTCAATGTGAAACTCGTCAAACTTATATATTTGGATGCTCAACCCCTCCAGCCTTTATTGATTAACTCAATGCTAAAGGATAAATACCATACCCCATTCAACTATCTCAAAGTACTTCACCTCCAATCCATCGACATACTCCACATGGAAAAAACTCATCGGGTAAGATATGGGTCTACCTTACACCCGTCCTTTCACTTATCATATATTTCTAGGGTTAGGGTTTTCTCTATTTTATTTATTGTTTCCCTAGAAAACACATTTTCCCCCCCCATACCTCCAAGGTGAATTTCTTCACCTTCCCTATTTTAACTCTAAGATTTCCTTCAATAAACCATTAGTATAGCCTAAAATCCTTTTAAGTCGAGTCTCATACTCATACTTCACCACAATCCTGAACTCGCACGACCTTGGCACAAAAAAAGGTGGCCTTAACCTTGATCAATCTTCCTGGGCCACAAAAATCTCTTAAACCTACCTCTACAAACCACGGAAATATCACCACTTCCCTACACGTTTCCGTTAGTTGTAGACATGTCGCAAGTGCAAGTAGGAAAACCCTAGAACCCAGTTAGAAGGTGAGAGCACTAGCTTATGTATTTACCTCATCACTAATAGAGTATCCAAAAACTGAAATCCACTGCTAATTGAAAATCCTAAGAACTTGATGCTTAAGGAATAATAAAACTTTCCCCATAGGCTTAACCTCTTCTAAGACTTAACAATTTTTTGAGATTCCCCTTTGTGGATCGACATACTTAGTATTAAAACCATCGATGTTTTTGAATATATTCAAACCATTGCCTCTGACCACTTCTAAAGAGTTAAAAATAACATCTCCCAGTGACACTCTAACCTTATCGGAGCACTTCATGTTAACTCCTCTGATGTATCAGAAGAGTTTGCATTAACTCCTATGACACAGTGGAGGAATTTTAGTTAACCTTGTTGATTCCTTTCATCGGTGGTCCTATCATTAACTGTATCGATGCCTATTGTATCAATTCATGCTAGTCCATCTGATAGCCTTTGGAGGATTTGTTGTTAACCTCTTTGATTTACATTGGAGAAGTCAATATTAATTTGTTTTATTTCGACTTCTAAGACCTTTTAAATCCTTTGTCTTCTTTGAACTACACCATATTTCTCACTATGCCTTCTATCATTTTATCATATTTGAATGATGATATCCCACCAAGATTCAAATCAAGAAAGGCATCGGGTATCTAAATATACTTTTATAGATTAAATTTTGTATTAGTTTTGATTTTAGTCTTCGCACTAATCCAACCTTTTCCTTGTAGGTTCAAATATGGCTCCTAAAAAATAAGTGAGAAAGGACTCTATTACTGAGGCCTTCAGTATATATCGACAGATCGAATATGAATGAAATGTGGTCGAAGACACATATGATGACACCTTTTGGACTCTTGGAAAAGGAGGGAGAGACACTCAAGTGGGGCGATTTGTATCGCATGTTTAAGAAGTCAAATTTCCCCACTAAAGATGAAGACCAAGATGAGTTACAAATATTTATAAATATCTAGAGATATGTAATATTCATAGTCACATCTCGTTCTCATATATTCCTTTGTGCAAATTCAATCAGTTGGATCATAAAACATGTTGATCTAGGAAATAGATGTGCTCGCAATGTCAGGGGGGAACCCATAACATCATTTTGAGCCAAGGACATGGAAAAATGTTATCACCTCAACAAAGGAGAAAAAATCTAGATATAAATATTTTTGATGAGTTCCATCACACAACAAAATAACTATTCCCTAAGTGGTACAAACCTGAAAAAAAATTCAAGCACAGACCAAAGGGAGCTTACCCCACAGTTTTCTTGAGGATGCCCTATCAGTATAGGATGGTTGTGTTATGTTGGTTGTACAATGAACCATATGTATACAATTTCCTCCTATCGTACATGTCGTTGATCTATTATTGTGAAAATGAGGGACTTCCATTCCATTTGGATGAAATTTCATCAACAAATATGACATCATCTCTCACCACGTTCGTAGAAGCACGGCCCAGGACCTTACCAAGTTTCCTTATTTCCTTGTACCTTCTGGAAATTATGTGTGTGTCCCATCAAAATCCAAAGATGGTATGGATATGGAATCCCTTAGAAACAACAATCCAAATATACTGTAAAGTGATCTGGGAGCACAAGTATTGAACACAATATCAGAAGATCCGTGAGCATTTATTGGCTCCCCTTTTGGAATTGATATTTTGGACAATGCCCACATGCATGAATTATAAGGAGACAACCATCATAAGAAGAATTAGGGACTGGTATCTCATGGAACATGGCACTTATATAATGGTGTTGAGTGTTATGAACCCCCCTCATTTGCTTCCCTAGTTCATGCTAGATAAATTAGTGCTCTAGGAAATAACGTATCAAACTATAATCCATGGACTATGAGGGATATTGTATCAAGTTAAGAAAGAAATATGGCCACCACTATCGTTGTATGTAGGAACCTACTTCTTCTCAAACAACAAGAAATCACAATAAGAGGTAAACACCCGATTGTCTTATCATTTTGGAGAATAACGGTTCAAAAGGAATGACCCTAAGGGGGTCGTAGAATATCATTTTAACAAAATAAGACTCCCCTGGGAATACAAAACAGAGACTTGGGATGAGGAATAAGTGCATCACAGTGCACAAACCTATGATGGTGTTGTATTCCAAAGACATGGTCAACCCATAGGAAGGATTGAAGATGAAAAGAGAGAAAGAGGAGAAGCTTGAAAGAAGGAATAAGAGGAAGAAACAGAGGGGTAATTGATCTATATGGATATCGGTGGCTACCCACCTTTTCCAACTAGCTCAAAACAATTTTCTGACATTTTTGTAAATTTACTATTTATAGCAGTTTTTACTTCCGAGGCCATTTTGAGGGCCTAAATGAAGGTTTTCGGTATTGAGATCCTCAAATATATATGAAGGCATGATTTATCCTCCAAAATGAATCTCCTCAGTGATACCTTTCCAATGGGCTATCACACGACTAAAACGGAGATCGTATACAAAAATTACGACCCCGGGAAGTTGATGTACTAGCTTACCCAAACGGTGCCCACATGACTTTTGGTGTTTCATCTCCTAGGGTTAGGTTTTTGGATGTCTAGGGTTTTTGGAATTCTTTCTTATTGTAAAAAGGCCTTCATAGACTCATTGTAACTCGCTTCTTTTGAATGCGCACTGCCATCACATCTCTTCTCAGAGATAAGCCGGCACCATTCCAACAAGCTTGTTTCCGCTGCATTTTACAGTTTCAACTTATTTCGTTATTGAATAGAAAACCAGTTTTACTGTATCTCTATTATTTTGTGTTAAGCACCTGTTAATAATTTGTATTCATTTCATTCTTCTCATAAAATCTGGATAAGTGGTATCAGAGCGGTCTTCTCCTTGTCGTCTTAATACATGTCCCCAACGAGGTCGGAGTACAAAGAGTTGGGTCTCGAGCTTGTTTCTCTTGAGGAAAGAAGCTCTTGCATGCCCAAGATACCTCCCATGGAAGGAGAAAAGAAA
>ML779197.1:1284492-1304049 GCA_009831015.1 Picea engelmannii
GGAAAGTTTGTATTCTTCGTGATTCGCTCTCAGAATAAGAGAAAGATCGTAGCCACATCCAGGGTCTCTGCGGCCGACCTCTCCACACAGCAGAAGCAAGTAGATAAGGTCGTGGAAGAATAATCGGATATCTTCTCCTCACCTACAGGGGTACCTCTGCACTGCCAGGTCAAGCACCCCATCGATCTGACCCCTGACGCACCGCTACCCAATGTTCCAGTCTATCATCTCTCTTTGTTATAAAATGAGGAGATCAAGAGATAGATCCAAGAACTGTTCCACAAGGGGCACATACGCCCTAGCTCATCACCTTGCAGGAGCCCAATCGTGCTGGTACAGAAGAAAGATGGAACCTGGTGACTCTGTATTGATTACCGGGCTCTGATTAAAATCACTGTCATAAACCGATACCTGATTCCTTGAATTGATGACCTCCTTGATCAACTCACGAGGGCCAAATACTTCAGTAAGATTGATCTGAAGTCTGGCTACCACCAGGTCCCAATAGAACAGAAAGATGTATGGAAGACTGTCTTCAAGTCAAAGGAAGGACTTTTTGAATGGTTGTTCATGCCCTTTGGTTTGAAAAATGATCCAACCACTTTCATGAGGATGATGGATGATATCCTGCAACCATTCACCAATACTTTTGTAGTGGTGTATCTGGATAACATTCTAATTTATAGCAAGACTTGGGATGAACACTTGCAGAATATTCAGTAGGTTCTGCACACCTTGCGGCAGCACAAGCTATACGCCAACCTAGAAAAATGCTCCTTCGGCATGGACAGGGTCCATTACCTGGGATACATCATTGATCAGCATGGCGTACATGTGGATCCAGCCAAGATCCAAGTCATCCGTGACTGGCCAGCCCCAACAACACTCACTGAGATTCGAAGCTTCTTGGGACTTGCTAATTTCTACCGCAGGTTCATGTTGGGTTTCTCCCATATTGCATGGGCCCTCAACCAAATAAACAAGGGCGGTGGTAAGGAAAAATTTGCGTGGGGCCGGTCCCAACAACAAGCATTCGATGATTTGAAGCAGTGCTTGTGCTCAGCCCCAGTACTTTCACTACCAGGCCTGCAACATCCCTTTGAGATCAAGACATATGCTTTAGACTATGTCGTGGGCACCGTTCTCACTCAGAACGACCACCCCATGGCCTATCATAGTGAGACACTGTCAGATACTATCTGTAAGTACCCTACTTACGACAAAGAAATGTACTCCATTGTGCAAGCATGTCGCCAGTGGAGACATTAAATTCTTGGGAAGGAGACAATCATCCACACTGATCATAAGCCACTGCAGTTCATGTAGACACAGGGAAAACTGCAAAATGACCACCATCAAAAGTGGTCCACATACTTGCAGCAATTCCACCTCAACATCAAGTATAAAACAGGAAGCACCAATCGCATCGTTGATTGCCTCAGCAAACCGCAAGTCACGACACTCACCACGGTGCTAGACTCTTGCGGCCATGAGACATCTGTATGGCCCCAACTCTATGAGACAGACCCTGAATTCACCACCACCTACCAAATGTTGGGTGAAAATGTAGTTGTCGATAATTTCCATCTTCAGGATGGGTTGGTGTCGTTTGGGCCATATCTGTGTTCCATCAAGCGAGTGAGTGAAGTTGATCTAGGAATCCCACTACAGTCAGGTGGAAGGACACTTTGGCGTCAAAAAGACAGTGGCGATGCTACAGAAACATTTCTACTGGCCAAAAATTCGACAGGAGGTCAGCAAGTATATCAGGTCCTACCTGCGCTATTGCCAAACTGACCACTAAGAAACAGGGCTTGTACACCCCTCTTCCTACTCCTAACAGGCCATGGGAATCCATCTCAATGGACTACATGTCGGGCCTCGCATCCACCAAGCAGGGAAATGACTGTGTTTTTGTGGTTGTTGATCACTTTTCTAAGATGGCGATTCTGGTTGCCTGCAAGAAGAGCATCACAGCAGAGGCCACTGCCAAGCTCATCTTTGAACGAGTCTGGGTACATTTTGGAATCCCACAAACCATTGTCTCAGATCGGGATAGTCGATTTCTTAGCACATTCTGGTCAAGCCTCTAGTCACTGTTGGACACCAAGCTCACCAAATCCACAGCCTTCCACCCCCAGACAGATGGCCAAACTGAGGTTGTAAATCGAATGATTGTGCATATCCTTTGCATGTATAATTCAAAGACGCCTCGCACATGGGATGAGATCCTTCCTTATGTCTATCATAGCTACAACCGAGACTTTCATAGCTCAACCGACCACAACCCCTTTCAAGTGGGGTTGGGATTCCAACCATTGGGTCCCATAGATGTTGCACTTCCCCTTGCGGTCACCTCGACTGACTCATCTCCTGCTCCAACTGAAGCTGACAAAGCCACCCAATTCATTGAGCAGATCCATCACATCCGCCAACAGGTTCAGGATATCCTACAGAAGTCCAATGACAAGTACAAACAGTGTCATGATCAACATCGGGTGCCGCATAAGTTTCAGGTGGGCGACAAAGTTTGGTTGCACTTGCAGAAAGAACGCCTTACAGGACCCCATCGGAAGCTTCGCCCACTCTGTTATGGACTGTACACTATCACCAAGGCTATGGGGGATAATTCTTTTGAGCTCAACATTCCTCCTTTCCTTGGCCTGCACCTAGTGTTCAACATGGATCTCCTTCGCCCTTATTTCCCACCATTATTGGACACCTCAGAAGTAGTAGAACAGCTGACACCAACAGAGCTCAACCCCGAATGCATACAACAGGAATACAATGATCATATTTTGGACAGACAGATCAATGGCACTCGACAACAAAGGATCCAGCTTTATCGAGTCGTCAAAGCAGGGCAACTCCTGCACCAAGGCAAGTGGCTCACCCGGGGCCAAATTCAACAAAAATTTCCTCATCTAATGGGGGACCTCAAAAAAATGGAGGCCATTTCTTCCTAAGGAGGGAGGATTGATCCAGATGGACATCGGTGGCCACCCACCTTTTCCAACTGGCTCAAAATAGTTTTCTGACATTTTTGGCAATTTACTATTTTTAGCAGTTTTTACTTCCGAGGCCATTTTGAGGGCCTAAATGAAGGTTTTTTGGTATAGATCTCCTCAATTATATTTTAAGGCATAATTTATCCCCCAAAATGAATCTCCTCGGTGATACCTTTCCAACGGGCTATCACACGCCTAAAACGGAGATCGTATGCAAAAGTTACGACCCGGGGAAGTTGATGTACTAGCTTACCCAAACGGGGCCCACATGACTTTTGGCGTTTCATCTCCTAGGGTTAGGTTTTTGGATGTCTATGGTTTTTGGCATTCTTTTTTATTGTAAAAATTCCTTCAGAGCCTCATTGTAACTAGCTTCTTGCGAATGTGTGCTGCCGTCACATCTCTTCTCAGAGATAAGTCGCCACCATTCCAGCAAGCTTGTTTCTGCTGCATTTTACAGTTTCAACTTATTTTGTTATTGAATAGAAAACTTGTTTTACTGTATCTCTATTATTTTGTGTTAAGCACCTATTAATAATCTGTATTCATTTCATTCTGCTCATAAAATCCGGATCAGTCATCTCACGTTTCCATCTTTGTGCACTCAGGATTGGCAGAAGAAGAAAAAATGTCATATGATAAGAAAAGAAGGGATAAAGAGAAGGTATACACTGAAAAAGAATGTTGTTTCCAAGAAGAAGAAAAGGCTAAGGCCACAACTGAAGCTAAAGAAAAGGTCGTAGCACAAAGATAAACTGAAGAGAAAGTGGAAACAGAAAAAGTAGTAATGGAAACAAGAGAAGCAATGGAAAATGCAGTCGAAGAAGAGATACAAAGAGATATGTCGAGACTAGGAATGATGACACTCAACTAATGGATATTTACATCCCATAGGTATCAACAGTAGGCACCAGCACACAAAAATCTTTCAATGGTTTAGGACTAGGTTTGTGGGCTCCATTTCAACCAAGTGAGGTGTCAAATTTAAGAAGCTTCACTTATGACAACAAGTCTAGCAAGATCATGCAATAGAAAGTAAATAAAGTATCGACAACTCAAAGAATGTCAATCTCAATCCTTATGTAATTTCCCATAACAGGAGATGTGAGGGAAAATCCAATATCCACCACCTTAGTTGGAACTTCATTCATGAAATCTAATGAAGATGATATTCAAAGGTTGTACTAGAAAAAACAAGAGAATGAAGCAAGAAATCGGGAACTTGAAGAGAAACTCAAGCAAATGAAGGTAGACGAAAGGAGTGTCAATAGCGTCAAGGCAAGCACTAAGAAAGTAAGGAAATTGTTGGAAGAAGCCATCATAAATATGTATGCACATCTACATGTCTTCCAACAAGTTCCCACCATTGTCATATATCATCATGGTCATGCACAAGAAAAACTCACAAAATTTAACACGATCTAGGAAAGGATGATTTATATCAACCAATGGATCACGAAGAATATTGATGTACCACCTAATCTTTATCACCCCTCTAGAATGGAGAGGAAAACATATATATATTCATTAGAGTGTTGTCAATAGGATGAGAAAAGAGATGATAAATAAAATACCAAATCAATGGAAATATGATCGAAACTACACAAGGCTGCTCAAGAATTACTTAAACAATGTCGACTTCCTCAATTAGAAGAACTCAAGCAAAACTTGGTCATGGAGTAGTTAGTGGAAAATTTTCAAGATAGCACAAATCATCAGTGAAAGTTCACCGAATCAAATACCAAACTGACCATATACCTAATAGAGAAGTATATTATACATCCTACTAAAGTCCACACCATGATCCAAGCATTCATGGCTACTATGTCTCAGGATATGCAAGTAATCAAAGACAACATAACTATGCATGCTACAAAATTAGAAGAATTACTCTATCAAAGGATCATTTCCTTGTATGACCATTTGGAGGTGTGAAAATTTTACCTCATGGACATGAATCCTTTATTAAGAAAAAATAGCAATCAGAAATTACTATTAACTGTCTTTTATTTTGTCTTTTTCTCAACCAAACCCAATTTTTTCCTTATTATGTACACTTGTCACTTAGCAAAAGGAAACTAGATAGTTTTGTAACAACTTCTTGAAGGTGAATAAAAAGAGTCACATAGTATTTACAAATGATTGTATAAAATAAATAAGATGCCCATTTTGTAAGGGCTCTGTTGACGAGTCTGAATGGCTTGTCAAGAAGGTAAGGGAGAATTCTTGATGGCAGGTCCCAATTAGACCTACTCTCATTTGGTGTAGTGTTTTGCATAAGTATATGGGCCTCACTACCACTAAGAATTAAAAGAACAAAATGGGTAAAATAGTGAACTTTCCCCCAAATTTTCTAAATAATCCTAAGGATAATGTAACTATAAGGAAACTAATCTAATCTAACTAATTCTAACCTATCCCGAAAGAAAAACTAAAAGAATGAGTACATCAAAAGATAACACCATGAGAACCATAAATAGTTCAAGTATTATAATGATAAATGAAAACAACAATGCTACAGATACATAGACAAATAGTTGTACCATACATCCATAACATCATTTATGTACCCACAAGGAAACATCTGACGGCATAAGAAAACAGAACAGAGTGAAAAAATAGTTCATACAACAAAATCCTATCTATTCATTTAGAATGTAAATGCATAAAGAATAGTCTCCAATACATCCATCAACATCACATATTTATGAAATGCCTCCTTCTATTTATTACTTAGAATTAATAGTACAATATTTTGTTACAAAGGGAAAAAGAAATTCTATATCCACTAAGTTCTCTTTTATAAGATGAGAGAGAGAGACTCCTTTTCTATATGTTCCTTTTCTCACATTTCAAAAATGAAAATGTGAGCATTAAAAAGATAAGTTTAACATACTCGTGAGTGATCATTTTCTCGCTAAGGAAGTTTATAAATGATATTTGTTAAAAAACAATCATTGACTCTATCCATTGGAATGATCTTTTTATCTTTGAAAGTTTCTAGGTGTTTCTGTATTCTACCTATTGATTAAGATCTTCTTGGATTCTTCTCATCTGTCTAATATTTCCATTGAGTTATTTTTTGCTCAATTTTGTTGCTTGTAGCGTGAGATATGACTTCTTGAAGTCTGGATAGTCGGTTCTTCAATTAAATTTGTGTTCCATCTATGTTTTACATTTTCATACCATTTCCACTCAACATATTTAAACTCTCTTGGTTCCATCCTCTTCTTATCCTTTCCATATTTCCATTGATCCATCATGAGACTTATTTTGTTGTATGTATCCCCGAATATGACTGTTGGAAGTTGTTATGGTCATTTTTCCTCCTAATTCATGGTATGGTATTTTCTTCATTTTATGACATGTTCTATCACTTGTTTGGCCCGAAGACATGTACCACTACGTTCCTCTACTCTATACCTTTCCAAATAGGTATCACAGGCTCAAATCTGACACCCGTAGCCAAAGTATGGCCATTTAAAAAATGGTCCTCAACATCCATTGATCATGCATGTGGGTTATTCTGGACATGTGTGTGGTGGAAAAAATTCACAACCATTGATTTGGAAAGAAGACAGATATGGTATGTTGATGTAAAAGGTTGTCATCGTTGAATGGATCCATAGGAGCATCGAAATGCTGGAGAAAGAGATATTATGGAAAAAAGGTCATCATCGGTGAACTGGTTAATTTGGATCATCGAATGATGCTAGGTACAGATTGTCGACGATTTTCCTAAAGACATATCATCATCGGTGATATCCTACAAAGAACGGGGAGAAATTCCATGATGTTTCCCGACGCCGAAAAGGTTTCTCTAATGAGGATGGGCCATTGGAATAAATCCACGTGGAGATATGATGTTCAATGATAATCATAAAAATATTATATTGTAATGACATGGAAAGATTTGGACCCAACTAGTACATAGTACATTATTGTATCCCAGGTACATTCGAGAACCAATCTATATTTTCCATTTGTGTTGTGGCATGGCTTGTTGAGGTGAGACTATCGTCATCAATGATAAGGGATAACTCACGAAGGACATATTTCGATGGTGATTCCTAGACATTTATGTTGTAAAGGAATCTTCATCAACACTACTAGATCTAAGAAATAGTGAGGTGTCAGAGGAAAAGGGTCGATGATATCTAATGGATTGGGGTTTTGTTTCTATGGATGATTTGGCTCCTAAAAGGTTCAAGTCTTGTGAGGAAGTAAAGTCTATTACAATAAGGATATCGTCGTCAATGATATGAGATGTTTCACAATGGAATAACTCTTTGGAATTTTCCCGACAAAATAAGGTGATCGTCAGTGAACTAAAAAAGGGAAGGCACTTTGTTAGCAGTGGGAGGTCGATGATATAGAAAAGGGAACTGTGCATTAACAACAACCATATATTTGGTGATTGAACAGATCTGGATCATTCACTAGAGGAGGTTCGTTAGAGTGCTTGAGAGTGGGGGGGATATGGAGCTATGACGATGAATAAGACACATGTCAACACTTGATTGGATAAGCCATGGTGCCTTATGATGATGTGTATGGCCATGTAAATCCATGTGTCATGTGGATGACATGCCATGTGTCAAGGTGATTTTTAGTTTTGGGTCATGGTTAGTGATGAGTCTTGATGACACATGTCATGCCAGATGGAACGTGGTGGAAGTGCCACGTGTTAGAGGTTCTACTTGGTGAAGCGATAGGACGTTAACTTTCTATCAAATTTGAAACACCAATAATATCAAGGTCATTGATCGATGTCTCCCGAGGGTCGTTGTATCTGTTAGAGGAGGAAATCACCTTCGACGAGTGGAGAAGAGAACGAAGGAAAAGAGTGATGAATCCATAATGAAGAAAATTTAATGATGTCATCGTCAGAAACCGAGGGTCGGTGGAATCCAAGTGATAGAGAAGAGGGACTCTGATGACACAAAGTTCATCATTGGAAAATGGGTCAAAGGACTAAAGACCCTAAATGAATAGCTCCTGCTGACGAAGAGGACATGTGATGGGTTCCACATGGGTTCCACATCGGATGGTACAAATGAGAGGGAGCCATGTGGATTCCACATGGTCGTGAGGTGAAAGAGGTGAGTGAAGATTTGGGAAACTTTGGGAGGCCATAACTTTTGATCCATAACTTGGATTTAAGTATGTTTATAGTCATTGGAAAAATATTGATGAGTAGAATCCAACTATGAGGTTTTTTTTTAAGGAAAATAATAGAAGAAAATAAGGAGAAAATTCAATAGGCATCGATCCTAGGTTTTCAAAAAAAGGGAAGGAGATCAAGGGATTCTCCCACATTCATATCAAGGCTTGATCAATCATGAAGAGAGGATATCCTTCTAACCTGCTCCTGCAACCACAAAAATATACGAGATCATCTATGCATTTAAAATGACACTCGCCAATACATGAGAAATATTAAATTTCCTTGTCTTTAAGAAAACTTATGAATAATTATTGAAAATGAAGAGGAGAGGTTTCTTGAAGGAAATCATCTATGATCTAGATTAAATAACTATCATCATAGTTGCATGAGCCTAATCTCTAGAACATAGATTAGTGACCTTATGATTCAAGATAAGAGTTTTTCAATATATGAGAGTATAAAGATTAAGATGTTAGGCACCACATGATAGAAAGAGTATGTAGAATTTGAATAAGTAATTCAAAAAAAATATTAATAACCAACATCAAACTCATTCAATATATGCATTAGATCATTGAACCCTACATACACATAATATTATCAAGCACTTCGGAATCTGTAAGAGGTATTAATATAATGTGTCAATTCTATCACACAAATTTCGATGAAACATCATAGGTAAAATAAGACTCATGATGGAATTTGAAATCATGAGATCAAAAGAGATAATAAACCTCCAGCAAAAAAATCTTCAATCAATACCAAACCCAAACTCCCTCAAGGTAGACAAGGAATTAGCGTTAGAATCAAATAGTAGAGGACTAGGAAATAGGTTTGAAATTTTATTAGGGGGGGATTTTCTTTTTCTTGTAAAAGAAAAAGGGGGGTTATTGTGGCCACAAAAAATGGTGACACACTAGAAGAACCAATTATCTCTTTCAAAAGAAGTCTAGGGATTATACTTCATATCTAAGTTTTAAAGATAAGCTCAAAAAACTAAAGATAATTTCTCAATAATCATGGTACCACAATGATGCAAAAAATTATAAAATATATAATCCAAAATTTCTAGTACTTGTAATCTAACACACCTTTTTCAAAGAGCCAAGTAATGAGGTAAATTATTTTATTGGTTGCACACTCCAGATTGGTTTTGTGGTTTGACCATGTGTTTTTAATTTTAATAATAAGAAGACATATACATAATTTTGTTCCTCATCTCTCTTTTCCCAGCATTGCTTCACTGTCAGCGAGTGTCCATAGTGTCGACGAAAATGCCTCAGTAACATACAAGCATGGCCCCACTACCACCAGGCATCCATATCCCTGATGGGTTTACTTTTAATTCACACATTATTGATAGTTCTTTCAACTTCCTTTTTTATTTTAGAATATCCTCACCCTTTTGGATTTAGAAATAGATATGGATATGCACAAAGGGTGTGAAGGAATCAGGGTGGGATGAGAGTTTATTTGATTTGTTGAGTAGATGTTATGAATTTTAGTTTCACCCATAGGTCTCCCCAAAAACCACCATAGTATTGGCCATTTTATTAATATGAAGTGGATGGAGCTCAAAGAAAAGAGTGGATAGCCACTTTCCTATACTTATGGATTATCATGGTATGCTCAAAAGGTACATGTTTTCCACCACAATTATCAGTCCATACCCACAGCTAAGAACTTCATGAAAGAAAATTTAGATAGATTAGCTCATGCATATTATGACTTGTAAAAACTTTCTTCAACATGTGACCATAATTGGACCATCCCCTCACCAAAATTTTAAGGAGTAATCCTCAAGGTAGACCAAGAAGTCAGTTCAGCTCAAGGAACATACCAACATTCAAATCAGAATATGGAAGGAATTTGCAAAAGCAGAAGGTAAGACTAAAATAAGAATTCAATTCATAAAGAAGAAAAATAAACTAAAGTGAATCTAAAGCTAGAATGTCAGTCACCAAGAGAGAATGAAAAATGACTGAAAGGTAAAAAGACAAAACCCAACAACAAGTACAAATTTGGGGGAAACAACAGAGAAAATGTTTTCAATGAAGGCTTGGAAAGTAAGCCAAGGGAAATAACCAATCAATAATTGTTAATCATTTAATATCAAGCCCAATGAAAAGTTTCCCAGAGTTAAGTTCTAAAATTAAGGACAAACAAGATTACGAGAATTGATGATTTAGTGAAAAAAATTTGTAACACAATTCTCCAATCCGATTGTCACATACACTTTTTCTTTCATTTATTGCAACAAAATAATTTTCCAAGAATCTAGAAAAAAATGGGTTAATATAGATGCCCAATCAAAACAGATATTCAAAAACCAATTACATGAAACATTCCACAAACCTATGAGATCTTGAGCAATTCCTTTGCATATTTTAAAGTAATTAATTTTTCAATAGAAAATAAATTTTATATTTCTCACCAAAGTGCCATTTTCCCTTTTCTATAAAAGACAATCATTAACCACATAGATCCAAATAATTCAATATGATAAGGAAAAGAGGAAGAATGATAGTTATGGAGGTCATCAAAATAGTCATTAAAATGACTCCAAACATCAACTAGATTGGAAAGCAAAGTGTAAATGTATGAATGAGACTATATTTCTAATCAGTTTTTAGTCGGTGATGATCTTCGTTGATAAAAATGTCACTAAGGAATTTGAGTAGCCACGTTTAGATTAACACTTCCTTAAGTTTCTTTCATTTCAAGAGAAAAATAACGAGTTGTTGATTGCACGAGCCATTTACCCAACCTGTATAACAAAAGAGAAAGGTCTAATCAACTTTAGACAATTTGGGAATAATTCTTCCTCTAAATGACTGATTTATTGAAATGAAATTAAACTAAAAATAAAAGTAAAGATCAAAATTAAACTAATCCTAGGAAAGCATGCTAATCTAATGTAAAATTAGACTATATGTTTTATCATCAAACAAATTTTATCACGAAGTATCCATTGGATGTCGATTTAGTCAAATATCACATTCTTAATCTTGGGAAATAAGGAATACTTTCTTTCCCATAATATTCCCTTCAACATGAGGCTTAGTGTTGTTGATAATTGTGAGATTTAAATCCATGTACATAACTGTTGGGCTCTAAAGATGTCTTAAAATATAACCTCTATGCATCATCCAAAGGTAGGCATTGGTGCAAGTGTTTTACTTGTTTCCTACGTAGGTTCTTACCTTTCATTTTCAATACCCGTCCTCGAGAGATGCAACCCCTGCAAAGGGACAAAAATCGTAACAAAAGTAACAACAATTGTTCCATTCAAATGAACAGAAAAAGGAACAACAATCGTGACAAGGGAACGACAGTCGTTATATTGGGCTGAACTAATGTTGTATTAATTTTGTTGTAGTACTTGTCAAACTATCTAATTTTTCAACCCGGGGTTCGTAAACTGACGAAGCACATGCAAAGTATATGCAATATTGAAGAGGGACTAATCTAATCTAATGTTTAAGCTACAACTGAAATTGAATCATTAATCTAACACATGACTGAAATCGAATCATTAATCTAACACACGACTGAAATTGAATCATTAATCTAACACACGACTTGGAATTGAATTAATCTAGTTGTGTAAATGAAATTAATCTAGGAATGGGAAATTGCGTGAAGGAAATTAATCTATAAATGGAGAACTACATGAAGGAAGAGAAGATACAACAAGTGAAGAGTTGAATGGCATAACAACATATGAGAGCTCTCACCAATGAAGCCATCTTACATTCAATAATCAAAACAATCTTCATAACAGAATAATGAAAGCATGAAAACCAAAACCATAAATCAAAGCTAAGAATCCATTTCTCTTTTGAATCCTAATGACTACCACTAAATGACTACGAAATAACTCTAATTAATTGAATCCTCTAATTCCTATTCTACTTCAATCCTCATGAAGAGAGAGCACTCTCTTTTATACATGAGAGCCTTGAAGATAAGATAACCATCTCATTATTACAAATCCACTTTTCTCTCAACTTATTTCCCATTATTACAAAATATAATCCCTTCAAATCCTCACACATATCTCTCATATATCTTGGATAAGATATTCCAACCAAATCTCCATGATATTCTCCTTGGAATGGGATTGAATTATCTCCTCAAATATTGAAATGGTGGAGGAAGTATTCGAGAAGTCCTTTTGAATTAATCCTTCTCATATTCCTACACATTACAAAGCTCACACATATTTGAGATATATATGAAAACATGTTGATTTTCTAACATTTAATCACAAATTCCTTTTAAATACTAAAATGAATAAAGTGGAGAACAATAAGGTGAAACCCAAGTATATTTATGGAAATGATATCGTGAAAGGATAATGGGGAGATGAAATGTGGAGAATGGTGAAGGGAAAGGTGGATGAGAATAGGACATTTCTGAGCCCCAACATACCCCCCAACTTAACTTGTTGCATTTCCTCATGCAACCATGCATGGATCTTCTCAAAAAAAATTTGGCATCTGAGTGTTGGCTTTGAGTGATGATAATAAATGTTTCCAATATGGGATTTACATGAGTAATAGCTGACATTTTCTCATGGTTGGTTCTTGTGTGACAACCATGAATATAAAGAATGTTGGTTCTTGTGCTAACAACATTCATTTCGTTATTTGTTCTCTTGCTGTTATGATAATAATTTTCCCATATTCTTACTACAAAATGTATGTTATCAATGTACATAAGAAAAACATCACTGAGTATAAGAAATCCCTTCTTTTGTATATGTGTGAATCATGTCAACATGTATACCAATGATTATGAAGCAAAGTGCAACAAAGTGTCATTGGAAAAGAAATGTTCATAAATGGTAAATGAGATGAAAAATGGAATGATGGTAGTGGAAAAGTGGAGTGATGATAGTGAATAAAGTCCCCTACCCCCCAACTTAACTTGTTGCATGTCCTCATGCAACGTGGAATAAGTCATAGAAGTGAAAAGGAAAGGGAACTGAGTGAGGGAATTTTCCAAATTATTCATTGCTAGCAGTTGAGGAATTATATGATTAAAGTTTAGAAAATAACATACCTCCACTTACCCAAAATGTTGATGAACTTATGCAATAGGAATATGGTTGATACAGCTATTGGAGCATGGAAGATGTCACTATTGCAGGATCATATGAAAAGTGACTATTGTTGTAGCAGCGATAGCTTTCGGCTGGATCAGAGAATGTGAAGTGGAGGAATCTGAACTGTTGTTGAATGAATCATGGAAAAGAGAAAGTATGAAAGTGGAAATGTGGTAGTCTCATATGGCTAAAGTCATGTTGTTGTTACTACTGATAGGGTCATGAAAAGTGTATAGTCTTCACCTGTTGCTAAACATGATGGTACAATTCTAATCATGCGAATGAATGTGTCTATGTCGAGCATGAAAAGAAGTCATTGGATTACCAACCAATGATGAATGTCATTAACCAATGTGAGGCAACTCATCATTGATGTCAATGAGTGCCAAGGTACCCAAGTACATATTGCGAAGTGAGAATGAATGAGTTAATGTCGAGCCACTTGCAAGATCTGGTGATCAAGGGACATTGATGTATTCTCATGATTGTCAGCGAGAGAACTTGCCATTAAGGCATGCAAGCCTCCAAGTACTCAAAAATGGACTCTAGTCTATATCCCAGATAAGGTGTTGAGGTCGATGGGGCAAGACTTGTTTAAAGGTGGGACTTAAGGAATCCCACATCAGTCAACGCGAGTTATGATAAAAAAAAGAGTGGTAGGACTATAAAGGAAAATATCTCAGTAGTAACAGTGTGTATGGCAAGGCAATGTAGTCATGGAAAGGGAGCTGGATAGTTTTATTGACAAGGAAAACTGAACTAAAAAAAATGAAAGAAATGTATACGACTCAGAAAGATAGGCGTGTGCGAAGTCATGAAGGATAATTCAATGGAAGATGGGCATTAACACATGGATGATCAATCTTCTTTGAAGGAGAACTGGAGGAAGACATTCATGACGCAAATGGGTTTATGAAAAGGTTTATGTGTAACAACAAATGCCATGATGTGTATAATGAGAATCAACTTCGTCAAGCAGTCAAGAAAACATGTTTGTTTTTCAAAAATTTTTGTGATTTTTGAAAATCACTTCAGCAATAAGATACGATCGGTTGCACTCCTGAAAAAAAACTTAGTACAAATCATGCATGAAAACTTGTGAGATGCTCGAAAATATATCATGCAAAAAGAAGGATAAATGCGACAAAGTAAATAAAATGTGTTTTATACCTCTTGTCGTGATAATTGCGCACACTCTTGTTTCAGCGATTATTGCTTTCTTATCGAAAAGAAACATGTGTCCATTTGTTTTCAAGAATTATTTAAAATGTCCATTTGCTAATTTTTTTTATTTTTATTTTTTAATCTTTTATAAATTTTTAATCTTCATTCTATTTATATATTTTTTATTTTATTATGTCTTGACTTAAATTTTTTTATTATTATTTTTTATAAAACAAAAGAAATACAAACCAACTTTTATAATAACAAACAATATATGTTTTTATTAAAAAAAAAATGTTTATAATACAACAAACAATATATGTTTGTTTTTTTGTTTTTTTTTGTTATTATAAAAAAAAAATATTATAATTATTTTTTTTTAAATAAACAAATAATAAATAAATAAATAATCAAAGAAAAGAAAAATAATTGTTTATTTTTTKATCATAAAACAAAACAAAAACAAATGGTCATCTATACCTGCATCAAGAGTCAGGGCGATCGCTGAGAAAAATCGGTTGCGTTCACCCGAAGAGGAATATCCTAGGCTTCATACTCCATATGCACTTTATTGTTTTGCAGAGGAAAGTTGTTTCTAAAACATTCAACACCGATTTTTATCACCTGACCTTTAGGAATTTCATAGCTTTGTTCTGCAGTTGTCGTAAAAGAGTACCCATGCTCAGTAAGAATCTTCATCAATGAATCCGTCAGATCACGCCCAACAAGAATCCTCATCAATGAATCCTTCAAATTACGCCCAACAAGGTCCAGTTTGAGGATGGCATGAGGAAAATCATTTCTGATATAGACATACACTGTTCTCGAATAATATGTTCCAAATGATGACAGTGTTCTTGGTGCCCGAGCCCCTCAGAGCTATAAATGGCTTGTCTTCAGAAATAGTCACCTTCTCCATTCTCAAGACAACCACAGATAATAAGTATTACACAGTAAGGCCGGTCAGGACCTCGATATTTCCATGAGCATAACAAATGGTTAGGGAAGCTAACCTTCATTGTTGGA
The DNA here is from genome assembly GCA_009831015.1 of Picea engelmannii. Taxonomy (NCBI): domain Eukaryota; kingdom Viridiplantae; phylum Streptophyta; class Pinopsida; order Pinales; family Pinaceae; genus Picea; species Picea engelmannii. The sequence goes on from ML779197.1 coordinate 1,299,968, forward strand.
TGCACCTTGGAACCCCTTAAGAGACAGGGAATGGAACATCACTTACTTTCTTTTTGGAACGATGTTCATGTTACCAAAATCTATCTTCAGAGGGACGTTTATCACAACAACAATATCCTCAAACATTGTCGAGGTGGTAGGGACACGTAATCCTAAAGAACAGAGCTAAGTCTCACACTTCGCTCTCGTGACGTGGAATCAACAGAGATGGGGAAGCCATTACCATGGCCTCTACAATAGATTTTAATCCAACAGAAACCAAATCAGAACTATTGATCTAAATGTCAGGTTTGACATTAATGATGATGGGGTTCTTGTTATTCGCTGGAACTACATCGATGGCATCCTGGACATGAGTGAAATCACCTTGACCTTTCTTCGAATCCATTGTAACCACACGGGATTTACCAGAGTTCACATGAATCCCCTTTAGTTTTCAAGATGAACTACCCTTCAATTCCATAGAATTTTCTCCCAATTACTGCTACATAGCAATGTACAAAAAGCGTTCAACTTCCCTTCCAAGAGAATGATATTTATACAAGCAAAGTATGTCCTGAACCCTCAAACCCAAATACTCCAAGGAATCAATCTTCAGAGCAGAGAACACCGAGTGAGTAAGTTTCCAAACAGTAACACTCTCTCTCGTTGACAGAGGGCCCATGTATGCATCTGTGGCCGCTTGCTCGTCTCAAGCTATTATGTCATCCCGCACTATCACACCACCCCTACACTGTATACTCTGAGTTTCCAAATGAGTAGGGTTGAAGTTATTAACAGTAGATGAAGAAGAGTTTGAAATCCTAGAGCGTTGATCTTGCCGCCGCTGCTTGAGATATCTATTATGAAATGAGTCTGTCATGGTATTGAAGTGTCTGAATTAATATACAATGGGAGGAATGTTATACGAGTGGAAAAATGCCCCTAGAGCTTCTTGTGTAACCAAACAGAAGGGTAGCCAGTGAACAAACCCATGGACACCCACAATAAAACAATAGCTATCATCAACCCATGATGATTGGAATATTTAAATTCACAATATGTAAATAGCCACATCTGTGAGTCGTGTAGCCAAATATTGGCAGTTAAAATCCATGAATGGATTTTTTGAGAGCATATCCTAAGAGAATCGTGCCCAATTTATTCAAGAGATTGGTTTGGATAACTTTTTAGGGGAAACCTACACCTCTCTATCCGGTCTTTCTGGACAAAAGATTGAATTTAGTGAGACCACCAAACAATGGCTCGAGTCCACCACCACCTCCCTAGAAGCCGGACAGAACTCCGTATTGCTCGAATTCTTGGAGTGAACTACAGTCATTCTTTTGGTGCTATCAATGGTGCCGAGCCTGGTCAAGTAGAGGTTTAGGTTGGCATACACCTTCAAATAGGTTTATCATACCATATTCTTTCATAGCGATTAGTTTGGTTGCACAGTTAACTCCGGGTATCTATAGGATAAAGGACGAGGGAAAAGCTGAGAGGGAAAAGTGGGTCTGTCTGTTGTCTTTCAAGTATGGCAGGGCCTCGATGAAAATAATTCATTTCATGGAGAATATCTTGACCGATGCATTCATTTCTAAGGGGAAGTGAGGTAACACAGGTTTGATGGTAGTAGCCACCTGCGATTTGATCTAGAATATGAGAATGCTCTGTAAAACCCCTACAGCACTATGTAAAACCTCTGCAACACTCCAGCTGATGTTGGCAGTCCTCCATATTATCAATACATAAGCTATATACAACCCATGTTTGATACTCAATATACCATGATTCCCTATCCCACCTGTTTTATCATGTTAAATGTAAGTCCATCTCTAAAAATGTTGAACTGTGCATATGGAGAAGACGAGCTTCATCAACAAACAATTGCCAGAGTAAACTGATTATAAGGGGAGATGCCATGCTTTGCCTCTATGTGTTGAGGTATCCCTGTCCTTGAAGAAATAAATCTATCGGTACTAGCACTGTCAGGAGTGGATAAAGGCCCTATCGGTATGGATCTAATGGGTTTGGAGATAGCTTCTAGCTCTGGTTCACGGATAGTTTTCCTGATGCCATTCTTTATGAAGGTAGTCCAAGAAATTCCCACTATGAAGCTCAAAGATCCCTGCAAGTCGGAAAGGATGCAATCTTTTTCTTGCATCACAACCAGGTGTACATGTACCATTGTTAAATCCCACTACAAGGAAGGAATATCCATTCAAATGCCAAGACTGGATAGTACAATGTTTTATTACTGCAAAATTATTTATTATTATTATTATTATTATTATTATTATTATTATTTCAGTTTTATGTTTTGAAAAAATTAAAAATAAAAATTAAAAAAATAGAAGAACTTAAAAACATTACTTCAAACTTATCGAAAATTTATGCACAAATGGAACAATTTTGTAGATCGAAAATAGATTAGGCAATTTTTATGCAATCGTCAACAATTAAAAAATTTCCTGAAATTATTTAGTTATCCTATTTTATGATCCTCGTGATCGCACGAAGCGTGGAGGAGAGCATACTTATTCTAGAAAAATAAAAAAACTTGAAAATAAAACCCTAACTACACTACGCTAATTAGGAATGATAGATTAGTTATGTATAATCAAATAACCAATGTAGCCATGCACACAACAGTAATAAAAATATGTTATCTTTCAATTTCGCAATTGACAGTCGGGAATATGTATGAATGTGTGAAATTAGCGGTTGCAAATGTAAATTAAAAAAAGAAAAAGAAAAACTAAATGAATCTAATCTATTGCTTTCTTGAAACCAGCGTTCAATCAGGCTTTCGTAGGCATAATTTGTCTTACTCAGATCATGTTGTAGCTCCTCGATGTCCTCATCGACCTCTTGTGTGCCTAATGGTTCTTTATTAAATGTGAAAGGTCCTTCGTATGTTGATTTTGTGTTCTCCTCAGGAGGAGTGAATAGGATTTCGGTTGATGTCAAGATCTCTTCTTCCAGAGAAGATGAGACCCTGACTTTTTCTAGGATCTGAGTGAGATGTTCCAAGATTAAATTCATTGTTAAATCATGTTAGAAAAAAAAAGGATTCTTACAACACCCAAATGAAAATGAAAAAAATTACTCTTCATAGTTGCGGAAATTAAAACGTTCCTGATAGTTGGTAGGGACAGTGAGGAATCTACACTGAAGCAACTCTATGACCCTTAGAACCAACGCATGTAGATCACACTTGCAAAAATTTAAACTAATCTTGCGGAAATTAAAATTTGCAGAAATTGGAATTAATTCTACCTAATTGGTAGGGAGAACATGAAGAGTCTCCTCTCACGAGCTTCTATGTCCCCTTACCAACATGTCTAGATCACACTTGCAGAAATTGAAACTAATCTTGTAGAAATTGAAATTTGCAAAAATTGAAATTACTTCTATCTAGTTGGTCGAGAGAACATGAGGAGTCTCTTGTCACAAGATTCTATGACCCCTTACCAACACGTTTAGATCACACTTGCATGAATTAAAATGAAAAATAAACTAATACCTCAATCCATCGTGCTTCCCCGGCAACGACGCCAAAATGTTGCGCTCTAAAGATGTCTTAAAATATAACCTTTATGCATCATCCAAAGGTAGGCGTTGGCGCAAGTGTTTTACTTGTTTCCTACATAGGTTCTTACCTTCTGTTTTCAATACCCGTCCTCCAGAGATGCAACCCCTGCAAAGGGACAACAATTGTAACAAAAGGAACAACAATTGTTCCGTTCAAATGAACGGCAAAAGGAATAGCAATCGTGACAAGGGAACGACAGTCGTTATATTGGGCCTGTTATCCCCGATATCTAGGGATAACTAGGAGATCATGTCTCGAGGCCCACATGGTCCTAGACATGGAGTACGAGAGCAGGAGCGACTTGAGCATGGTCCTGGAGGACCCATCTTCTTCTTCTCAACCAGATTTGTCCTGCCAGCAGGACCAGCCTCCATCACTACCAGCTTGGGCTTGCATCAGAAAAGGCTCTTGCTCCATGAGGTAATTGGTCCGAGGTATCATGGTATGTGTCATATTTGATCATTATAACCTTCTTATGTATGCATTAGATCTCTTTCATTTTGGA
>ML779197.1:1307268-1329429 GCA_009831015.1 Picea engelmannii
GAACTAATGTTGTATTAATTTTGTTGTAGTACTTTCCCAACTATCTAATTTGTCAACCTGAGGTTCGTAAACTGACGAAGCACACACAAAGTATATGCAAGATTGAAGTGGGACTAATCTAATCTAATGTTTAAGCTACAACTGAAATTGAATCATTAATCTAACACACGACTGAAATTGAATCATTAATCTAACACACGACTTGGAATTGAATTAATCTAGTTGCGTAAATAAAATTAATCTAGGAATGGGAAATTGCGTGAAGAAAATTAATCTAGAAATGGAGAACTACATGAAGGAATAGAAGATAGAACAAGTGAAGAGTTGAATGGCATAACAACATATGAGAGCTCTCACCAATGAAGCCATCTTACATTCAATAATCAAATCAATCTTCATAACAGAATAATGAAAGCATGAAAACCAAAACCATAAATCAAAGCTAAGAATCCCTTTCTCTTTTGAATCCTAATGACTACCACTAAATGACTACAAAACAACTCTAATTAATTGAATCCTCTAATTCCTATTCTACTTGAATCCTCATGAAGAGAGAGCACTCTCTTTTATACATGAGAGACTTGAAGATAAGATAACCATCTCATTATTACAGATCCACTTTTCTCTCAACTTATTTCCCATTATTACAAAATATAATCCCTTCAAATCCTCACACGTATCTCTCATATATCTTGGATAAGATATTCCAACCAAATCTCCATGATCTTCTCCTTGGAATGGGATTGAATTATCTCCTCAAATATTGAAATGGTGGAGGAAGTATTTGACAAGTCCTTTTGAATTAATCCTTCTCATATTCCTACACATTACAAATCTCACACATATTTGAGATATATATGAAAACATGTTGATTTTCTAACATTTAATCACAAATTCCTTTTAAATACTAAAATGAATAAAGTGGAGAACAATAAGGTGAAACCCAAGTATATTTATGGAAATGATATCGTGAAAGGTTAATGGGGAAATGAAATGTGGAGAATGATGAAGGGAAAGGTGGATGAGAATAGGACATTTCCGTGCCCCAGCAATAACGTCGTGTTCCTGAAAATAGACTCAATCAATTTAAACAAATAGGACCATAATATTTTGATTGCATCCAAGTTCTAAAGATACCTGGCCATCAACAAACCTTGTCATGGTTATAATATCAATAAAAAATCTTATTGAAAATCATCATCCTTGCAAGCCAGGGTATTTATTTCATTTGATTATTAATGGTAATAATGTGAAATATTAGAATGGTCATATTCATCCTTGTGAGAGGTAAAAATAAATCATGATGGAATGGGAGCAATTAAGATACTCTGGATGGGTGAAAATGATCTCAGGTCACAACCTAGATGGGTTGACTTCCCCAATTGCAAGATATAATTAGAAATCAAAATTGATTGAAATGAGTAAGATCATATTTCTAATGGGTGATAGAATTGGCATGATGGGAAAGTCCATGCAACTGATATCCTCAATTTCCCAAGAGTGTTCCAAGTAGACAAATTATACATTCCACTTCCTTGATATTAAACGTTGCACAATATGTAGAGAAAACGAAATGGAAAAGAAGAATGTGTAGCTTGTCTCTAACTCTACTAGATAGTTTTTCCATTAAAAATAATGATACATATAATCCAGAAAACAAAATCAACAAGCTCATGAGTACAAGGGGATCAAATAGAATATATTCTAAACTAACCCAAATAATGCTTATCTTTTTCGATATGAATCATGAGTCTTGGTTCAAGGAATGTTGAAGAGTGTGGGGTCCAATAAATTGATGAGTTATAGTTCACAAGATATTCACATATTTGATCCAAAAAGGATCCAGAGAAGGTTAATATAACTCAGAATGCACATAAGCAACTTAGAATGCTCATAATGGCTTCAGCAGGCAGAGAAAGGAAAAAAAATTCAAAGTTCCTAAAACTCAGTGAAAAGGGAATAATCGCGAAGAGCGCGTTGCAATATTTCTAACAGTGCAAACGGCTCGTCAAACGAAGTTACTGATCACAAGTTATAGGTGGTCAAACTTCATTCAAACTTGGTAAAAAAGGTAAAAGTCAAAGTGACACATGGCACCACTGCAAGGGTGAAACGTGGCATAGATGAGTTGGAAATATGACATGGAAAGGATGCAGACATGTGGGCAAGTAAAGTGATGACATGTGTCCGTTTTCATGGGTGAATCATATGGTGACAAGTGGCATTTTTCATGGACAAATTATATGGTGGCATGTGGCCCAGTCATGGGCTATGATGTGGCACCCCTCCAATGGCTGGTATATGCAAAAATTTTAATGACTCACCAAGAGTTGAACACAAGAACTCTCACTTGCCCAAAGGCCCCACACATATGCACTAACCACTAAAGCACACCTTGATTCTTGTTAATACTGTGTTTTAAATATCATTTAAATTTAAACTTTAGACTAAGGTGCCAATGGGAGGGGCTAGGCCTTCGGCCCAACCCCTGTTCACATGCACTAGCACCATATGACTATAGTATTCCACCCTCTTAGGGGCTTAACCCAACCAACCTCCAAATATAGCGATTCCACCATTTTCGCCGCCAGTTTGTAACCTCTGCCATTTTTAGAAAGCGTGCCAAAACTGTTATAAAACATGTGTTAAAACGAAGGTCCATGGGATTTGACCATGGAACCTCTACCAAACTGAATGCCTAAATTTACCCAATGTAACCAACTTACCAACCATGCACTTATGGCATAAGCACCCGAAATCTTGTATATAAGGGGGTCTCGGGTAATGCATTCGAAACACACAAGAGCACTGAGAAGGGGCAAGCTGTGTGCATTCGTAAAGTATGGATTTTTGCATATTTTTCTATATTTTGGCACGGATTTTGAGATCTGTCAGTCATTAATTGCAGGAGAAGTGGCATAGAAACCGAGGCAGGGGTGTCTTGGGGGCCCGAAAGTGTCCGACTCAGATTGAGACGTGGAGATAGTCATTTTTAGGTAAAACAATGCCATGAACGCAGTGGTGTAAGTTTTCTTATCCAAGCAAAGATTCTATGGATTAACTCTAGAATGAGATATACTTATGTATTTTTCCCAATTATTTTGTGGAGTTAATAAAAATACCTACCCATTTGAGATAAAGACCCGAAGACGTAGTCCACCAGGGACAAACTCCATTATCAAGTTCTTTGTGTTCATATTGCATGATTATGTCTCTTTCCTTTTGAGATTTTCCTTCTTTATGATGTACTTTTGTTTATTCTCATCTAATACAGTTCTTTAATAAGTCACCTAATGAAAAGATTATGGATCATGTTGGTATCAGAGCAGTCGTCTTTGACTTGAATTGTTGAGTATGAATGCTTACTAGGGCCAAGCATAAGAAGGGTGAAGGAACTCTTAATATGTTCAATCCTGAAGTTGGTCGTACATCCCGAAGGAAGAAGATGGAAGAAGAAGAACAGCATGATGAACAGGAGAAAAAATTTCACATGGTCTTTTATTGCATGTCAGAAATGGTCAAACGAATGTATGGAGATTACAAGAAGAGGATGAAGAAGAAGAAGAATAAAAAGGAATCACATGTAGATGATGATGCTTTGGTAAATAAAGGAGCTGGAGGCGATCCTCCTAAGCCTCCATCTTCGCCTTCAAGTTCTAGTTCTTCTTCCTTTGAGAATTCTCATCATTCTCAGCATTCTAACCATAAAGCCTCTTTTAAGAAACCATTATTAAATATTGATGTAAATTTTGATTTGTCTATGTTTAATGGAGATGATAATCCTGAAAAGTTAGACAATTATATCCGATAGGTTGAAGTATATTTCCTTGTTCAGCATATGGGGGAAGAGAAAGTTAAAGTGAAACTGGATTCTCTTCGGTTGGAAGGCACTGCCCTCGTATGGTGGGAGAGAAAGCTACAGGACAAAAGTAAGTGTGGTAAGCTTCTTTCCTCATGGTCGAAATTCAAAATAGAGATAAGGAAGTAGTTCTATACATTAGGGTATTTACATAAAGCAATGATGGAATGGAAAACGTTGAGACAGAGTAAAGGTCAGACTATACAAAGTTTCACAAAAGAATTTAGGAAGAAATCTTTAGCATTGAATATTCCTTTGGATTCTTATGAACCTTTAATGAAGTATATTGGTGAAATTCATAGTTATATTTGTCATACTTTTCTCTTGTTTAACCCCACTAGTATTGATGACGTTTGTGTGCAAGACACTCACCTTGAAAATAGGGGGAAACATGTTCAAGAAGATCCCATGAAGAAACCTTCCAATTTCCCACAAAATACTTTCAAGAAGTTCAAAAGGAAGGGAAAGAAGATCGCTACAGTAACGAGAGAAGGGGAAAAACCATCTTGCACTCATTGCAAGAGGAGCAGTCATGATGAAGAACATTGTTGGAAACTACATCTGGAAAAGAAACCGAAATAGATCGATGGAAAGGGGAAGAAAAATAATGTTGTTGCAATGCAACAAGATCTTGGTTCTGAATCAGGAGATGAAGGAAATATCACAACAGCTGGAGTACAAGGTAAATATTCTCTTCATTCTAGTTCAATCTCCACTGATGAATCTCATATTGATGAACGAAAGAGGAATGAGTTATTTCATATATGAGTTGTATCTAAGCATACTAAGATAGATACATTATTTGATCCGGGTTCCCAAGTAAACTTAATATCTGAAGCACTTGTCAAGAAGATGGGTTTTGAAATGAAACCACATCCAAAGCCTTACCCTCTTGGTTGGGTATGTGACAAAGAAAAACTTAATGTCACCAAACAATGTAGTGTTAGATTTTCTATTGCTTCAAAGTTGATTGAAGAAATAGATTTGAATGTTGTACCGCTTGATATATGTGGCATAGTGTTGGGAAGTCCATATCTTTATAATAGAAAATAATTCTTCTTTCATCATGAGAACAAATACCACCTTACAAAAGGGGGAGTGGAATATATTGTTAGATCTCACAACATGAGGGTAAATACAACACTTATTAGTGCAGGGAAAATGAAAAGACTCATAACCACTAATAAGAGATATGTACTCATGATCGTCAAAGAGAAAGATTTCGAGACATCCGATGCTTTCCAAGGGTGTGATCCATCTCATAAAAAGGAATTAACTAATATTGTTTCTACATATGATGATATTTTTCAGGAACCATATGGATTACCTCCTAAGAGGGAAATCCAACATGAGATACATATTCAGCAGGATTATCCTTTGCCTAATGTGGGCATGTACATGATGTCAGTTGTGGAGATGAAAGAGATCAAAAAGCAGGTATAGGGCTTATTGGATCAAGGGATCATCAGGCCCAATTCATCTCCTTGTGGTTCTCTGATCGTGATGGTGCCAAATAAATATGGCACATGGCGAATGTGTGTCGATTACCGAGCCTTAAAAAATTGATACCCTTTTCCTCGCATAGATGATTTACTTGATCAGTTGAAGAATGTTTCTTATTTCACTAAGTTGGATTTGCGCAGTGGATATCATCATATCGGAGTTGTAGAATAGGATGCATGGAAGACTGCCTTTAAGACCAAACAAGGATTGTTTGAGTGGTTAGTTATGTCATTTGGGATTTGTAATGCTCCGACAACTTTCATGCATGTGATGAATGATGTATTCAGGCCTTTCCTGGATGACTTTGTGATTGTATATTTAGACGACATTCTTGTTTTCAGTGGGACTTGGGATGAACATGTAAGGCATGTAAAACAAGTATTGGATACTTTGCAAAGGGAAAATATGTATGTGAAAATGTCAAAATGTGAATTTGGAAAGACTGCACTTGTATACTTAGGTCATATCGTGGGAGGAGGACAATTGAAGATTGATCTTTCCAAAATTGAAGTGATTTTGAAATGGCCTGAGACAAAGAGTTTAACCAAGATTCAAAGATTCTTGGGTGCAATCCATTATTGGAGGAGATTCATTCCCAACTTCTCCTTTATCACAACTCCTTTGCATGCCTTAACCAATGTGAAGAACACTTTTTCAGTGGGAAGGAAAGAAACAAAAAACGTTCAACATTTTGAAGGAGAAGATCAGTACCGCACCAGTATTAGCACTATTGAATCTTCAACAGTCGTTCTAGATCGAGATAGATGCCAGTGGATACGCCATGGGTGCAGTATTGATGCAATATCGTAAGCCTATTTGTTATCACTCTGAGACTTTTAACCAAGTTGTTGTTAACTATCGTACATATGATAAAGAGTTGTATGCATTAGTTCAATGCATAAAGAAATGGAAGCAATACTTGTTGGGGAAGGAAACAATTATACATATAGATCACCAGCCCTTACAGTATCTCCAGTCATAGACCAAATTGCAACAATCTTGGCACTACAAATGGATGGGTTTTCTACAACACTTTCATTTGGTAATCAAGTACAAGAAGGGTACAAGTAACAAGGGAAAGTTACTCTATCATATTGGGAAACTATGTATTCCTACAAGTGAACGAGTCCATGTAATACGAGAAGCTCATACTTCTCTTGTGTCTCGGCATTTTGGGGTAGGAAAAACTATGGCTCATTTGCAAAGGTTTTGTTACTGGCCTCAAATGAAAGCAATTGTAAGTAAATATGTAAAGGGGTGTGTGATGTGTTCTACTTGTAAGTCTACTAATCGAAAATTGGGGCTATACTCACCACTTCTTGTTCCATCCCATCCATGGGAAAGCATTTACATGGATTTTGTAGGGGGTTTACAAATGACCAGAGGGGGTCATGATTATTTGTAGGTTGTAGTGGATAGGTTTATCAAGATGTGTATCTTGATGCCATGTAAAAGGAAGATCACTGCTGAGAAAACTGCTAATCTCTTTTTTCAGCATGTTTGGGTTCACTTTGGATTACCCATGTCCATTGTCTGAGGTCTCGGATCGAGATACTCGATTCCTTGGGGATTTTTGGACTAGCTTGTGGAGAATGGTGGAAACAAAATTGAAGAGGAGCACTACTTTTCATCCACATACTGACAGATAGACAAAGGTGGTAAAAAAAATAGTGGTACTTTTTCTTCGAGGCTATTGCAGCAAGCATCCTAAGTTATGGGATGAGAAGATACCTTATGTACAACATGCTTATAATCAAGATTTACATTCATCCACTTAGAGTTCACCTTTTGAGACATGTTATGGGTACCTACCAAAGGTTCCTTTGGACTTGATATATGGGCGATATGTCGATGTGAATGAAGAATGAACAGAGGATAGATCCCACAAGTTCATCCAGAGGATTCAACAGATACACCGGGAAGTCGAGAAATAGTTGGAGAAGAGTCAAGCACAGTATAAATATCGGCATGACAAGCACAGGGTTGATCATCAGTTATAGGTTGGAGACTGAGTATGGCTTCATATCATTAAGGAATGATTGAAGGGTGAAGGCAAGAAACTCAAGCCCATCCAATATGGACCCTTCACTATTTTGGATAAAAGAGGCACTAATTATTTTCGTTTAGATCTTCCACTGTATATGCAGATATATTCAGTCGTGAACGTAGAGAACTTGAAAAATTTTGAGCCTCCCATTATCATGAATCAGGATGAGGAAGTTTCAATACCTTCAGTTGATGAGTTTGCACTTGAGTACTTGGATGAGTTACAAGAAGATATCATCCTGGACATAAATATGAGGACTTCATGTAGGGGTGATGTTGATTATCTTCGAGTAGGCTTAAAGGGCACACATCCAAGCAAGGAAAAGTGGATTGAGAAAGATAAGGTGAGGGAACTCTCCCCTCACTTACCAATTGATTAATGAAAGCTTTTGGTGGTACAAAAATCTCTCAATGGGAAAGGCGTGATCCAAAAAGGATCCAGTGAAGGTCAAGATAACTTAGAATGCACATAAGCAACTTATAATTCTCAGAATGGCTTCAGCAGGCAGAGAAAGGGAAAAAATTAAAATTTCCTAAAACTCAGTGAAAAGGTCATAATTGCGAAGAGTGTGTCACAAGATTTCTAATGGTGCAAACGGATTGTCAAACGAAGTTACAGATCAAAAGTTATAGGTGGTCAAAGTTTAGTCAAACTTGGTCAAAAAGGAAAAAATCAAAGTGACACGTGGCACCACTGCAAGGGTGACACATGGCACAACTGAGTTGGAAATATGATGTGTAAAGGATGAAAACATGTGGGCAAGTAGAGTGATGACACATGTCAGTTTTCATGGGCGAATCATATGGTGAGAAGTGGCATTTTTCATGGACAAATTATATGGTGCCACGTGGCCCAGTCATGCACTACCACATGGCACCCCTCTAATGTCTAGTATATGAAAAAGTTTTAATTACTCCCCAAGAGTCAAACACAAGACCTCTCACTAGCCCAAAGGCCCCACACATACGCACTAACCACTACACCACACCACACCTTGATTCTTGTTTATAATGTGTTTTAAATATCTTTTAAATTTAAACTTTAGACTAAGGTGCCAATGGGAGGGGCTAGGCCTTTGGCCCAGCCCCTGTTCACATGCACTAGCACCATATGACTATAGTATTCCGCCCTCTTAGGGGCTTAACCCAACCGACCTCCAAATATAGAAATTCCACCATTTTCACCGCCAGTTTGTAACCTCCGCCATTTTTAGCAAGCACGCCAAAACTATTATAAAACATGTGTTAAAACAGAGGTCCATGGGATTCGACCCCAGAATATCCGCCAAAATGAATGCCTAAATTCAGCTAATGTAACCAACTTTCCAACCATGCACTTATGGCACAACCACCTGAAATCTTGTATATAAGGGGGTCTCAGGTAATGCATTCAGAACACACAAGAGCACGGAGAAGGGGCGGGTTGTGCGCATCCTTACAGTATAGATTTTTGCAAAGTTTTCTAGATTTTGGCATGGATTTCGAGATCTGTCAGTCATCAATTGCAGGAGAAATGGCACAGAAACCAAAGCAGGGGTGTCTTGGGGGCCTGGAAGTTTCTAAATCAGATTGATATGTGGAGACAATAATTTTTAGGTAAAACGACGCCATGAACACAATGGTGGTGTTAGTTTTCTGATCTGAGCAAAGATTTTGTGGCTTAACTCTAGAATGAGGTATACTTATGTATTTTTCCCAATTATTTTGTGGAGTTAATAAAAATACCTACCCATTTGAGAGCATGACGTGGAGACGTAGTCCACCAAGGACGAACTCCGTTATCAAGTTCTTTGTGTTCATATTGCATGATTATGTCTCTTTCCTTTTGAGCTTTTCCTTATTTATGGTGTACTTTTGTTTATGCTCATTTAATATAGTCCTTTAATAAGTCATCTGACGAAAATATCCCAGATCAATATTGAAACTTACTATCATGGCTAACAACAAAAATTAATGATGAAGATTTGAAATTGGAATCTTAGAAGTTGCATTGACATAATTCATAAACACACTTACAACTCCCAAGCATTTGAATGGATTCAGCGTGAGATAAGTGTATAGTTCTCATCCATGATAAAAAAAAATAAGATTACTCAAGAATGTAATCATAATGAGTGACCCAAAATCAGCAAACCCAAAGGATGAAAATATATTGTTCAAGAAAATATCAGGTATGGAAATCCATTGAAATGACAATGCTAAGATTGAGTCTTTGATCAATTAGTGGATTGAGGAATACAAATATTTTTTCCCAATTAATTTTCTGGAAAAAGGTATCAACAAAATATTTAACTAAAAATGTTGTCCAAAATTTTAAAAACATGCTTCCAGACAGTGTGGATGAATGTCTCTTACTACTGTGTATTAGATGAAAATGTTGGAATACTAAGAGTGGGGTGAATCAGTATGGGCACTTTTACCACTTTTAACCAAAATATATAAAATTCAACTTTATCAGTAGTATATCATCAATGTATAATATATGATTGCATTCAATATATCATGATCATATAAACATAAGTAGAATCACATCAACAACATCACATCAAATACAAAGTACACCAGAATTTACGTGGAAACCCAAATGGGAGAAAACCATGAAATTCTTTCTTATATATCAAATAATACATTCATTAGAGGCACCAACTTCCCAGTTCTCCAACTACAACTGGAAGGAGGATATGACCCCCTATTTATAGGATCCAACCTAAACGAAGCTACAACTCCTTGAATTCGTTGTCTCCAACCAGAAAGAGGCTACAACCCCTAGATTCTCAAGCTCCAACCTAAAGGAATCTCCAACTCCCTAACTTCTCCGATATCAATCGAAATGAGGATACAACGCCATTTCATTTCCATGTTCTACCTCCCTGTAATATAAGTGTAGATATTTTATAGCCCTAAAGTTCCCTACTCATGCATACATGGCATTGACCTTCTTACTTTCATAGTTTTCCAAAGAACTGTAGAGGAGGTCTTCTTAAAAAACCATTTTTTAGAAGATGTACATGCCCTCCACCATTACAGCTCATGTACATACACTTGATGCACCACTACAGCTCACGTACATATGCTTGTTGCACCATTACAACTTGTGTATGCTTGCAAAAGTTGCAAGGATTTCGTTGAAATTCACGGGCTATTGGAATTTTCCCAACTAATCCACCTATTATAGCCCGTCACCCAACCAAATAACCATCCTTTTTTCATATAAAAGGTTTTTTTGGGGTCTCATTTCAAATTGAATCATAAGAACAATGAAACTATGCCCAATTTCACTTCCCCTCCTTGCCCAAGATTTTGTTTCCTTTTATGAGATATTGCCTCAGCATTCCCTCATCAGCCCCTTCTTCCTCCATTCAACCCATTCCCTTCCATTGAGGTGATCATAAGGTTGAGATAATAATTCCATTCAAGGTGCACTTGGAGCATGGTAAAGACAATCCCATACCAAGTTTGTGGAACAGTGGCCGACTGTTGGCCCTTGAACAAGTTTTGGGAAATCCTTGGTCAAGTTTGACCTATTTTGGGACTTCAACAGGATGTCAAAGGCGGAGCTCAAGACGTAGCAGAGATCGTAGGATCTCGACCCCTTTTTGGGCCCTTTGCAGGATTTGGGATTATGTAATGGGTATCGGATGTCGGCCCATGGGTTTACCCATGTTTAGGCCTATTTTGTAAAGTATAAATACATGTCTAGGAAATGTAAGAAGAGAAGAGTTATAAATGTTTAAGTGCTATATCTATGTGATTGAAGGATTGTAAGTGCTCTGTGCATATTGTGTGAGACTTGCGAGCTACGTGCAATTAATTGTAAGAAGGCTTGGTGCTTTACCCTAGCCAGAAGAAGGAGGATCTGGCAGAGTGCCCGCAGATCTCATGTCTTCTGCGGAGTAGGATTTTGATGCTATGTGCCTGTAAGAAGCTTGACAAAGATAATAAAGAAGAAGAGTTGGTGGATGTAGCCCCGAGGTGGGGGTGAACCACGTATATTTTGTGTTGCTCTGCTTTGTGTAATGTGTTGATGTGTTTATGTCTTTACTTGCTAAGTGCTTTGATATAGATAGATAGATTTGTTTACGCTTTGTGCTAATGATGTATATGGATGCTAGAGCTGACCTATGTGAATGTGCTTAGTGCTTGAATCTGTTGGATATAATCGACCTCTCTATGATAAGTTCTTAGATACATCAGATCTGGATGAATGATGTGATGCTCTGTTTTATTTGGGAAGTAGATAGTGGTTCAATATTGATGAATTGTCGATGCTAAGTGCTTTGTTAAGTATTACAATCACAGATTTGTGTCCCAGCTAAGGTTATAGACACTTGAGTCCTGCAACCACCCCTGCCTCTACCTTGAGTGGGAATTCATCTGCTTCGTAGTTGTTTCTGAAAGGGCCGGTAGCTAGGGTTTTGTTGGTGCGTTGTTGTAGCGTTGAACCCTGGGTCTGCCCCTGTGCCAACAAATGGTTCCGTTGTTGGGACATGAAACTGTGATTATTGGGAACCAAGGAAGAACAATCTTTGTGCAAAGATATGACCTGAAACTGTGATTGCTAGGAACTAAGGAAGAATAAGCTTTGTGCAAAGATTTGTCCTAAAATTGTGAAAGATTTGTGCTAAATAAAGAAGCCCGATCTGAAGAAAAGAGGTCAGATATGAAGAAAAGAGGTAAGATCTAAAAGATTTGTGCTCTAATAAAGGTAAGAATAGCGAAAAGTTCTAGATCTGAAAGATTTGTGCTCTGTAGAAGAAAGATAAGTGGAAATTTTTGTTTCTAAAGTATGGATCTAGGTATGTTTGATAGATTATGTCCTAGCTTGAAAACTAGGGCACTAACAGATGAAACAAGGTTTGATGTATGTAGATCTGGTAAGAATAGTGAAAGATATGTTATACCTATGCATAGAAAGAATGTTTGGACTAACAAGTGGATGCAAGATCCTAGAAAGAAATGTTTGTAGATTAGCTACTATGAACCTAGTGCATAGTATAGAAAGAGTTGGGAATCATTTAAAAGAAAGAGAGGATTAACCCTCTGTTACAGTTGCAGAAAACCAGGACATCTTGGTAAGGAATGCCCTGGGAGATGACCTAGTTGTATTTGTTGCAAAGCTATGGACCATGAAGTATTGGATTGCCCTAGAATGATTGATGGGCTTGAAGGAATGAACATGAGACAAGAAAACCCTAAGGCAGATCCAAAAATGGAAGAACCCTAGAAATAATCAAAGAAAGTATTGCTATAGATAAAAAAAACCCTGAATGACCACCGACATGTCATTTTATCAGAGATCTTCAAAGAAAAATAATTCCTTGAAGCAAGAATATGAGACTTTGACATTGACTGTGTTATGGATGAGGAAACAGGGTTGAATTTCATGACAAAAAGAACTTGGGAAATTTTAGGGAAGCCTAATATGACTCCTTCATTGGGAGGACTAGGTCTATTTAGAGGAAAGATGATAAACCTATGTGGAAAGCTCACCCAGATATCTATGAATGCCAATGGAACTTTGAAAGAGGAATATTTTAAGATTGTTACATTTATTGAGAATATCACCCCATTTACCATGTTACTAGGAAAACCTTGGATTGAAAGAAATCAGGCCAGAAGGAAGGAAGAAGAAGAAGTTTTAGCACAGAAGAAGCAAGAGATAAAAGATTTCATGACTAGAAGGATCACACAATTAATTGAAGAAAAAAAAACTAGATCAAAGCTATTTAATACCAGATACCCGGATGTCGAAGTTGCAAGAACACTAGAAGACCTACAGAATATTGAAGTACCTATTCCAGCTAAAGAAGAAGTATCACCCTCGAATCTTAGGAAATAATATCAACAGCGCAAAGTAACTATGCCAAAATAAGATAAGAATCAAAATTGAAACAGGCATACTGAGGCGAAGCTCACTGGAAATAAAGATAGAAAACTAAGTAAGAAGAGAGCTAAGATTGACAAGTTATAGAAGGTTCCAGAGGGAACTTCGCAAAAGGAAAATTTTCAAAATTGGAGCTTCGTCAAGATAACAGAACAATGTCACATGGCACTTCGCCATGGTGAAGCAATATAGACATTGGGACCAATATAACCATTCGACCTACCCCTCAAACAGGTAGAAAGGCATTTATGGTTCACCACCAGACTGTTGGACCGCACCATAACATATAGAACAATGTTAATGAAGGCTTCTCGACACTAGAGACCCCAATGTTGAAGCTAAAAGAATGTCAGAAGGCTCGTAGAAGACTGAAGCACCATAGCGTTGAATTTCAATGACTTCAAGCTCTGATATAGAAATATATATGGTATGCTTGCCCCATACACGTACCTAGCTAGAAAAAAATTAAAGAACTCGAAGATCATCCCTCAATCGTGGATGATGAACCTCACGCAATCCACCCTACTGAATGTCATGAATATCCCACACTTCAGAAGACACAAGGAAGTCAATGCCTGTGTCAAATTGCTACTATTGTGTTACCGTGGTAGCTAATTATGGCTAGAATGTTTCATTACAGTTGACCCAATGTTGATCCACAGGATCATAGGATTGAGTATGCAAGGACCCGACCCACAGGAATTTTATCCAGGAAAAGTCGTAGATCGTGCACTAGCACAGAAAATCAAGGATACATATGACGACATTGAGAAGGGAACAAGAGGCTACATGGTAGCTTCCATCCAAAGTGGTGTAGTTCACCTCGCATGTCAACTGATAGATAGAAATTTATTAAGTAAGAACCGAACTACGCAGGTCGTCGGCTTTGTCGTTGACCTCGCAAGGAAGTGCGTGGAAGGCCTACAGATGAACTAGGCGAAGTACCTAGTTAACCAGTTGGAACTAGATTACCGAGAAGAACATGATTAGGGTTATGAATTTCATTTCATATAGCTCCTAGTCCTCATTGCATTTGTTTCCTGGGAGATGCCAAAAGGAGCGACCTTCCCTGACATAGAGTCGTTCGAGCCACTAGCCACGAAGTTTGCTACCCTGTGGTATTCAACTAATATGAACAAACAGTGGTAGTCGAGCATTGTGTTTCATACATAATACCTCCAAATAAAGAGATCCATCGAAGTCGAGCCTCGCATGACTCTGAACACCCTACATAGGTTCCAACCACTAATGAAGTTTAGCACAGATCAACACTTTATCTACACTGCAACGCGAGTAGATGAACATAAAGAGAAGCTCCAGTAATATTAGAAACTCATAGAAGAAGACCTTGAGGAGATCACCAAGGAATGGTCCACTGACATCCTTATCCCCACCAACCCCATAGATATATCTGACATTGAATGCCCATAGGACACTCATAAAGAAAAAAATACACCCAGAACCAGAAGACATAAGAAGACTGAGGAGGTCCAAAACTTAAACAACGCCTCAGGGAAGACTGCTTCCATGTCACCTGACCAAAGGGGTGGTGATGAAGTAGAATCTAAACAGATACCAGGCGAAGTAACACCACCCAGAGATGAGTTTGACCCTTTGAAGAACAGGAAGGTTTCCCCACCGAAACCTTCTTCTCGAAAGAAATCAAAAATTGTTGGGTATGTGTTATATTCTTTGCATGTGTGTGTGTGGGTGCGTCAGATATGACAATTGCGTCTGACAATCCCTCTAGTAGTCCTCTTTGTTTCATGTGCATCAGGATATTTCCTAGGGGGTCCCAGGGGGGGCAGGTATTCCCCCCTCTTTGTTACGCACAATGTTCGGCAACGGGCAGCAGCCCAGGGCAACGCCCCGAATTTTTGTTTTGGGTGGTTTTTTCTATTTTTAGCGGTTTTGTAAATTAATCTTGGATTAAGGGATTAGGGTTTTGGTATCTAAGGAATACCTAAAAACATTTTTTATATATTGTATGGTGAATGGTGAAATTCGACATAATGAATATAAGAAAGGTTTTCTCGGTTGAGGGTTTTCGGTATAAAATCTTTGTGTACTTTGTGTATGAGCCATTGATTAAATTATGTTTTGCTTAAGAATCTATATGAATTGATTTACTTCATAGGTTTAAACTTACAAAATACACCATGAACAAGATGAAGACTTTCCTCACCTACGATGACTTTGACTTCATCATAGCAGCCCTGAACGATGCTTCACTGGAGATAATAGAGAAACAAGGAGAAAATCAGGAAGAAATGTATGATAGGATTGAAGTTGAACTCCTAGGGGTACAACAGGCCCTTTAGTCTAGTTGCGTAGTCTCTGATGTGCCTCTTCCATCTAGAGAACTAGAGTTGGGAGATGAGCCATCCCAAATCGACCGATTAGATGATACAGTCGAAGCTTGCCTTCGTTGAGCACAAGAGGAAACGGAAAAATCCACCCAGGCTTGACACAAGTACAAGAAGTACTTGTATAACAACGTTGAGCTACAGAACAGGAAAATATTTCTCTCTAATCAAATTTAGATGAAGAAAAAGAACAGCTACAACAAGGAAAAGAACAGTGTCTTGCAGAGCAACTCGAAGTGAAAGAAGCGGTTAGCAGAGAACTTCGTTCTGTGACAGTCGTAGAAATAAAGGTAGAGGGTTGAATCGCGAAGCAGGTAGAGAAGCTCACAAAATTTATTGAGAAGTTATAGTAATGCATCATAGAATTAGAGCTCTCCACAGTGCCTGAGACCCCACAGGATGTAAAGGATCAAAGAGAAGAAATTTGACGCAGACCCCCCCTGCCTCAACAAGTTCTGCGCGACCTCCCGGTCTAAGGATCGTTCTTTAATGCCTTCGAGCTGGATCAGCTCCTTTGATTCCCTACTGGAACCTCAATATTCGATCCACATGTCCTTCATGAAACTCCACCTACACAAGCATGCCACAGGTGTGAGCTTTCACCTACACATGACCTCAGCACGACCGTGACCTTTTCCCGAAATGAAATTTCGGGTTTCAGGACTTCCTGAATCTTAATGTCAAGGGTCCTTGACTCCTCGATCTCCTGGTCTCTGAAATGCTGAAATACCGAAATACCTATTTCCCGGCTTTCTCCTCCTTTCGCGATTTCAGGTTTTTTGATACCGAAATACTTGGTTCTCATATCCTCGAAAATCCCAAAGTTATAAACTCTAAAATGCTGATGAATACACCCATTCTCCTCATCCCGTGCTATTCCTCAGCAACTTTAGGTTTTTTCATTTCAGGCTTTCCCGATGCAAGGTTTACTCCAGTCCCTACTCCTTAGTCTTTCGGGTATCCGAAATACCGATACAGTCCTTTCACTCCTGGCCAGGATCAACGACTATGATCCACTCACAAATCAACGGCCCTGATCCTTTTAGGATATTCGTTCCTAAGAACCTGGATTTCATGTCCTCAGGATTTCTGAAATCCTGATATCCGTTATGCTGAAATCTGGCTCTTACCCTTGGAACCTGGAAACACTCCTTCTATGCTTTCGAGAATTCACGTTTCGGAATTCCACGAATCCTAGCACAACAATTCCTTGTCCTCTCATACTCCCAGTATCTGAAATGCCAAAGCACCGAAATCCTGAATCCTTTGGTTCTCCTCCTCTGAACAAGATCAATGGCTCAAAGCCTCCCTTGATCCAGTGGCTCAGATTCTTTTGGGATTCTATGGGTCAAGAGTTCTGAACTCTCACCCCCGCATCTTCTGGTAGCAAAAATATTGAAATGCTTCTTTCGGGAAATTAACCAATGCCTAGATCATCGCCATGTGTCCTCCACTTGGACGATCCCAATCATTTTCAGTCTTCGGGACTCCGTGAACCCAACGAAATTGATCCTCTTGTCTTTTGAATCCCCAATATCCGATTACCCGGTGATTCCCCCGATCTTCGCCATGTGTCCTACCATAGATGGACGAATCTAATTTCTTTCAGGACTTTGGGACCCGTGAGTTCTAATCTTCGGTCCTTCATCCTCTGAACCTCTGAAATTATAAAGGTCTGGAATCTGAAATCCCGATGCCTCTGCCCTATCGGGACTTTTCCAGATTTCTCTGCTCTGCGCATGAGGATTAAACCTCGTTCTTCTTTCGATAGATCTGAAGGCTATCGGTTGTCTAAGAAAGATCTGACAGTCTAGATCTTCTCTTCTCTTGTGCACTCTCCTGCTACTACCTGGACGTGAAATTTCAACGGTCCAAATCTTCCCTTCGGCCTGATCCGACGACAACTGTGCTCCTTGTTGATATTTTGGGATTCTAAACTCTCCAAAGAGTTCCTTGGCCTCTGCGAATTCTGCAGCTATGGCTCTGAGCATGAAAGCACTACTCCTCCTGAGCTTCTCTCCTTGAATCCTCAAAGGATTCTTTGACTTCTGCGCTTCTTGCAGAGTCTTTGCACGCACAACAGTGTTACCCCTCCTGAGATTTTCCTATAGCTTCGACCTCTAAGGAATTAACCCTTTTTCCTTCTCCCTCATATGGAGAATCTGATTCCCTCCTAGCACTCTTTTGCTCAAGCAACTTCTTGTTGAGTCTACATGGTGTTCAACAACCCTGTGAAGATCCTTCCTGGACTCTTCTCTGTTTCTGAAATCAAAGAGTTCTCTCTGTGTGCTCTGGCACCTACTCAATGCCCTCCTGGCAAAGTTTCCAGAATCCTCAGTGATTCTATTTTCTTCTTGAACTCACAATGGAGTTCCTCCTCAATGCAACCCATGCATCTACTCAATGCCCACCTGGCAGAGTTCTTGCAGAATCCCATAGTGATTTTGTCTTCCACTTTGTCTTCCTCTACACAGTCTTGCCTCCATGGTGTTCAACAGCCTTGATGTCTTCCTCTAAGTCAATGATTTTAGTTGGTGTTCCCTCCTAGCATGTCCTTGTCCAAATTCTGCAGAATTGGAAATGCAATCTATGCACTAGCTCTCAGAACCCTCAGTGTTCTGTCACACCCTCTTGGCATGAAGCCTCAAATAAATCCAACCTAAAATCAAAGAACTCTACAGATAGTAGAACCTATATGTCCCTATAAATGCACATCTACAACATACATTCACAACATAAATATAACACACATAGACATTCACACAACACAGACAATATGCAGGAAAAACTGCTCTGGCTTGTATTAATATCAAATGCCTCCTTTACAAGGTGTTCCTGAGCTCAGACTTTGATAGAGTCTCAGCTCCTTCTCTCTGATCTCTTCTCTAATTCTTGCTACCTTTACTCTTGCTACCTTTCAAAACAAGATCAAATATCTTTTACATGAGGGGTCTCTTCAAGCTCTTCCCTCCATCCTCACCAACTCTCATTTAATTACATTGAATTACCAATAAATGGTTTTCTAGTCCAAATCGGAGCTAGATTGCAGCCTTACAACCATTAAAGGCTATCTACATCTAAAGCCTACGTATAGGCATAGCATTTTGTATTTAACATCCTTACAAACATTAAATGTGCTTGATTCAAATTCAAACTTGAATATGAGAGGGTTGCGCCTCTCTTCCTCATTGAATGCGTACGCTGATTTGGTTGGTTGGCTGGCGCATGGCTGGCTTGGAGAGATGCTTTTGCATCATACTCTTCTACTACAAAAATTCACAAACTCCTGCTCATGAGATCTCTACCCTAGTTGTTGAAATCCTCTTGGATCCCAAACAACTCTTTGGAGTTGTCTCTCTGCTCCATCTCTCTGTCGCTATTGTTTCCTCCGCTTCTATGCTATTGTTTCCACTATTGTCTCCCTTCTTCTTAGCTTCTTCTTGCTGGAAGTCTCTTGTGCTGACTTCAACACTAACTTCCTGATCTGCTCAATCATTTCATTTAGCTCCTGCAATGGCTGGATCTGTTCATGCAGTCTCCTCTGTTGCAAATTCTTTCTGCAAATGGGCAGATCACCATGATCTCCCATGCTATCCTCTTCACCTCTTGTGGCCTTGACTTTCCACTTTGCTGCAAAGTTTAGCTTTGCAGTTATATTACTGAGTTGTTGCTCAGCTTCTCCCTTTGACAGCTTAACTATCATTTCTCCTTGTGTGGCACTAAGTGTCCACTCTGTTGTAGTCTTCTCTGTAGTCTTCTCGTGACTGACTTGTTGTTCAACCTCTTCATCTTCTGACAACTTAACTTATGCCAGTTATCCTACTGGTGCATCTCCAACTTCCTCCATCTTATCTTCAGACTGGAATCCTCCTTCATCTGCCTCCAACTTGACTTGTTGGATGTGCATGTTTTGAATTATCACCCTCTTCTCCAGGGATTCAATCTCTCCACACAGATCAACAAGACTCATGCTATCTGTCTCTTCTTCAGCTTCTTCTGCTGCAAGCTCCAACACTACAGTCATTTCATCTTCCTGGTTGAGAATTTTGAGCCATTCCTTGGAATTCTCTTCTTCTTCTACTACTTGGGAAGCCTCTAACATCTTCTCCACTACTTCTTCTTCCTTGACAGTGAATTTTGGTTGTCCTTCTGCTTCTATATCAGCACCACAGACTTTTTCCTCCCCTGGGTGACTTTTTCCTCCCCTGGGCGATGTGGCAGGAATATCCCAATTCCTCCAATCACCAGAAGATTCCTATCATATTCCTTCTCTGTCAGTTGTCCTTACTAATATAAAATTAGCTCTGAGCTCATCTTCTCTCCCTTGCCCTCCTGGAAATATGGGATTTCTCTGTTGTCCTCTTGACAGTCTATGAGATCCCCAAATCTCATATTTTTGCCCTCTTGGCAACATGAAATTTCCCTGCTTTCCTCCTAATAGTCTATGAGATCCCGCAACTATCTCATCTCATTACCCACCTGGAAATATGAATTTTCAGTCCTTCCCTCTTGGCAGTCTATGAGATCCCGCAGTGATCTCATTTCATTGCCCTCCTGGCAATGTGAAATTCCCCGGCTATCCTCTTGACAGTCTATGAGATCCCACAGTGATCTCATCTCATTTCCCTCCTGGCAATTGGGAATTTATGTCCTGCCCTCTTGGCAGTCTTTGAGATCTTCAGCTGATCCCATGTCATCCTCACTACTGAGGTTTCTCCCATCCTTTGGTTCACACACCTGAACCATTTTCTCCTCTGGTTTGTTGAGGTTTTCAGCATGCCTCAACCATCCCTTTAACAACCTCTGTTGTCTTCTAACCACCAATTCCCTGACTGGCCATTTTACCTTTGTCTTCATGGGCCATTCATATACCCATCTCGACCTTGTATCTTTTTGCACCCGCAGCGCAAGCTCATCCATCCTTGCCCTGATCTCGGTAAGTTCTTTATCCCTTGCATCATTCTTTTGTTGCTGATGGATCTTCTTCCCACCGCGTGCATGACCTTCAATAGTCATTATGCCCACTATCCATCTGTCCTCCTGACCGATTTATTGTTGTCACTCTATAATCCTGAGCATTCCCAGCAATTCCTTACAGTCCTCCTGACTGTCTCCTTGACTGCTGCCTACCTGCAAACAATCATCACAAACTTCCAACACTCTATGTTCCTTCTGCCTGTCTCTGCAAGATTCCTCTGAATACCACAACTGTATATCAGAGTATTTTCCTTCCTTCTCCCTCTGTCTGAAATATACAAACAGAGTCAATCTCTGATACCACAATTGATGCAGACCCCCCCCCCTACCTCAATAGGTTTTGCGTGATCTCTCGGTCTAAGGATCGTTCTTTAATGCCTTCGAGCCGGATCAGCTCCTTTGACTCCCTACTAGAACCTTAATATTTGATCCACAGGTCCTTCATGAAACTCCACCTGCACACAGCCTTAGCATGATTGCGACCTTTTCCCAAAATGAAATTTCAGGTTTTGGGACTTCCTAAGTCCTGATTTCAAGGGTCCTTGACTCCTCGATCTCCCGGTCTCCGAAATGCCAAAATACCAAAATACCTATTTCCCGGCTTTCTCCTCCTTTCGTGATTTCAGGTTTTCTGATGCCGAAATGCTTGGTTCTCATATCCTCGGAACTCCCAAAGTTCAAAACTCCGAAATGCCAATGAATAAACCCATTATTCGTGTCCTGTGCTATTCCTCAACAACTTCAGGTTTTCACGTTTCAGGCTTTCCCGATGCAAGGTTTCCTCCAGTCCCTTCTCCTTAGACTTCCCGGTATCTGAAATACCGATATCGTCCTTTCACTCCTGGACGAGATCAACAGCTGTGATCCACTCTCAAATCAATGGCCCTGATCCTTTTGGGATCTTCGTTCCTAAGAACCCGAATTTCATGTCCTCAGGATTTATGAAATCCTGATATCCGATATGCCGAAATCTGGCTCTTGCCCTCGGAACCTGGAAACACTCCTTATATGCTTTCGGGAATTCATTTTTCAGAATTCCACGACTCCGAGAACAACAATGCCTTGTCCTCTCGTACTCCTGGTATCCGAAATACTGAAGCACCGAAATCCTAAATCCTCCAATTCTCCTCCTCTGAACAAGATCAACGACTCAAAGCCTCCCTTGATCCAACGGCTCAGATTCTTTTGGGATTTTATGGGTCAAGAGTTCTGAAATCTCACCCCCGCATCTTTCGGTAGCCAAAATACCGATGTGCTTCTTTCGAGAAATTCCCTGATGCCTGGATCGCTTCCACGTGTCCTCCGCTTGGATGATCCCGATCCTTTTCGACCTTCGGGACTCCGCGAACCCGATGGCACTGATCCTCTTGTCTTTCGAATCCCTGGTATCTGATTACCTGGTGATTCCCCCGATCTTCGCCGCGTGTCCTCCCACAAATGGATGACTATGATTGATTTCGGGACTTTGGGACCCGTGAGTTCTAATATCCGGTCCTTCATCCTTTAAACCTCTGAAATTTTGAAGT
>ML779197.1:1335763-1354599 GCA_009831015.1 Picea engelmannii
ATCAAGCAACTTCTTGCTGAGTCTGCAGGGTGTTCAACAACCCTGTGAAGATCCTTCTTGGACTCTTCTCTGTTACTGAACTCAAAGAGTTCTCTTTGTGCGCTCTGGCACCTACTCAATGCCCTCATGGCAGAGTTTCTAGAATCCTTAGTGATTTTATTTTCTTCTTGAACTCACAATGGATTTCCTCCTAAATTAAACCTGTGCATCTACTCAATGCCCACCTGGCAGAGTTCTTGCAGAATCCCGCAGCGATTTTGTCTTCCACTTTGTCTTCCTCTACACAATCTTGCCTCCAAGGTGTTCAGAAACCTTGAGGTCTTCCTCTTAGTCAATTATTTCAGTTGGTGTGCCCTCCTAGCACGTCCTTGTCCAAATTCCGCAGAATTGGAAATGCACTCTATGCACTGGCTCTCAGAACCCGCAGTGTTTTGTCACGTCCTCTTGGCATGAAGCCTCAAAGAACTCCAACCTGAAATCAAGGAACTCTACAGATAGCAGAACCTATATGTCCCTGTAAATTCACATCTACAACATACATTCATAGCATAAATATAACACACATAGACATTCATACAACATAGACAATATGCAGGAAAAACTGCTCTGGTTTGTATTAATATCAAATGCCTCCTTTACAAGGTGTTCTTGAGCTCAGACTTTGACAGAGTCTTGGCTCCTTCTCTCTTCTCTCTTCTATAATTCTTGCTACCTTTACTCTTGCTACCTTTCAAAACAATATCAAATATATTTTACATGAGGGGGCTCTTCAAGCTCTTCCCTCCATCCTCACCAACTCTCATTTAATTACATTGAATTACCAATAAATGGTTGTCTAGTCCGAATCGGAGCTAGATTGTAGCCTTACAACCATTAAAGGCTATCTACATCTAAAGCCTGTGTATAGGCACAGCATTTTGGATTTAACAGCCTTACAAACATTAAATGTTCTTGATTCAAATTCAAACTTGAATATGAGAGGGCTACGCCTCTCTTCCTCATTGAATGTGTGCACTGAGTTGGTTGGCTAGTTGGCGCATCGTTGGTTTGGAGAGATGCTCCTGCATCAAAATTGCTCGAAGCACAGTTGAGAGAATAAAATCCCTTGCTATGGAATTTAAGAAACTCACTGATCACAATGCATAAAACTACGAACAACTCACTGAGAATCCAAAACTGAAGGCACTAGAGTCGCAGCTCCAAGAGGTGAAGTATCAAGCCAAAATGATACAAGCGCAAATGAAGCCTCTATCATCTATGGAAAGAATGAAGCGATCCTAGAAGAAATGCACTGCTCAACAAAAAATCCACACTATCCAGAGAAGAGTTATGGAAGTAACTCAAAGGCTCCAAACTGTACAAGATAAGGCTTATCAATTGTTCACAGAGGTCGAAGGTCAAGGAGAAGAACTGGAGAAAGTGGTCATTGCAGTTGAACAACGCCTTGAGGGACCTTTCAACGATGATTCATCTAAGAGTTCACTGAACAGAAGGCCAAGGAATAACAACAATTAGAAGTAGCTCGAGTTATTCTTGAGTCTTTTGAAGCAGAACTACCCATATCAGAGTGACTCGGGACGAGTCATGGGTGAGTGTTGGGGGCCTGTTGGCCCTTGACCAATTTTGGGAAATCCTTGGTCAATTTTGACCTATTTTGGGACTTCGATAGGTTGTCGAAGGTGGATCACAAGACAAAGTAGAGATTGTGGGATCTTGACCCCGTTTTTATCCCTTTTTAGGATTTGGGATTATGTAACGGGTATGGGATGTCAGCCCATGGGTTTACCCATGTTTAGGCCTATTTTGTAAAGTATAAATAGATGTCTAGGAAATATAAGAAGAGAAGAGTTACAAATGGCTAAGTGCTAGATCTATGTGATTGAAGGATTGTAAGTGCTCTATGCATACTGTGTGAGACTTGCAGAGCTACATGCAAGTAATTGTAAGAAGGCTTGGTTCTTTACCCTAGCTAGAAGAAGGAGGATATGGCAGAGTGCACACAGATATCCTGTCTTCTGTGGAGTAGGATTTTGATGCTATGTGCCTATAATAATCTTTACAAAGATAATAAAGAAGAAGAGTTGGTGGGCGTAGCCCCAGGGTGGGGGTGAACCATGTATATGTTATGTTTCTCTGCCCTGAGCAATGTGTTGATGTGTTTGTCTTTACTTTCTAATTTCTTTAATATAGATAGATAGATCTGTTTACACTTTGTGCTAATGATGTATATGGATGCTAGATCTGACCTATGTGAATGTGCTTAGTGGTTGAATCTGTTGGATCTAATCGACCTCTCTATGATAAGTGCTTAGATACATCAGGTCTGTATGAATGATGCGATGCTTTGTTTTATCTGCGAAGTAGATAGTGGTTCAATATTGATGAACTGTCGGTGCTAAGTGCTCTGTTATGTATTACAATCACAGATCTATGTCCTAGGTAAGCTTGCAAACACCTGAGTCCTGCAACCACCCCTACCTCTACCTCGGGTGAGACTTCATCTGCTTCGTAGGTGTTCCGAAACGGCCGGTAGCTAGGGTTTTTTGGTGCGTTGTTGTAGCATTGAACCCGGGGTCTTCCCCTATGCCAAAACTGACACAGATTGTAATTTGTAATTTTTTTATGATGAATAAAAGAATCACATTTTCATGTCCCAAATTATGATGTTTTGCGTATTTTCATTGATTTATATTTGGCATTTAATATATAACCCTAACTCATGAATAAAATAACATACTTTTAGTATTTGTTTTCCTATCTTTGGATGCAGGTCATCCTTAGGAGGAGACATGCATTCATTGGAGCTACCAAGCTTGAGGAGATCATCACCAGACATGGTATCAAAGGTATAGTTACCCGATCTCTTATCTTATTTCTTTATTTACATTAGTTTTAGTATGTTTGGGTTAGAATATAGAATTGGTTAACTTTTAGATGGTTATTCTCTATGTCTACATCTTAAAACCTGGTGTATTTAAAGGGGGTGTTTTCCCACTAGCAGAACTAGTGACCATACTAGGGACTACCTCTAGGGTTTTCTTGGGGATTTTGGGTTGTTTGATTGGTTTGTTTTCCTTTCAATTTTCTTTCAAATTTTTTGAGTCTGTCAAGGGATTTTTTTCACCTCCATGGTGCATACCAGTTGTCCCTTCTCTATAAGATTGCTTCATCTTTTCATTTTTTGAGGAGATACAGAGGTGTACATGCACTGTCTTGGGTCATCCCGCGTACATATGCGCTCTGCACAGTAAACAACCTGCATACATATGCAAGTTATTTATGCATCAACACATGTATTTGTTTCATGAAAGTTTTTTGAAAAAGAGGGAGATTTCCTCTTTCCTAATTGAAGTTATCACTTCTCAAAGATTTCTTGGATCATTCCAGAGACTTTGTTTGTGGCTATAGTCTAGGTATATGTTTCAATTTACTTGTTTTCTTATTCTTCTTGTGTTTTCCCTTAAAAGGTTTTAAGAAAGAGGTTGAGTTGTAGATCTTCCTTCTTGGTTTATTTTTGAATACCTATGATCCACAGTGGGCTAAATGTCTTTTCTAGTCTTGTTTCAGTTTTATTTTTACTTTCTTTGAAAAAAGAAAAAGATTTACTTTAGTTTTTTTCTTTAAAGAGGTTAAAAAAATAGTTTGGTAAAGTAGTTAAAGTTGATTATTTGCAAAAAGGAAAAAGAGTATATCTTTCAAGATATTTTTTGATTTATTGAAACATAAGTAGCTTGTAGTCAAGAAAAATCAATTTTTAGGTTTTCCTTACAACATCTTGAAAAGTTAGTTAAGAAAAGTTGAGTTTACGAAGAGTTAGTTACAAAGATTTGCTTTTAAATTCGAAGTAATTTTTCTTTCAAGTGATTTAATTTTCTCCTCATTTTCATCTCTATATAACACCATTAGTTTCACTATCATACCTTGTGAGTAAATCAAACCTTTAAAAAGAACACTTAATCTAAAATACACTAGACTTTTCTGTTTGTAGGGTTCACAAACTAGTTTAGGGTTCTAGGGCCTTGAATTAGGTTTGGAGAGGAAACTATTCAAGGCCATTAAATCAAACATTGGAGTCTAAGTTAGGGAGTGCTTAAGTCTTGTGTCATAAAATTTATCTAGGGCCCCCCTCTAACATAGGGGATAAACACAAGGTTGCATGAGTAAATGAAGCGGAGATAACCCCTCCAAATTTGGACTAAACGTAGTGGGGAATGTGTATTGAGGGTCTGTCTTGGTAATAATACCGACTTCATTTGCCTACAAATATTTGTGGACCTCGAATCCATTCGAGATCCTCTATTGTCTTCCAGACCATTTTCTTTCGATACCCTTTATGGACTTGTTATCCTGGTCATTACGATCTGCACAATTGTCGATTGTACCCAATTGGTGACTGAGTACGAGTTGGCAACCTAGTTTCCCATATTATAGGGACTTACACGGGTGACTGCGGGGGTATACCATGGTACCTCGGGTAGACATCAAATCACACTTCACAGATTCTACCCAGAGGGTGCTTCCGTGTTCGAGTTTCACTTACACGGGTTAGTTTCTCTAGTGTCGATTGGTGTAACGGTCCTTCCTACTATATAATCGACTCCTTGATTTGTATTTAGGAGACATTTTAGTGTATTCTTAGTGTTCAAATGCTAGTTGATCCTTACTGTGTCAGATGATCATTTCACAAAGTGGAATATCAACAAATCTGTAGGTCGTGAAGGCGTCAGGACCTATCGTCAATTACATTGGAGTCACCTCTGCCACCGTTATGGATAAGAATTGACCAACAAGGGTCGTTCGAAGCGACCGGGTCGAAGGAAACTATGCCCGAGCCTTCTCCGCGAGGAGACTATTTGGCTTCGGAGGAACCTACCAATTATGACCTTGGGATAGAGGCTCTCATGCCAGATAACCCTCCAATCATTGACTTGTTGGTATCTATCTTGATTCAATTTGTCCCTCCTAAGGTGACACCTTCTAAGCACCAACTAATCCTACAAGCGGAAATGGAATTGAATGATTCTATTTCATCTGAGAGTCCTCATACTACCATTACAATTACTACTATAGGGGGAATCCTACCTCCTCTCCCACCTCCACCAGTAAGGACCACGGTGGTATCGAATCCCTCACCTTAGAGTCGTGGTCCAATACCATTATCGGCTTCGAACACCACTTTTTTTACTTAGAGTGCGATGGGCCCTCCCTTCTCATATGGGATGCCTGGCTTTGATTTGAACTAGGTTCTTACCTACTCTACCTTACTGACAATGTTTCTGGGGGAAGGGAGCTCAAACACTCTCATGCAAGGGTCAATCGGGGGAAATTTTATCCCCTTCAATGTTATCCCTTACGGTGGGGGTAATATACCTCCTCCATCCCCTTCTCTGAGTGGTGCTTTCCAACAACCAATCGAGACAAATTCTAATTACAGCTTGTTTGGTGGAGGAGTTTTAGGACCTTCGTCTTATACAACGTCGATGGGATCTGTTATCTCACATTTTTTACTTGGATGTAAAGGAAAGGTAAATGAAGGAAAACTGACATAATAGGAGACTATCCTATCATTGTCACCTCAACGAGAATTGTCTTTCTATTTAGGGTGGTAGGCCCAGGGGAGACGTCCTTGGTGACCTGGGGTTTTGAGAAGGAAAAGGTTTTAAGGATAAGCAAAGGTTTCCCTCTCACAAGTCACTACTGATTAGAAAGTATGACTAAACAACCAATAAAGATAATAATAAACAGAAATGTACCTGCCCAAAACAAAGCAACAAGAAACTATATTTGCAAGATCACTTGCTGGTTAGTACTTCATATAATTGGAGACTTCTTCAAATAAAGAAATTGACTAATAGATTTATTAATAAAATAAAATATGTATAGTAGTAGTAATCAAAATATGCCACTTCACAACAAATGCTTTATAAATGCTTCAGAATGAGAAAGAATGATTTTATAGTCAATGTCACAATACCAACATTCATTAGGAGCAAAGACTACAAAACATTAGTCAATATTTCAATTCCTTAGAAAATGTTGCAAAGTATAACTATAACTCAAAGAATAATGGCAACAATAGGGTTAGAAAGTCAATCTAATATAGGATCAGAGTATGTTAGTAGCTGTTCAAAGATTTGGATGTTTACAGATTTTGATCAAAACACTCAAGCAAAAGGTCTTAGACTAGTGCATTCAAAGGGAAAATGGAGTCAAAGTTAGTCGAAAGAGTTGAAGGAACAATATGATAATAGTATGGCCCAAGACAAGAGGAGTTTGATGGTGAAGTGTTGATAAGCCAAGGCTTCAGCCATCAAACCCTAGGGGAAAACGATTTACTAAGGTGTAGGAAACCCTAGGCCTTAACACGTTTTCCTCCTTCTTATGCTCAATAACAAAGCGTAATCAACTAGGGTGGAGAGAAAATGATAGGGTTTTGCAATGGAAAGGCCCTAGCAATGTCTTCAAAAAGTAAAATCACTCCTTAGCACAATCTAGTAGGGAATTAAAACAAGGACACCAACCTGTGCTTATTTCCTAGGGTTTATTCCAACAATTTATTAACAAAATGAAATTAAAATACTATAACCATTCAAGTAATGGAAGGATTGCATAAATTCACTTACATTTACCATGTATTCATCAATCCAAACCCTAGTTATAAACCTTCCACCAAGAAAAATGCCAAAAATCACCAAAAAGAGCCTCCTTCAACAAGTGCGCACTAGTATTTCAACCAAAAACCCTAAAGGAGGGTGTAAATTTCAGACCTCACACAAGTGTGAGTGAAATATGATGAATATAAGAAAGTTTTAGCTCTCTTTCTTATACCATACCAATGACCTTAATTTAATTTTAGGTCACAAAAGGCCGACAAGGCCAAAAATACATAATTATATTTTTTTTACATTAAATGTCAAAATCAAACCCTAAATCAAGCAAAGATGAAGACATCCTGCCCTTTTAGGGTTATGTTAGTCCCTTTTAGGGAAACGTTGGCCTCCTCAAGAAAAATGTTTTCCCTCCTTCGGCCTCCTAAACATTCCACACGTGCCACAACTACCTCCCAAAACCTACTCAAGCACTGGATGATGTCATGAGTGTCCTGGGTGATGTCATGGGCCTTCCAAAGCCAAATTCCTGGTGGAAAGGGAATAACCCCCCTGGGTAAGGCTCTGCCAAGATGCCTCTGGTGGAACGTCCTCCTCTTCTCTGGTAAAAACCCTTTGATCTTTGTTTTCCCCCTACTAGGGCCTCAACATCCATCTGATGGGATTTCAGCCCCATGGAGGTCCGAACTAATCATCTCCCTATGTGTACCTATCCATAAGGGTACCTTTCAATCGGGTATGGTCCTTCACATCAACAAATACGCCCTCGATGGGCTCATAAGTCACAAGGATCATAGCAATGTCAATCACATCTAATCATCAATTTTATTAAACATGTGCATAAAACCCCTTTTACCTGGACAAGTGCTCAAAGAAATTATACTAATCTACAAGCCAAATTTGGAGGAAGTGACATGGCATCCTATTGGGCTAATTCTCACTGGATGTGGGGTTTTTCTGGGAGAGATCAAATCTAAGCCATGTGAGTGGGTTTAGTGGATAAGGGATGTTTGGGCAAGGGGTGCAGTGATAGTAGGGAAATGCATGGCTTACCTGTGGGTGTCTTTGTAGAGGGTGAGTTGCACCTGTCATGGATGAAAATGTTTCCAAGCCCATTCATGCCTTTTTTCTTTTTCTTATTGCTTTTTCTTCAATAATATGGCTAGGGGACACTACCATAATGTGGTGACCATTGGTGACAATGTTACCCACAAGATTTTCATGGAAATGAGAAGGTTGGATCACAATGAGACCCCCATTCTCTTGGCTATTCCACCAAGAGACACTACCCTAGCATGGTGACTAACTACTAGTAGTGTCATACCACTACATGCCCATGGACCTAATAGGTTGGCTCGTGGCGAGACCCCCTATCCTCTAACCAAGTATTGTTTTATTATTTTTATGGGTCCCTCTATTTCTTCCTAAGAAGCCTTTTACTGCTTTCTTAGGGATCCCTGCGCGAAGCATCTCGATGTTTCATTCTTTGGCTTCTATATTTTTCCAACTGATTTTACCCTATGGGCCTTTAGCCCCTTCTTCCCACAAGGTAAGGTACAACCCTTAAATATTTTTCCAAACCCAATGCCCAGACCAGTGTAATGGGATGGATGAGCGGGAAAAAGATGGAAAGTGGTAAGTATGGTGGGAGTGGATGATGGATTCTCATTAATCCCCCTAGTGGCAACTCAAAACCTATGGGCACAAGATTACTAGGGAATCCTATCATTCCCCCCAAATATGTTCAAGTGGATAGGTATAAGATACAAGCACCTGTTAGGAACAAAATAATTGAATGCACATATTCAAAGGTTTTGAGGATGAGAGTGACACATACCATGATACCCGAACTCATTACCTTATGGAGAAATATCCACTTCTGCTACAGGACCAGGACAAGGTGATGGATAATGTTGTTGCTGAAAAAGTGGAGGAGCTGAAGAAAATAAAAGGATGGGCCCTCCAAGGCCATGCCCAAGTTGATCTGGCTCTCGGTACTCCATGTATAGGACCTGTGGGTCTTGATACATAATCTCCTTAGTTATCCCTAAACTGAGAGATAACATCTGGCTCCAACTTCGGGACATGTGCTCACCATAGAGCACATGAGAAACTCAACATCTCTGGCATAACCTGTAACCTACTTGATATCAACATAAAGTGGTTAGAAATCATTTGTCCTGGTGATATAACCCCAACTCATATATATAAAGTGAAATCAAACATATATACAAATGTGAATACAAACTACTCTAGCATGAAATGAAAATGGTATATATAATGAATGAAAATGCCTACCTACTTACCTGCACTTACCTGTCATAATTTTGGGGGGTAGTAACACTTGATGTGAAAATCATTTACTGGTAGCTTCAGAGCTTCTCCCTCCATGGTCCCTAGGTTGAAAGAGTTCATACCTGCATGACTCATGAGCTTGTAAGGACCTGTCGATAACCCATCCACCTTTTTGTGCATACCGGGCTTCTCCCTTCTCTTATCCCATAATAGCACGAGATCTCCCTCAGTGAAGTCTCTTTCTGTCGCCTTGTGATCGAAGGTGTTTTTGATCTTCTCCTGGTTTCTTCCCATTTGACTTAGGGCATTTCTCCTAGATTCATCCAAATCTATCAACTGGTTAATTCACCCTTGGATTGATTCTCCATCTGTAGCATATTGTTGATCAAAATAGAGGATGGGAATTTGGAGGTTCACGGGAAGTTTCACTTCTAATCCATACACTAGTTAGAAAGGGGTTCTTCTTGTCGAGGTATTTGTTGTTATTCGATCTTCCCACAAGGAATACTTAATTTTTCTATCCCAAGACCTCTTGTTTTCCCCTACGAATTTCTTGATAATATTCATAAGGTTCTTATTACTAGATTCCTCTAATCTATTTCCTTGCAGATAGTAGTTGGGGGAATGGGATAGGATAATGCCATATTTGAAACAAAATTCTGCTGGCACATGGGAGATGAATGCCTTGGCATTATCTTTGGTAATATTGGAAGGGACATTGAACCTAGTTATGATTCGTTCCTCCAAATAATTCATGACTACTTCCTCAGTGGCATTCTTGGTGGGGATAGACTCCACCCACCTAGTAAAATAATATGTGGTTGTCAGGATCCACTGGTAGCCATTACTCGAATTATCCTTAAACTCTCCAATGAAATCCAAACCCCATTGTTAAAAAGTAGCTTCTACTACCACGAGTTTTAGAGGTTGTGCTGGGAGTTTTGGTTTACCAGAGAAGTACTGGTAGGGATGGAAAGACCAGACATATCAATGACTATTAGAAAATAATTTTGGCCAATAATATCCATCCCTTAGGATCTTGTGGGAGGTAGTGCGAGCTGCGAAATGTCCACCACAAAATCTAGAGTTCATTAGAAGCTCAAAAGGGATAGCACCTTTGTGTCTGCGAAGACTCTATAGGAGCACAGAAGTCAAAATCCTTCAAGTATTTGGGAGCTAAGATCAAGAGAAGCAGCGGTTTTATACACGCAGGCGAGGACTCAAGTTGCAGAGCTCACAGGCAAAGGAGAACAAAGGTCGAGGCCTTTGAGCATTTGAAATTCTTCCAAGTCCGAAAGAAAACCACCAAGGCTCAGCAGGAGAAATATTTGTCATTGGATCGACCGAAAAGATCTGGACCATTGAAGGTTTCCACGTCCAGGAGGCAATACTGGAGGAGCGCACAGGAGAAATGATCTGAACCATCAGATCTTGAGCGAAGAACCCAACAGTCGTTGGATCTATCAGGAGTTGCACGAGGTTTAAACTCTCATGCATAGAGAAGCAGAAGTGAAGTCCTGAAAAGGTTTTAAATCGGGATATCGACGCTCGGGAGTTAGGAAGTCCGGAGGACGAGAGTCCGTGCACTCGACATCAGAAGTCATGAAGAGGTGAGATTAGATCTGAATCATTTTTATGAGAGAGGACGCATGTCACAAGATCCTCTCTATCATAGATTTGAACACTAGAGGCCAGAGAGGGAAGTCCTTGACTTTGCGAGTGGCGAAGTCGCGAGAAGATCGGGACAATCCATTTGAGGAGGATAGGTGGCAGAGATCTAGGGATCTCGCGAACTTTGAGGTTCACAAGGTGAGAGCCCAGGATTTGGGTGCTCTAAGTCACGAGTGGAAAAGTCATGAGAGAATTGTAGTTTTCCATCTGAGGAGGACAGGTGGCAGCAATAACAGAGTTGGCAAAGTGCCGAAGATATCTAGTATTCAGGTCTCGTGAACTCGGAATTTCATGGGGTGAGGGCCCAAGATTTGGGTGCTCCAAGTCACGAAGTCACGAGGAACGAAGAAAACCATTGGATCTGGGTCAAGGGAGGACCATTGGATCAGAGCCTCATTATGGGTTTCACGTATTCGGAGGTTTGGAGGTTGAGAGGACCTCGTCTTGACATCAGAAGTTGCGAAGTGCTGAGAGTCGAGGCACGAGTGTGGACACATGGCAGAGCCATAAGGTGGGGCCCGCATGATTGATAGGTGGGCACGCGTCGCCTGGAGAAGGGAGTCAATACTTTGTTGACTTCTCGTGTCTCAGGGATTCATGGGATAAGAGCATGAGAGCTCAACCCTTTGTCTTGCGAAGTCGCGAGTAGCGAGAACGCGTGAGGGAAAATATTGATGCCACAACTTGTGAAGTGGTGAGTTGTGAGAAGTACGGAAGGAAGGTCCACCTTCACTGACATTTAAGTCTCAGAGGTTCACATGGGAAGAGCACATATATTTAACCCTTCGACTTGGGAAGGTGTGAGTAGTGAGAGGAGATAGCATTAAGCTTAGCCAATGGTCACTTGCGGTAGGCGCTGACAAAAGAGGATCTATACCCATTTCATGATTTTGGGTATCGCGAGATTGGAAAGGGGGAGTCGGGAGCCTTGACTCACGAACTCGTGAGTGGCGAGTTGTGACAAACACCTTTTGGGTGAGGCCTTGGTCATAGTGTTGTGGTCGCATGGAGAAGTGGAGATCGTGCCTAGTGTTGTTCGCGCAGGGGAGCTTCGGAAAGGACCTGTGGATTGATCGAATTGAGATTCCAACAAGGAATAGAAAGAGTCGATCCGGCTCAAAGAAGGTAACGAACGATCGTGTGAGCGGACTTCGGTCCGAGGGACAATAGGTCTGTGTCAGTATTTCATAGACTTAATTCTCAAATCCATTCTTTTGTAATCTACTAGGTGATCGGGGCATGACAAATTCATAAGGTAGTGGATGATATAGGAATACCACTCATCGTGTTCTAATTCACTTACCACTACATTTATATGTTCACTTTATCCCATATATATGGTCTCTTGGTTTCTATCGGTTAGCATCTGGGCCAGACCCTATCCCTTTCTTATCTTGTTGGGTTTTATATCTAAGTCATACTCTTGGATTTTGGAGACCCACTTACCCCTACTACCTATACAATCTTGTTGTGATAAAACATCCTTTACTACTGGATAAGGGACATAAGATTTGATTTTGTTGTAACGTATATAGTTTCTAAAGTGATTGAGGGACTTCACCAAGGCATACGCTTTCTTCTCAGTAATGGAATAATTTAACTCTCAATATCTAAGGACTTTACTCATGAAATCCATGAGGTGTTCATAATCATCAACGTACTTTTGTAGAAAAACACCTACAATGGTATCCTGGGAGGCAATTGAGAATATTATGAGATCTCATGGATAATCTGGGTTGATCAAGACTGGGGCTTGGGAGATAGCGTCCTTTATATCTTCAAAATAATTGATGGCTTTAGCATCCCATATGAAGGCAACGTCCTTCTTTAATAAAGCACGCATGGGTTTTATCCTTTCGGCAAAGTTTGGGACAAATCTTCGAATGAAATTAATCTTTCTGAAAAAAGGATTGCAAGGACTTTTTATTGGTTGGAGGGCAGACATATTTTATCAACTGGACCCTTTCAGGATCTATGGAGATTCCCCCCTTTGAAGCCACATGACCAAAATTGCTTCCTTCATCTATCCTGAAAACATACTTCTTAGGATTTAAGGAAATACCATACTTCCTACATCGTTCAAAAACAATCCTAAGGTGTGAAATTTTGTCTTTCCTATCCTTTGATACAACCATGATATCGTCTTGGTAAATTTGTATGATTTTTTGTATGACATCCCTAAAGGCAAATCCCATTTCTCCCTGGAATGTATCACAGATGTTCATAAGACCAAATGACATTCGCAAATACATAAACATTCCCCATGGTGTAGTACATGTTTTAAGATGGTCATCTCTTTTAAGAAATACTTGGTTGTATCTAGAGAATTCATCCAGCATGGACATCATCCCTACCCCTGTAACCCTTTGTAGCAAATGTTCCATGTTCGGAAGGGGATAATTGTCTTTCAAGGATAATTGGTTAAGGTTCCAGAAATCAACACACAAACGTGTATCACCAATTTTGATTTGGACGACTACCAAATTTGACATCCATGAGGAATACCTAATGGGAGATATGATACCAGTATCAACCATCTTTTGGAGTTCTTGTTTTATTTGGCTTGCTAATTTTGGAATGATGTGCCTTAGTTTTTGTCAGAAAGGTTTGGCACCTTCTTTCAGAGGTATAGCATGTTGGATGACATCACCCCTATAGGATTTTAATTCATTGTAATTCCAAGAGAAGGTGTCTTTGAATTCTCTTATGAGGTCTATAATTTCCACCCTTTCCTTATCAGTGGTTCCTTTCCCTATTTTTACCATCCTTGGATCCATTTCTATACTGATCTAGAATTCTAGGGTTTCACGTGCTTGTTTTCTAGGCTTCTTTATTTTGAAGACATCATGTA
Organism: Picea engelmannii; assembly: GCA_009831015.1. NCBI lineage: Eukaryota > Viridiplantae > Streptophyta > Pinopsida > Pinales > Pinaceae > Picea > Picea engelmannii. Next base: position 1,349,189 of record ML779197.1, read on the forward strand.
TGTCAAAGAGGTATTCTAAAGGATACATCCCTTAGGAAAGGTGTTATTTTCAAGGTTCACAACATCCAAGTCCATGGAATCAGCCAGGAAATTTATTTTTGAATTGGTGAATTCTTTGTTATTTTCCATAAACCTAATGATTTGGTCATCATCTTCAAAGACTTGCTAATGTTCCAAATTATCTGGGATAGAAGGTCTAAAAAGGGATTCCATTTTGCATTGGTCTCGGAGTGGACCATCACAAGGTTGCAAGATAGAAGAAGAAACAACCAAGGCATATGCCACATGGTTTTCTTCTTGGGGAATGGCTTCGATTGACACTATCTCAAAATATTTTGAAATGGATAGTGCAAGATCATGATACCTCTTCAACTTTTCATTTTTGGTAGAAAATTTTAGTAACACTTGTGATACTATGAGGTCCTAGTCCCCTTTTACCCTTAAGTATGTGATACCTTTGTCAATTTCCAGGTTGAGACCTAGGATCAATGCTTCATATTCAGCAATGTTGTTTGTACAATGATACTCAAGCCTATAGGATTAGTAGAAGGTTTCATGGGAAGGGATTTTTAAGACAATTTTGAACCCCTGAACCAAAACTTGAATGATATCCATCAAACTCTAGAGTCCAAATTCCCTGAAGTTTTTTGGTAGTATCACCCCCAGAACTTACTCCTTGGACAAACCAATTATCGATGCCATTGTTAATAAACAAGAGTTGATCATATGGTTCATCGGGGGTTTCAATTAAGGATCCTACAAAGGGTTCTTTGTGGAGGGTGAAGACTCCTCCTTCAGGGTGAGTTATGAAAATTTTGGATCCTTGGTCTTGGAAGCTTCCAACCAAGTGTTCTATAAGGTCTTTGTGGAATATGATGTGCCAATTTCTCAAAGCATCTATCACCATCACATCTATAGTAAAAGGAGAACTAGGGAAAGAGTTAAAGGTAACGTTTAAATTTTTAATAACCCCCTTTGTGAAACTTCCCTGTGTGTTTGGTTGTGAAAGGATCAGGCCCAACCGATGCATGGCCCTTTCAGTCATGATGTTGGTTGTAGTGTTTGGGTCAAAGACACAATTATGGAGGAGGGATTCATCGATTTGGAGAGTGAAATAAAAATGTGTAATCTCCTCATACTTTGGTCCAATACTTTCCACTTGGTGGAAAAAAGGAGAAACTTCTTCAATAAAGTCATCTCTATAAATTTATGGCAGGGAAGCTTCAATCTCTTCACCTTTATGTGGAAGGATAATTTTTTGAAAGGGTTCTACTTTATTAGGAGGTTCCTCTTCCTAAAATAAATAGGAAACATCTTGTATGTTGGTGGAATATGTGCTCCACTTCCTACTAGGAGCAATAGGTTTCACTTCAAGGATCTTGGGAAGGTTAGTTTTGGTTTCTGTAATACCCTCATTTCTTTATCCCGAGGGTTCATTATTATGCAAAAGGTTAATCTGATGGATGGAATCTTCGAACTTGAGGTTTTCCTCAATTCGGTAAGAAAAATCCTGCGCTTCATCTAAGGTTGAGGGTGAACGATGCTTGAGGGTGAAGTACAAAATTCCTTCTAAGGAGATCAAGTAATGTTGGAGAATGGATTCCTCTAAGTTGAGGTTGGGTCAGAGTTTCTTAATAAGAATATTGAATGTATCATTGAAATCCCTAATTATTTTGTTGGATCCTTTGCAAATATGGATGTATTGAGAGTAAAAGGATTATGCATTTTCTTGTTTACACCACCTTATTTGGAAGGCTCATTCTAGTTCTTTAAAAGTTTTGATGCTTCCATTCAAGAGAACATCAATCCAGGTCTTGGCATTCCTAGTGAGAGAGATTTCAAAGAGCCTCATAAATACATTAGGGTGTTCTTGTCCGGATTGATGAAAATGAAAACTTTCACAAATTTAAACTAGGTCCAATGTGAGTTACCATAGGATCCTCCTTTCCCTAAAAAACTTGGTATACATGAGTTGAACCATTTGGGTAGGTCATGTAATCCCCATTGGGTGTTATATAGATCAAGAGAGACAAAGAGTTCTTTGTGAGACCATTTAGGAGAACTTACAGAAGTAACAAGGTTTTTAGGGGTAACAGAGACCACAGTAGAAAGAGGCATGTACTGACGTCCATTATGGGTCGTCATTTGTGGAGTCGCCAGATAATTTTCTTGAAATTAACAAAGAGATAAGGGAATCAACCTTAGTGGATTCGCCAAGTAATCTTTGTAAGATAAGGATTCTTGAGGAAAGGCTTACCGAAAAGTGTCATCTTGAGGAGAATTGAATCAATGTCCTCGACAACCGTGCCAAAATGTTATCACACATTTTGTACTTGGATGTAAATGAAGGAAAACTGACGTAACTAGAGACTATCCTATCACTGTCACCCCAACATGAAGTCTCTTTATATTTAGGGTGGTAGGCCCAGGGGAGACGTCCCCAGTGACCTGGGGTTTTGAGAAGGAAAGGGTTTTAAGGAAAAGAAAAGGTTTCCCTCTCACAAGTCACCACCAATCATAAAGTCCAGCTAAATAGCCAATAAAGATAATAATAACCAGAAATGTACCTGCCCAGAACAAAACAAAAAGAAACTATATTTGCAAGATCACTTGCTGGTTAGTACTTCGTATAGTTGGAGAATTTCTCAAATAAAGCAATTGATTGATAGATTGATGAAGAAAATCAAATATGTATAGTAGCAGTAATCAAAATACATCACTTCACAATAAATGATTTATAAATGCTTCGGAATGAGAAAGAACAATTTAATCATCAATGCCACAATACCAACATTCATTAGGAGCAAAGAATACCAAGCATTAGTCAATCTTTCAATTGCTTAGAAAATGATACAAAGTATAACTATAACTCAAATAATAATGGCAGAAATAGGGTTAGCAAATCAATATAAGCTAGGGTTAGAGTATGTTAGTAGTTGTTCAAAGATTTGGATGTTTACAGATTGTGATCAAAACACTCAAGCAAAAGGTATTAGACTAGTGCATTCAAAGGGAAAATGGAGTCAAAGTTAGTGGCAAGAGTTGAAGGAACAATATGATAATAGTATGGCCAAAGACAAGAGGAGTTTGATGGTGAAGTGTTGATAAGCCAAGGCTTCAACCATAAAACCCTAGGGGAAAATGATTTACTAAGATGTAGGCAACCCTAGGCCTTAGAACGTTTTCCTCCTTCTTAAGCTCAATAAAAAAGTACAATCAGATAGGGTGAAGAGAAAATGATAGGGTGTTGCAATGGCAAGGCCCTAGCAATGTCTTCAACAAGTGAAATGGCTCCTTGGCACAATCTAGTAGGGAATTAAAACAAGGACACCAACATGTGCTTATTTCCTAGGGTTTATTCCAACAATTTATTAACAAAATGCAAGTAAAATACTATAACCATTCAAGTAATGGAAGGATTGAATAAATTCACTTACATTTACCATGCATTCATCAAGCCAAAACCTAGTTATAAACCTTCCACCAAGAAAAATGCCAAAAATCACCAAAAAGAGCCTCCTTCAACAAGTGCGCACTAGTATTTCATCCAAAAACCCTAAAGGAGGGTGCAAATTTCAGACCTCACACAAGTGTGAGTGAAAGATGATGAATAAAAGAGAGTTTTAGCTCTCTTACTTATACCATACCAATGATATTATTTTAATTTTATTTTACAAAAGGCCGACAAGGCCAAAAATACATAATAATATTGTTTTTACATTAAATGTCAAAATCAAGAAAAGATGAAGACGTCATTCCCTTTTAGGGTTACGTTAGCCTATTTTAGGGCAATGTTTTCCTCCTGGAGAAAAACGTTAGCCCTACTTAGACCTATGAAACATGCCACACATGCCACACATGCCACAACTGCCTCCCAAAACCTCCTAAAGAACTGGATGATCTCATGAGTGTCCTGGGTAATGTCATGGGCCTTCCAAGGCCAATGTCCTAGTGGAAAGGGAACAACCCCCATGGGTAAGGCCCTGGCAAGATGCCTCTAGTGGAATGTCCTCCTCGTCTTTGGTGCAAACCCTTTAATATGTCTCTTCCCATTGTTGGGGTCTCAACATCCATATGATGGGATTTCAGCCCCATATAGGTCCGAACTAATCATCTCCCCATATGTACTTGTCCATAAGGGTACCTGTCCATCGGGTATGGTCCTGCACATCAATAGATAAGCCCTCCATGGGATCATAAGTCACAGCGATCATAGAAATGTCAATCACATATAATCATCAATTTTATTAAACATGTACATAAAACCCCTTTTACCAAGACAAGTGCTCAAAGACATTATACTAATCTGCAAGCCAAATTTGGAGGAAGTGACAGGGTGTCCTATTCGGATAATGCTCACTGTATGTGGGGTGTTTCCGGGAGAGATCAAATATAAGCCATGTGAGTGGGTGTAGTGGATAAGGGATGTCTAGGCAAGGTGTGCAGTGATAGCAGGGAAATGTATGGATTACCTGTGGGTGGATTTGTAGAGGGTGAGTTGCACCTGTCATGGATGCAAATGTTTCCAATCCCATTCATGCCTTTTATATTTTTCTTATTCCTTTTTCTTCAAGAAGATCGCTAGGGGACACTGCCTTGGCATGGTGACCAGTGGTGGAAATATTACCCACAAGAATTCCATGGAAATGAGAAGGCTAGATCATGAGGAGACCCCCTTTCTCTTAGTTATACCACCAAGCGCCACTATCCTGGCATGGTGACCAGCTACTAGTAGTGTCATACCACTACATGCCCATGGACCTAATAGGTTGGCGCGTGATGAGACCCCCTGTTACACGTCAAAATTGCTCAGATGGATAAGTGTCGTATTGTCCCTATCAGTCGTCGTAAGTGTCGTATCTTCTCTGCAACTTTCGCAAGTATCGCAAGTTGATCATTAGTGTCGCAAACAATGTTCAGACATGATGCCATGATAACGACACTAAGGAGGCACTTATGACACCTCATATGACTGATTTGAAGATCAAGAACTGGTCTACTGGAATCAAATAACTCTTGACACCTGAAAGAAATCCTGAAACACTGATTTGGAAGGGGAATGCTCCCCTACTATAGCTGCAGAAGCGTTGGCGCTCCTCTACTATGATTCAAGGAGCGTTATAACGCCCTTTAGGCCCTTCTGGAGGAGCGTTGTTCACCTTAAGAGCGCTGGCGCTTTCCCAAGGCACACCAGGAGCGCTACAACGCTCTGATACCCCTTTTGGAGGAGCGCTCCCTATTCTGGGTCAATTGTTAGCCCGTTGAGGAGAATAAGGGGGAGATCATTTGAGATTAGGAGGCAGTTGTGCTCGAATTCTCGATTTCATCAAAAGATCCCTGATCTAAGGAGAAGGTCCCCAACTGGTTCTAAACATAACTCAAGAGGTTAGACCCCTCCTAACCTATATAAA
>ML779197.1:1368943-1388235 GCA_009831015.1 Picea engelmannii
TTATCCAGGTTGTGGATCTTTCAGGCAAGGGTTAGACGAAGAGGACTTGACGAAGTTGTCGCATTCGCATCTACGATTGTAAGTACTGTTGTCGTTATTCTCATTAATATGACACGCTTGGCCTGTTTCTTTCTAGTTTGTGTATGATGTTACATGAACTTATCATTCAATGATAGATCTGTTTTCAAGCTAATGTCAATAGAGTAGGAAGTGGTCGTATCTTGTTTTGTCCACAGACCTCAGCAAGGAGCAAAGGATTGGAGCGCAACTCGGAGCGTGCAGGGAAAAACGTCGATTGAAAGGTACTTTTGTTATCCTCCCTTCTCATGCATTAGTTTATATAGATTTGAAAGGAAGTCAGTGTCCATGTTAAGCATTTTTCTGTCTAGGGTTAAGGTCAAGCATTAGAGGTGATCTACCTGTCCGCAGGGAGATTTTCCTACAACACCCCCTATCCTCTAACCAGGTCTTGTTTTATTATTTTTATGGGTCCCTCTGTTTCTTCCTGAGAAGCCTTTTACTTCTTTCTTCGAGATCCCTGGGAGAAGAATCTTTAGGTTTCATTCTTTGGCTTCTATCTTTTTCCAATTGCTTTTACCCTCTGGGCCTTTAGCCCCTTATTCCCACAAGGTAAGGTACAACCCTTAAATATTTTTCCAACATAATTCCCATACTAGTGTAATGTGATGGATGAGTAGGATAAATATGGAAAGTGGTAAGTATGGTGGGAGCAGACGATGGCTTCTCATGAATCCCTCCAATGGAATCAAAACGTATGGGCACAAGCTTACTAGGGAATCCTGTCATTCCCCCCAGACATGGTCAAGTGGATAGGTATAAGATACAAGAACCTGTTAGAAACAAAAGAATTGAATGCACATATTCAAAGTTTTTGAGGATCAAAGTGACAGATACCATGATACCTGGACTCATTACCTCATGGAGAAAGATCCACTTCTGCTACATCACTAGGCCGAGGTGATGGATGCTGTTGTTGCTGACAAAGTGGAGGCATTGAAGAAAATAAAAGGACATGTCAATATGGATCTCGGTATTCCATGTCTAGGAACTGTGGGCCTTGATACATAATATCCTTATTTATCCCTAAACTAGAGGATAATAGGATCTATTCCATTCTCATTTTTCGGTGCATTTGGGAACAACGCATTTTCTTCGGCTGAGGGAAAACTCAGTTTTGGTAAACAAAACCCAGTACAGGGTATTATTCCTTCATAGGGAGTGATGACTGGAGTTTTCTCCACTTAGGGTATTTGGAATCCTTGGTAGGGATCAATTCCCTCATAAGGGATGTCGGTCGGGGGAAATCCCTTCAAATCTTAATGGATCCCTAGGAGAGGCTTTGTACCTATGCTTGTCGTATTGATGGGGGCATCCCCTTCCAAAATACTTGGAACGTAATGTAGGGAGAAATCCACGCACAAGATATGTCATCCAATTACGAGAGTCATCTGGTGATACCCCAACAGATGAAGTTACCCTATTTTTTCAAGGCCATGGTTACTACCATAACCCTAGCCAGCATTCCAATTTTTCCTGGAAACCTGGTGCCAGTCAAAATCCAGAACCCTCTTTTCCTGTAAATAGTTCACATCCAAAAATATCGTTTCTGGCAACGCTACATCTTCCAAACTTGTCAATATTATTGAATGACCCAATTTGTCATGATCTATGTTGGCCCCCCATGTCAACTAATTTTCCCTCAGATATTTTAAAATTTAAAGGCAAGCCTGGCGAGGATCCAGGTGATCACATGAAAAAATTTCATTTATGGTACTCGTCAAACTCACTGAGGGATGACTCCATCTAGTTGCTCCTTTTTCAACACACTTTTACAGGGGGTTCCGTGAAATGGTATATTGAGCTTGATTTCTCGAGTTATTCTTACTTCAATGACTTGGCGATGGTCTTCTTGAACCACTTCTAGTTACCTATGAGATACGATGTTGGCACCAAATTTCTTTCCAACTTTGAGCAAACCAAGGATGACCACATCTCTAATCATATCCGAGAATGGCGGCATCGAAAGAGATTAATTAAGGTCCAGGTCCCTCCTAATTTCTTTCTTGAGTGGTTCTTGAAGTCTTTGGTGCCCTACATATCCAAGTACGTAGCGACTTCCAGAGTTTTTTCATAAGAGGAGGTGATTATGAGAGCACATCAGCTTGAACTGATCTACTCTCAATCCAACATGCTATATGAGATTTTTCCAGATGCACAGCGGTATATTCTCGATAAGGAAAAACAAAATTTTGGACCCCATGTCGATGGTATTGTGGGCTCATCACAAAACAATTCCACAGACTTGTTGTCAAATCAGTTGCAAAAATTATCGATACAACAGAATGTGGCTAGCCAGACTCTAAGTTCTGATGTTCCCCCTACCCAGACGTCGGATGTACACAACATGCAGTAGAAGAACTGTAAGTCCAACCAACAACCTAAGAGAAAGAAGAAAGAATGAAATAAGAAGGGTAAAGGGGACAAAAAGGCTACCAATAATGATGGCGAGGGAAAAACGGAGAAGAAGAAGTCGAAGTATCCATGTAATATTTACACAGAATACCACTCAACTCATTTGTTCCCTTAGATTGCAGAAGCTCAGAAGCTATTGGTGCATAAACAACCTGTTGTGCTGAAAAACCCTTTTCCACAAGGGAAAAACATGGCTCAAGCTTCATCATCCTCGAGCGTGGCAGGGGCTAGTCAGGGACCCCCTGCACCTACCAATAACAACCCGCCCACGAATATTTACATGATGAATGTTGAAGATACTATAGCAACCAGGGCTCGAGATTACGAAATGTCAAGATTTGTCAAGAAGGGAAAAGAAGCCACAAACCCACCAAATCCTCTTCAGATTGAGAAGGTGGTGGGAGAAACGATGACTCACATCCCAAAAGGTGCGTTTAATAAGGCTTCTCATAATTCAAATGTGAGGGCCTCCCATAACTACTCCATTCTGGAATATTTGGCATAGACCCCTTGCATGATGTCTGCTTTGGAAGTCCTCCAAAGTTTCTATTCACAAAGAAAATCTATGTTATCCTCCTTGCGATCGACAGAGACTTGTAACCCAGGAGCAATCATTTTTTATCCAACCGACTTAAAACCTCGTCTTCCCTATGACGTTTCATTTTAGATAGTAGTGGATTAAACCACAAAATCTTTTACTAGGAAAAATTTCCATACAATGGTTGACGAGGGTGCCTCAACATGCGTGATGTCGTTGGCATGTTGGAAGGCCATTGGCCATCCTGGGTTGTCTTTGTCACCTATGTTTCTTACGAAGTTTGACAATCGGTCGTTTAGACCACATGGAATCATTCATTATTTCCCCATGCAGTTGGGAGGAAAAATCGTGTGCGTTGAAGTTGAAGTGGTTGATGCAGCTCCCAACTACAACCTATTATTAAGAAGGAGTTGGACTTATGCGATGCATGTAGTGGTTGCTACGGTTTTTCGGGTCTTTTTTTTCGCATGAGGGTCGAATTGTGACCATTGACCAGTTTTCCTTCTCCTATCCTAACCCTTCATTGGGGGATTCCATAGTCCCGATGATTGATAATCTGCATCCCGACATTGTCAACTTATATGTTGGTTTATTTTTGTCATTGATGGGAACTTTTGATTACCCGCCGCCTTCTGGTGATTTCAATATTATATCAACTATTCCCGACCATCCTAGGGTTGTGATTCTACAAGTGTCACTGTTTCAAAAAAGATACTTTAACGATCTATGGACTCTACCTTCCCCAGTGGCTTCAATGGAGGGGAAATGGAATCCTAGCATGGCCATGCCCTTGTTTGCAGCTGAGGTTGTGTACAACATTGTCCAACAAAATTTGGCCAACACCGATATGACTCCCCCTCAGGATTTAGATCTAGTTCTTGAGCCTATTTAGGCTCAAGGTTCTCTTGCCACTCAAGATCCTTTAGAACTAGTATTTCCCTCTGACAAATGCTAGTACTTTGGTATTGAAGAGTAATTATTATTCGTCATTTTGAAGCCATTTTAAAGGAATTTATTGTGAATCTATTGTCTTATAAACATTGCTTCTATAAAATTATGTTTGATTCATCATATATCAACTATTGATTTTATTGATAAATTCCATGGTTTTATGAAGTAATAACAACAATTTGTACTTGCAAAAAATATATTTTATTGTTTCTTTACTCTCAGAAGGTACATCTTAACACCTCATTACTTCATGGGTTAAACATTTTGGACTTTATGATCATTTTGACTTGTGAGAGGGGACATTTTCATACACTTTAACCTTTTCCTTCTCAAAACCCCAAGCCACTAGGGACGTCTCCCCTGGGCCATCAACCCTAAATAAAAATAGGTATCCTATTGAGGTGACAGTGATATGATAACTTCCTTTTACACTAATTTTCTTTCCCTTAACCTTTTCCTCAGGAATAAGTACAAATTGTGTGATAACAAGCCCAATTGGAGCCACTCCAGGAGAAAATAGCGCAAATAATTGCATAACTGGAGGTAGAAAAGACAATAAATGAACAATATCAAACATAGAGTGCAGAGTTATTGAATGAACATATTACAACACATATGGTAGAGGATCTAGTAGATAAAGCTACACATGCAAAATAAAAAGGGGATGAACTAGCAGGAAATTACCACAATTTGGAGAAGGCTTTACAGGGAGTACACACTTCCTGAGTGCCTCGGGACGAGCCACATGTCAATGTTGGAGGCCTATTGGCCCAAGCCTGTTTTGGGGAGAAAATCCAATTTTTGAGTGTGTGCCATATATGGAGGAAAAGAAGCATGTCAAAGATGGAGAAAAAGTAGTATGTCGAAGATGGAGGAAAAGTAGCATGCCAAAGACCAAGGAAAAACAACGTGGCACACATGTAGAAAAAATGAACCATGTTAGGGTTAGGGTTTTTGATATGAATGTAATAGATATGAGCCATTATAGTAGTATAAATAAAGGCCTAGGAGGTCTAGTAGAGTTGGGTATGAATGAGATAGCGGGTTAGTCAGTAAACTAGCGACATAGTTAACGAGCTAGAGAGTGGGTTTTTTAGGGTTAGGTCATAGGTTGTGGAGCCTGGTGTGATATAGTATGCCTCATGGATTGTACTTTTCATATTTGTTTTTTGTAATCATGGATAATTTAATGCACGTAGTGTTTCCTTTGAAGAATGATGAATAAAAGAGTAGAAGAGACAAATATTTGTCAGTGTAGCCCAGGGGGTGTGGGGGCGGTGAACCATGGTAACCTTGCTATATTATTGTGTGTGAATGGTTATTTTACTGTTTATGCTATTTATCAGTTGAATAATGGATGATTAGATTAAATTATTGCATCATGCATGCATAGTTTCCTTGATGAATGAATAATAGATCTAGATGAATGAGTAATAAATGTGATGCATGAGAAGAAAACTTATCACATTCCCCATCCCTTCCCTAACTACATACATCTGAGTCGTGAAATCCCCCATTAGCTATCTCGGGTGAGACTGCATTGTGCACTTTGTGCGCAGTGGTACCTTCTGGTTTACTAAGAGGGTCGATAGTTTGAGGGATTTGTTGGAAACCTTTGAGATCAAAACCTGGGTAATCCCAAGCATCCAATAGATATTCTATGATATCATGGTCTAGCAAGAAAAAAAAATTGTTGCACTGAACACTTCATAAGTAGAGTATATTGCACATTTTGATTCTTGTACAAAAGTAGTGTGGATCTATAAGCTGGTTTTTGGAATGTTTGATCAGGTGTTGGATTTGACTGTGATATATTGTGATAACCAAAGATGTGTGAAGCTCTTAGAGAACCTGGTATTCCATTATAGGTCAAAGAACATTGAGATCAATTATTATAGTCCAGAGGGGAGAAACGGTTCTTCAGTATATCTCCACTGATGAGAAGATTGTGGATATTTTGATGAAGCCTTTGTCCAAGATAAATTTTCATACTTGAGGGACAAGTTGGGGCTCATGGAGATCACACCGTAGGTTGGGAGGGATAAATGATATATTATTGATATATGGGAAGTCATTTTCCATTTTGGAAAATGTTCTAGGATGGGAAGTCACTTTCCAAGATGGAAAGTGGTACAAGATTTTAGACGGACACTCATTTTTGTAAAGAAAATGGTCTGAAATATTGTTGATGTACCATAGACAATGACTCCCCTTGTGGCCAGTGTGGGGGAATGGTCTAGGATAGTCATTCTCCTTGGTATTCACTCTGAGAAGTGGTCAAGTAGAATGATCCACCTCTCCGAGCAGTCATTCTTTCGAAGTTCACAGTTATGAGAAGTTTCAAAGAATGGTTTGATGTAGGAGGTTAGTGCAGGACAGTCATTTCCATATGAAATTGTCTGGACAGTCATTCCCTAGGGAAGAATCATTCTCTCTAGTTTGCACTGTGAATCGTGTCAAAAGAATGGCCTAGTTAGGTTGAATGGTCCAGGTTTAGTAATCAGGGACAATTATTCATCTATGCTTGGGAATAATATTCGAGACATCCCATGGCTGATGTTTAAATTTTTGAGGGAATGTGTTCTTCCATATCGCACATATGTGAGTGAAATAAGGACCGAGATGACTCATTTTGTATCATGACATTGTTGATGAAATATGATATGATTTTATTGTTGCATAGGTTGTATGTCTCTGAACAGTAGTTGTATGTTGTGGTGGTGGATGTGCTCCACTGGTAGTGACTGTGTGTCATTGGTTAGTATTTGTGTGTTACTAGGAGTGGTTGTGTACCAATAGGTAGTAGTTGTGTACTACTATGGATAGACACAATTGTATTCTATTGGATGGCATTGTAGTAGTTGCATGCTATTATCTAATTTCCATGGAGAATACCACTAGTGTTGGCGATGATTACTAGCTAGATGGATAGTCAATGTGCTAGTGGACAGACATTCTCCTTGTGGAGAATGGTCCAGGTTGAGAGATTGTTGACGTATCATGGACTTGTATTTTCCTAAGGCATAAATCGTGTCACTATTAGTAAAATGGTTGAGGAATGATATTCTCCTAAGGCACAGTTATTGGCCCGATCAGGTTGAATAGTCCTCCCCCTAAGGACATGATGTCTCGATTAGGGTGTTTCATACATGACCAATATTTTATAAGGAATATGGGTAGAGATTGATATCTATGGTACATATGACCCTATTAGAAAATATTATGAGACTAATATTCCTATAGGAATGGTATCTGTAGCCCATGGCGTGGATTTTAGCATTTGAGAGGACTGACATTCTTCTAGGACATAGGTCTAGATTATAGGAATGGTCATTGTATCCCATTACAAGGATTTCAACATCTGTTAGGACAACTATTCTTCTAAGACGTATGTCTAGAATAGAATAATGGTCCTTGTATCACTCTATTGAGTAAGTGACTTATTCAACATCATGTCCTATTACTGAGATGGACTATGGTTTCAAGAGATGATGTGTTTGATGCTATCAGATGATACTGATAGTGGTGAGGTTGCTCATGAGTTCATATACATGATCATGAGATAGCATGTGTGGCTATGATGATGCTACTAATAGAATGGTTTCTGTATGCTCAATACCATTACCATTAAATACCTCCCTAGTTAGGAGGGAGTGTTGATGTTACGGTAGTTGCAGGAGCTACTAACCTCCATCTATAACCTATGACTAGATTATAATGTTATGAAATCTAGAGAAACCCTAAACAGATGTGTAGAAATCCTAGAAGACATGTCGGCTCAATAAAAGAATTAATATTTAAGTATTAGCCCCTAAAATAAGAATTTGGCCTGGACATGTGACAAAGAGCACTATAAATAGAGGGCGCTTGAGCTCATTTGGTCATTCACTCTCTCGCAGCTCACACAAGTCAAGTGGTGCACAAGTTTGGAGAAGGAGTGCAGCTGCAACTACCACAACTGAGTTTTTGGTCTTGGTTTCTAGTTTGTGGACTTTCTATTTGGTGTGCTATTCTTGGATAAAGATAGATACATTATCTCTTGGTTATCTGTTGGGTCTGGTACTTCTTATGGAATCATTCTATCTATCAAGGTTACGGTGCTCAGGGGTGGATGTGTGCCTAGGGTTGGGTAACAATATTGAGATATTTTCTATGGAAAAATGAGCACATCAAATATTTTAACAATACCTTGACATGTCTTCTCGACCTCCTCCAATTTTCACTATCTGAATCATTCTAGAAAAAAAGTTATAGCGCAAATGGTGACATGACCTTTAAATAACATACCTTAGAACAAATCATCACAAGACTTCATCCTCCCTTGGAATTTCACCCTTATTTAATTCATCTTCCCTCTTAAATTCACCTCATATCTCCTTGGTTACCTCATATAAGAATCACTTACTCACATAGAATATATTCAATAGAATATGTGTTTGAATGTACTTATGAGTGACTTCTTGAGGTGTATATATACATTTTATAAGGAACCTCTTTCCTTAAATTTAGGGATTATTGAACTTTCTTGTTACAACCACTCTTCCCTTTCATTAATGACTTTCAACCAATTAGGGGATTCCAACTTCTTGACCTAATAAATCCTCAACCGTGAGGAACCACGTGGAATACGACCTATCACTGGAAATAGAATGATGAGGATTATCCATCCATGAGTGAGTTACCTACATTTACGCCATCCTTAATGAACGTTTTCCTTGATCAACTATGAATTTACTAACCACACCTTCATGGATTCATGTATATTTCATCGAATGCACCCATCGTATATGTTGACATCAACCAATCTTGTTGACATCAATGACAACTAACTCACCATCAATATTGATCAAAACTCTGGGGTATTTCTAATGCTACAAGGGTTGACATCAATGAAAACCAATTTTCCAACAGAAACTTAGGTGAACATAGATGCAAGACAATATATGGAAATCATCCTTGAAAAACTAATTGAATAGAGCACAAGACATGTGCATCCAATGCCGAGAAATTAAAACTAAAAGTATTGTAAGAAAATAACTCAAAAGAAATAGAAAAGTGGCTAATCTTACTATGCAAGAAAAAATTATATACATAAAATTTATGTTGGATGAAAGTGATCGAGAGAAGAGTTAATGGAAAACAAAAATGTTTGATTAACTCCAAAACCGTGACAAAATAATTGTCCAAGGAAAATAACAGGAGTTGGAGTTGTCTTGATTTCAGATGGGAAGAATTTAATCGTCAATATTTCCATTCACTGTGCATGGGGTAGCAAGATCGGAACTATAAAAAGAATCTCAATCAATCCAAAATATTATAAGTTAAACTCATATAGATATGATTGTAGAACCATTAGTGCTAATTCTCACTACAAGAAGGATGGAATAGTATTCTAATTTAAGATATCCCACTTGTGAGATCACAAAATTATTCAAAATTATTTAACATGGTGCTCATGCATAAAAAAATAGTGATCTAAAAATTATACCACACCTAGAAAAATTTGAGAATGAGATGAAGAAAATTTTCCCAAATATAAAATTAAATTGAAAAATCCAATCAAGGGAAAATTAGTGTTCACATTTTACTATTTATTTCCATCTTGAACGAGAATTTAATTCGTTGTTCAGCCAACCATAAATAAAAAGAGAATGAAAACAAAAAACTAATTAAGAACTAGGAAGCAAAGGTAAACTATGTAAAATAAATACACTAGCGTATTCTACGCTACTCCTACTCTATGCTACAATAGCTGAAAAATGAGCTATTTAAAGTCATAATTCCAATGTAGCCATCCTTATAATTCAAATCCTACAAAAACACGTTCATAACAAAATATTAGAAATAGATCTTGGAAGAAAAATAGAGTAAACATAGGAAAGATTAAAACATAATAAATTCTATCCACTGTATTTGAAATGTGACAACGATAATTCATGGGGAATATATCGAAGTAGTATCTCTCCAACCATGCTTCAATTCTATCATGATATCTTGCATTAATATCATAGAATTGATGGAGGGAGTTTAATGGAAAGTAGCATATCAAATGAAAACCATGGATAGAATTGATGTAAAGTGTGTTCAATGAGGGAATATTTGTGTTAATAAAGTTGTTTATCCTTTAAGGAAAACCAAAATAATGAGGTACTGACATAACCATTGGTGTAGACCGAAGTTCCTCATGGTCTTGGTAAGCCTCGCCAGACTCATACTTCAAGAAACCATAAAATTGAGATAGACTAGTGAGATCAAATGATATGCATGGGATAGGATCAACCATGGTATTGTAAATGTGTTCAACCTGCACAAAATAGATCTAGAAGGGAATTGACATACACAGTTACAAAGAAAATATGAGAAAATAGAAGCAGGAGAGAAAGAATGGAAGAATTCTCATTAGCTAAATGAATGAATGATAATTTACACATGATATACTTTGTATAACTCAACTAATGCACATTGGAGGAGAATCCACTACACCATAGTGGTGGTCTAGAGTGATCTTCACACACACCAGTAGTTACAGAAGTAAAGTGCCACCTAGTCTAGTCTCTCAGGAAGTTACGGGAGTGAATTGCCACCTAATCTAAGTTAACTAGTCTCTCAGTCTTCAATTCACTGACTGAAACATAGTGAAGTGAGGAGGAGATCATGGAATCGTGAGTAATGCACTATTCTGGTGATGATTCTAAGGACAATGCACATTAGTTGGTGATGATCCCATTGTTGCATGGTGATAATCCCAATGTGGCATCTAGACTCCACTCAACTGATCAAATTGAAGTGTGGACTGAAGAGAATATTATCCTAGAGGAATATTCTCCATAAACCATAGGATACTGGATAATGACTAATAAACATAAGTAAAACCTTAGGAAATAGAAATCCTAGGTGTGTGTGAAGTACTCCAACACCCCCCCTGAACATCACTATGGTGAAAATAAAGAACGGGTCCTGACAACAAGGCCATGTGAGGTACCCAGTTACAAAATATACACTGAAATAAATGAGGAAAGAGGTATAATATCATGGGATAATACCCCCCTCAAAGTACAATGTATATAAAAAGAAGAACTAATAGTTGCTAGGAAATTGTGTCTTTCACTCCAAGACGACTGCATAGAGAATGGAACTTCTTCTCAGTGAAGGTATTGGTGAAGATGTCTTCAGTATGTTCTGTTGAAGGACAGAAATGCAAGTTGATGATCCCCTCATGTACTAAGTCTCGGATGTAGTGCATGTGGATCTCGATGTGCTTCGTCTGCTACCTCTGAACTAGATCTTTACAGAACTTCAAAGTGCTCTAGTTGTCACAATAGATGATGATCAACCGATGAAAATGAATTCCCAACTCATGAGAAAATGTTGTAGCCACATAGCCTAAATGGTTATGTTAACTACCCCTCTGTACTTTCCCTCGGCTGAAGATAGAGAAATAACATCATGATTCTTACTCGACCAACAAATAGGCTTAGAACCAATATTGAGTGAGTAACCAGATGTGGACTTGCGATCAATATTGTTGCCAGCCCAATCAGAATCAGTGAACCCGATGTGGTCCAATGTAAATTCTATTGCATAATGAATACCAAAGGTGATGGTTCCTTGTACGTATCGAAGGATACGCTTTTCATCCTTCCAATGTAGCTCATGTGACTCATGCATGAACCTGGAGACTACTCCAACTGCATAGGATAGGTCTGGTCTAAAGTGTGTGAGATACAACAATCTCCCCACTAGTTGTCTATACAGTTTGTTGTCGACTAGTGGAGTGTCCCTGCCATCCTCAAGTATGACTCCTGATAGGAAACAAGTCGGGGCATACTTGTAGTCTGTCATGTGAAATCTATCAAGGCGATCTTGTGCATACTTGGCCTGAGACAATTTGATGTCTGATGCATCCTAATTGATCTTGATTCTAAGGAATAAATGTAGCGGACCCATGTCCATGATCAAGAAAATTTCATGTAGAATCCTCTTGACTACAACAATCACTGAATTCGA
The DNA here is from genome assembly GCA_009831015.1 of Picea engelmannii. NCBI lineage: Eukaryota > Viridiplantae > Streptophyta > Pinopsida > Pinales > Pinaceae > Picea > Picea engelmannii. The sequence continues at coordinate 1,380,933 of ML779197.1, forward strand.
GCAACCGATGATAAACAAATCATCAATATATAGAACTAGGAGTATAAGTGAATCAATCATTCTGAGCATGTAAAAATTCGGTTCTAATTTACAACGTGCAAAGTTCTGTGACAATAGGTAGGTGTCCATCTTGGCCTGTCATGCCCTCTGAGCCTGTTTGAGGCCATAAAGAGACTTCTTTAGTTGACAGACCAAATATGAATCCTACATAAATCCCTGGGCTACTCCATATATATATCCTCAAAGAGATCATCATGAAGAAATGCATTCTTTACATCCATATAATGGACTTCCCCTCCCTTGGTTTCCACAATGGAAAGTTCGTAATGTATGTAATCCATCTTCACTACTAGAGAAAAGGTCTCATCATAGTCAATGCCATGCACCTACTGGAAGCCTTTGGTAACTAGCCTGGATTTATATCTGCTAACCTATCCATCCACTGTGCTCTTGGTCCTGTAGACCTATATGCACTTGACAAGTTTCCTTCCTTAAGGAAGGGGAAACAGATCCCAAGTCTAGGTATCGATGAGGGAGGTATACTCCTCCTGCATGGCGGATTCCCAAAAGGGATTTCCAACAGCCTCACCATAAGACTATGGATCTAAAGACTGAACCAAGAAATGATTCATGGGTGGCATCATTTAAGTGGCAGTGAGTGAAAGAGAAGGCTCCTCTAAATTAGATCGAGTCGTCCTAGTATTATTTGGATCCCCAACCAGATCCCCTACATACTGAAGAGTAGTCTTGTCCCACTTGGGCCTTTGATCTGGCTCTCCATCTGCATCTGAATTCACTGACTCTACATGTGATTGTACCGACTTTGTATCTGGATCATATTGATCATCTAAATCCTATGAATTAGATATCTCATCTGAATAAGAGTCAGTATGTGCATGCTCATCATGTTGGCACAGGGGCAGGCCCAGGGTTCAACTCCAAGAGCACACCAACAAGCCCTAACTACTAGCCCTTTCGGCAGCACCTGTGAAGTGGATGAAGTCTCACCCGAAGTAGTTATGAGGGGGTTGCAGTATAGATATGTCTAGAACCAAAGGGAATATCAAGTAGATATATCACAAGAACAACACATCATTCATATATCACTTATCACTTACATCTATTCTGCACATCTACTTATCAGATATAAAGCAGTAATGCAATCACAGTATATCAAAGACAAACACCAAATACCAATCACACACAACAAAAAATATACATGGTTCACCCTCTCTCTAAGGATACATCCACATAATTGTGCTATAATATATTGAGGTAAAGCATATAGTTCTTGTCTGTGCTCTTAGCTAGAAGATATTCTTTCTTCTCCTCTCTTTCTCTTCCCTCCCTGCACACCCAGCTGCAGGGTTGATCTTCGCACCCATCTGAAGATCTTACAATACCAGAAGGCTTCTCCACTTAACATTTCTCTCTCATAATACAATAATCACTCACATCAACAATGACAACCTATATTGATACCAAACCGACCCAGGTCCTCTTGACCTCTATTTATACATTACAATATCTCACTGATAGCCTTAGGCTGAAACATAGGTGTCCAAAACCCTCGATACCAAAACCCTAGGTGTCTAAAACCCTAGGTCAACTTGATCTATGTTTCCTATGCTTCATCAACCTGTCTTTTCTTCCTCCTCGTGCGGTGCTCCAAAACATCCAATGGTGTCTTTTTTCGCTTGATGACATGTCCACGATCCTTCTTTCTTTCTTATCTGTCATCCCTGATATCCTCATCCAATGACTTTATTTATCGGGCTTCGCTCCGTCTTTTCTACTCTTTTTCTCACTTCAACCCAATAAAATTCATTGTGCCTTCTGTGAAGTTCGTTTTTTCCATTTTCTTCTTTGTTATTAACTTCCTTCTATAACCAAGGGCCAACAGGCCCCCAACACTCACCTGTGACTCATCCCGAGGCACTTCGATCTGACTCTTTTGTTTTACTTTAACTTGGGACTACACAGTGCAGCCTTTGCTTTATGATTTATGCCTCTTGTTCCTCCTTGTGCAGACTGTCTTTTTCATGTCTGGTACCCAGTTTCAACTGCATTTGGTACCTAGACCCTTGACCTGTTTGATTGTACTGAGAGCTGCGAGGAAGTTGATTGTCATAGTACAACTTCAGCTGACTCCCATTCACTAATCCTTCCTTCCGTTCTCCATTCATCATCTTCAGTTGCGTAGCTCACCCCTCTGTAACCTAAGCGACCTCGTATTTCCCTAGCCAATGCATTCTAAACTTCCCAGAATGCTTGATGAACTTGCTTTCATAAACCAACACTAGATCTCCTCATCTAAATTCCTTCTCCTTGATGTGCCTGTCATGATAGGCCTTCTTTATTTCCTTTTGTACTTGTTGATGGAATACTACAATTAATCTATCTTCCTCAAGTTCAACCAACTATGCAAGCCTCTCTTGAACAGCTCCAGTATCATTCATACCTGTAAAGGTAGCAATTCTCAAGCTTGGTACCAAATACTCCATTGGAGCCAGAGCTTCGAGACCATAGACCAAATTAAAAGGGGTCTGCATTGTCAGCTTCTTGCAAGTGGTTATATAGGCCCATAATACTATTGGTACTCTCAAATCCCAACCATCCCTATTCAAGCAGCATATCTTGGTTAGTGTTGTTTCCAAAATCTTGTTGAATGCTTCAACTATCCCATTTTTTTGTGGATGGTACGGTGTGCTCTTCTGATGGTGGACAGTGAATTCTTCAGTCAAGGCTTCAACTGTCTTATTGATGAAATGTGTGTTATCGCGCTATAAATTTCCTAGAGGTTGTTATAAAAGAAGAAATTTACAGGAGGTAACTTTATCCAACCACTTCGAAGCTAGGATCTATCCCTACCAGCTTCAGAGAGGGATCTCTCTGTATGATTTAGATATGTTTCAAATTTAAAATATTAGGCTAGGTAAATAAAATATGTTGGTTTTGTTTGTTGTAGTTTTCATTGGGTTGGCTAGGAGAGTTTACACATCCATTGGGCTATGGGATCTGTATCATGAAATAAAATCTAAACCAGAAAGAAAAGAAACTTTTCACAGGATGAGATAATGTAGTCGTTGGATTCTTTTAGTAGCATAAATGAGAAATAGCAGAAAAAATGTGAGAATGTCAATTACAACAAAGAAGCAATTAAGAATTTCTTTATCGTAAAATCAGAAGATGAAACACTAAAATATTTTAAAGTCAGAAACAGGGTATACAAAGATAAATCTTGCAACACTCGTTACTTTCAAAGATTAGTTTTAGCAAACAGTGTGATAACTAAGAGAGAATAACATTTAACTTAGAAAGGAAAACATCACCAGTGAATACATGTAAGAATCCTGTAAAAATGCCTCTTTGTATTAATGGAAGATCTCTTGAAAAATATTACAGTCTAATAGCTCGCAGGGCATAAATATCAACCCTCAATACTTCGAAAAGTGAAGTATTTATAACCCAAAATTACAAACGATCCTGTCATTAAAGATCAGGACGTGGTAAATCTATTTTTAGCCTAACTAGCTTAACAAATTACAGAAATCTAGGAAACTGTTTGATGATGTGTCGCAATTGCATGTTGTTTTCTAGGTGGACTGTTGGTGAGGCCTCGGCATGACCTCGTCTGACTAGACAACTGACTGGGCTAGGACAGCTCATCAATTACAAGATCAGGTCGCAAAGTTATTCCCATCGAAGATGATTGGGAACGCTGACCTTGAGTAACCTTCGGTAGACTTCATCCATCTCTGTGTACTTGGAAAAAGTAGGCTTGGTGATGAAAATATATCGAATCTCATGCTGAATGTTGATGTCCAACTGAAGTGCATCTAGGAATTCTTTGCCAGTGATGCTGCCTTGAATCCCTGAAAATTTTGAACTATCCTTAGCCACATCGGCTAGTCTCTTTTTGTAATCTAGGAGCGTCATCAATTTTTCATTTATCACCTTCAAACCAGGAAGACCTTTCTTCTGTAGGGCCTCAATCTTGATGAAAAACCTTTGTACCCCTAGGTCCATGGCATGAACCTTTTCTTCTAGTTGTAGCATCAGTCCTCTCTTGGTCAAGACTCTTTTGACCTCAAGGATGGTCTCTGTTCTATCCTTAATTCTCAGCTCTTCCAGCTCCTCTCTAGTTTTAGAATTCAAGAATTTGATGATTTCATTAGCCTGTGTGGGAATCTCTCCCAGTTCTGATCTAATCTTCTCAATGGCTTGTTTACTTCTCTGCATCAATTCATTTTTCTCAAACATAATCTGTATCATTGGCCATATTTCATTCATAGACTTGGTGATGTCTGTCCAGACACTTTCTTTGACTTCGGCCAGTGTTTTACCTGCCACTGTTTTCTTTCAGAGCTGTTGTAACTCTTGTTTGAGCTGGTCTGACACCTGTTTTTCCTTGGAGAAGCTGGTTTGATAAGAATATTTGAGTTCCTGAAGGTTCTCAATCTCCTTTTTGAGTCTACTAATCTTTGTCTCCTACAAATTCATCTCTTCCATAGATTTGGCCAATTCAACTGTCTTTTCTAGAGACGTCAGTGGATTCGCCAATGGGACTTCTGCTAGTAATGTTGTGCTCACTCCTGAGAGTGGAACTGCACTCAATGGAATGATTTCCATGGGTTTCAATTGCTCTTTCTCTTTCACTAGCTTCTCCATCTCAGCTTCCATCTCCTTCAATTGTGCATTATGTTCCATGATCAGCTTAAGCATCTCATCTTTTTCTCCTTTGGAGCCTGTGGTGTGGCTGTCTGTGATACAATGACCGGGAGGTCCTATTGTTCTGTTTCAACCAAAGTGTTTGGTTCCCATCCTATCTGGTTTGCATTTTTTTCTACCTCAGGCCTAGATTTGTGGACATACAGGATATTCTTGTTTTTATCCTCATCTCTGAAATGATCCCGCATGGATCATAGTGCCATGTGAAACTTATAAAGAATTTCATTTCCTTCAGCAACCTGTCTACTTCCTCCCCGGTGCCTCAATTGTTGCAGATGAAAGACCCAATTGAACCTTTGATTCTGAGTTGTTTCTTCTTCTTTAAAGACACAAAATGAATATCATCCGATTTTATCATCTGCCTTATGTATTCCAGAGAAAAAATTCTGACAAGTAAGTATTTGGGAAGTTTATATGGGGTCAACTCACACCCATAGACTCTGATCTCAGTTTGATTTTGGTAAAAGTACCAATCACCAGTCTTTGTATGATCCAAGAGATGTAGGATCCTCTGAACTTCATCATTAATCCTGGATTTGGGTCTACCACTGAGCATACTCACCACTGGGTGGTGGAATTGATCGATGAAATGCCTGAAACTGAATTCCATGGAGTTATGTCTGAGCAGATAAGTCCATGCGGTTACTTCCTGGGGTCTTCCATCTCCATCCATCTTATGCATGGAAAAAAAAATTGTCCACTTGGAAGAAAATGAACAGGTATGCTAGTATTGAAGAATACTGAAACATGCCTTCTATGGTGAAATTGACAAATTTCTCGTGAATATTGTTTGCCAGGAACATGCTGAAGTTGAACTGTGTAGTAGGCTTCTCATCGCTGGAGAAAATAGACAAAAATCCCAGAATGGATTCATCTACCCACTGATGTGAATAATAACCCAACAAGGCACATAGGGATGTGATAACCTGGTTTCCTTTGGTTGAGAACATGGAGGAAGGATAAGGGGGATTTGTAGCAGGGAGCTGAGCGGATTGTGGAAGAAAAAGCTCAACTATTTGAGCTCTTTGAGGAAAGGTCATCTTCTGGTATAAATCTGTAAGGATTTCAAGGTTAAAAGGTGATGTAGAGTCGGCTCGGGATATTTGCATCATTTGGTCGATGGTTTATGGTGTGATGAGGAAGAGAACTTCCTCGGACAAGGATACGATGGCTCTTTGCTCAGGACTATAGTGGGATTGGCACTTGAGGGCGAACTCTGGGAAATGATGAATCTAGGGGAAGAGATACAGGGGCAGGTTGGACTCCTAGAGTCCAATTTCATCACTCTAGTCCAGGAATAATTCTTTAAGCCATGACTGAAGGTCTGTGAAGTCGAAATCACACTTAGTGTCTGCGATTAAGTAGTCTTTGTCGGCCAGTGGAATCCTGTTGAGATCGACAGGAGGCGGGAGAAACGGATTCTCCTCTCCTTCTGCTCGTTTTGATTTTGGCACCATTACTGTAACAATACCTACAAATAAAACAATATTACTGGGGATGAATGTAGATGGGGCCGACTAACTTTAACAGAGAAGAAAACATGGTAAATTCTTTGGTGCGATGAGTGGGTAAATGGTGAAGGAATGAAGAGTGAGGATAAATTTGAGTAAACAAGTATCCGTTGGGCGCGGGGGACAGGTCAACTGGTTAACGGATAATTTATCTAGTAATAAATGGCCAACGGGTCATTTAGAATGTGAGATAGCAGGTGACAATGACTAAGGGATATGGATGAGTGATGTGGCGATTATCGATTGGGGGAGAAAATCATGGTGAGGGGACTTGCCACAAGTGAATGAGGGAGAAGGACTGACGGAGTTATGGGGTGTGACTCTTTTGGAAAGGTGGATGATGACGTCAGGAGGTGATGTGGTATGTTAGGCAGTGAGAGGCAGTGGGATTCGGGACCAGTATATTCATGCCACGTATAGATAGGGGGCCCTCCATAGTAATATTCCATTCCGGACCCCCGCCCCACCGTTAAAGGTAGATCAGTCGGGGGGGTCCAAAAAATACCTTGGGCCTTCGATTTGCATGCTTTCCTTTGGACCGCAGATCTGTGCATGCTCTTTAACACACATTCCGGACCCCCCCCTCCATTAAAGTCAGAGCGGACGAGGGGGTCCAGAATCCAATACAAACCGTAGATCTAAGCGTCGAAACTTGGGTTGTCCAGATGCATGCATGCATTATCAGTGATTCTGGAATCCCCCCCTCCATTAAAGGTAGAACGGTCGGGGAGGTATAGAAATATTTGTCCACCATAGATCTAGGTGCGATCATCTGGGTCGTTGATACATGAGTGATGCATAAATGTGAGCGCGAAAGCATATGCGCCCTGAAAAAATTAGGATAAGAGCATATCATGGTTTTTTCACAAGATTTTACATCTTTACATCACCAAGGCATTAGGCAAACAACTTTTCGAGCATTCAAAACATGGTCCAACATTGATCATAGAGTTGGTTTTATTGAAGTAAAGCAAACTAGCCTATGTTCTAACCTAACTTCCTTTAACAATTAGCCCAGATTAAACTATTGGGCTAAGAACTTACTCTACCTTGGGGCTATC
>ML779197.1:1412962-1465919 GCA_009831015.1 Picea engelmannii
CATAACTCATATCGTTATCCATCAAACAAACTTGGGTCCATTACCCAAACCTAGGGTCTCCAATTTCTCATGGCCATAACTCTCTAACTATGAGGAGTTATGTGGCATTCCACATACCACAAAAAATGGAATGAAAATCACTATCCATCTAGGATATCATTATTCCACAATTAAGCATGGGTTCTCTTACTCCACAAGCGTCTTCCTGTGAGGGATTTCACCATAAGGGGACCACTTTGGAGTTCATCCATATTTACTTCTTATCAACCATGACAAGACAATAATGAGTCATCTTTACATCAAACAATATTGGGTCCATTACACAAACCTTTGTGATGTGGGTATTTCTTCAAGGGTTGACATCAATTACAACCAACCTTAATCAACATGGATTACTCTAGTTTCTTAATACTTAATCAATAGGAAGGATAATAGTACTTACTTCAATGGTCTATGCGGTTTCTAAGCCTTCAGGTCCTCCTCGATGAAGCTCTCCATCTTGTTTTTCCTCTGTCCTGGTGGGTTATGAATGTTCTTCATCCATCAGATCTGCTTCTTCTCCACTATAGAAACCCTCCACCCCGTATTTCTCCTTAAGCAGGTTTGCAAGGTGGGCTTCTCGGAACACTCTCCCACTGTGCGTATGTCCATCTTTTGTGTTGTTGTCTGAATTATTGAACATTAGCCTTTCTGGATCCAACCAATCTATTATATCTTCAAGATTTTCTTCTCATGCAACAACATATTGAGTATCAGCTTCAAGAATTGTAAAACGTTTCCTCTGGGTCCCTTAAAGAAATATCTCTCAGCTTGGTTGTATGACTCTATCGTGTCAACAAAAAAATCTATGATGTACCCTCCAATGGTACTATCGAACTAGTGATTTGTTTCTCGTGATATGGCATTATCAACTTTCTTGAACTTCTTGATCAACTCCGACGTCTAGACCACATGAAGTCTAGATCAGATCTCGAACTGGGTATTGCATAATCTAGCTAGCCACTTGTATATCTCTTGATGGATTCCTCCAAAGAATATCTCGAGTAAATCATTAAAAATATGCTTATCCAACTAGTCCTCTGAGTTAATATTAGGGTTCTTTTTTTGGGCTTCATTGAAGTCCTTCTCTTGATCTTCTATCCACTTTTGAATCTTTGTCTTCGATGGAAACCACCTTGACATCCCCTTAAAAATATTCCAGTCTCGGCAACAAAACCATTTGTTGGCACAGGGGAAGACCCAGGGTTCAGCTCCAAGAGAGCACCAACCATCCCTAACTACTAGCCATTTCAGCAACACCTACAAAGAAGATGCGGTCTCACCTGAGGTAGTTATGAGGGGGTTGTAGGACAGAGATGTCTACAACCAAAGGGAATATCAAGTGGATCTAGCACAAGAACAACACAACATTCATATATCACTTATCACTTAGATCTATTATGCACATCTACTTATCATATCTAAAGTAGTAATGCAATCACAGTATATCAAAGAAAAACACCAAATACCAATCACACACAACACAAAATATACGTGGTTCACCCTCTCTCTAGGGATACATCCACAGAACCATGCTATAATATATTGAGGTAAAGCATACATTTCTTGTCTATGCTCTTAGCTAGCAGATCTTCTTTATTATCCTCCCTTTCTCTTCCCTCCCTGTGCACCCAGCTTCAAGGTTGATCTTCGCACTGAGTTGAAGATCTTACAATACCATAAGGCTTCCCCACTTATCACTTCTCTCTCATAATACAATAATCACTCACATCAACAATGACAGTCTATCTTGATACCAACCCAGCCCAGGTCCTCTTGACCTCTATTTATACATTACAATAGATCACCGACAACCTTAGGCCAAAACCTAGGTGTCCAAAACCCTAGATACCAAAACTGTAGGTGTCTAAAACCCTAGGTCAACTTAACCCATGTTTCCTGGGCTTCGCCAGCCTGTCTTTCCTTCCTCCTCGCGCGGTGCTCCAAAACATCCAATGGTGGCTTTTTCTGCTTGCTCACATGTCCACGATCCTTATTTCGTGCTTATCTTTCATCCCTGATATCCTCATCCAACGACTTTCTTTATCGGGCTTCGCTCCGTCTTTTCTGCTCTTTTTCTCACTTCGACCCAATAACAGTGGTTGTGTCTTCCGCGAAGTTTGTTTTTTCTCTTTTCTTATTTGTTCTTCACTTCCTTCTATAACCAAGGGCCAACACATCATCTCTGATAGGTGGAAGAAAAAAGGTGTTTTCATGCGGCTGTTGAGGTACATGCGAGACACTTTCCTCGAATTGGAAACTATGCTCAATGATGAGTCAGTCAGGGATGATTTTAAGGATGGAAAATTATTTTGAAATTTAGAAACTTTGGTGAATCTTACTAATCTTTCATATGCCAACTATAAATTTTTGGCAATATTTTTGTAAAAATATTCAAATTTCTAAGGATTTTATATAGTTTGTATAAACGTTTTACGATTTTTAGGGTAAAATAATTTTATCCTATAGAATTTGGGCGAATCATTTTTAGAATGGTGAATATTGTTTGGGGAAAAACCATGGAAAATTATCCCATGAGAGAAATTTAGCCCCTAAAATCATCCCTGGAGTCAGTCCGAGGAAATATCAATGATTTTGTATCCCTTAACACCTTTGGGATATCCAACAAATATACACTATGTGCTTTTTGGATCAAGTGCCTTCCTCTTCTCAAAGGGAATCATGGCCATTTCACGTGAACCAAAAATATGAAAGTGGGTCACTTCCAGTTTGAGGCCACTCCAAGCCTCATAGGGGATCTTATCCTTGACAAATCTATGGGGATATATATTTTGGATGTAGGTTGCACAATTAAGTTCTTCATCCCATAATCTCTATGGAAGTGACTTTTCATGTAGCATGCAAGATGCCATCTCTTTTAGAGATTGATTTTTCCTCTTAGAAAATATGTTTTTCTGTGGAGTATAGGGAACCATGTGCTACAAATGAATCCCTTTTTCATGACAAATATTATGTATATCATGGTTGAAATACTCTCCCCCATTATCTGTTTGGAGGACTTTGATTTTTTTTCCTGATTGTGTCTCAACAAGGGATTTGAAATCTTTGAGGTGTTGAAAGACCTCTAATTTTTTCCTGAGAAAGTAAATCCATGTGAAGCGTGAGAAATCATCAACAAAAATGAGAACGTACCTTGCTTTACTAATTTATGGATGTTTAAAATGCCCCATGAGGTCATTATGGATCAGATCTAAAGGAAAGGAATCCTTCTTATTCTTTCCTTTGTCAAATTTGTCTTGTGGGTGTTTTCCAATAACACATCCCTCACAAATTCCTTTGGATAAGTGGATGTCAGGTAGAAAATCAACCATTCCCTGCTTTCTAATTTGTTGCATATATCTAAATTTTAAATGATCGAACCTTTCGTGCCATATCCTACTACTTTCATAAGCATGGGTAAGTAGTAATGCAGAATCTGGTTCAATAAATTCAGAAAATATGTAGAGTCTAGATTGATGATTTATGTCACCGATAGAAACCATGGAATTGGTTTTCATGTCATATATATCCACTACATCATGTGTGAATATGACTCTCTTTCCGATGTTGGAGTTAGTCATCTGATACATGGAGAGAATATTGATGGAAAATTTGGGAACATGTTTCACATTCTCGAATCTTTTGTTTATGAGTTCAATCCTTCCTTTGTCGGTGGCCTCGACTAGAGAGTTGTCCCCCATCAAAATAGGAGGACCTTTTCATGCATCCAATGAATAATATACTTCTTTTGTGTCAGGAATGTGATGGGATTCTCCTAAATCTATGATCCAAGCATCAGGAGAGGAGTTGATGACAATCAAAGCATGGATAGAATTTCCTTTCTTGTGATTCTGATCTTTTGGCTTCTTCTTCTTGGCACCCTCTAGGATGCAATATCCAAGGTTGTTTTTCTGAAGTATTTGGGTCATTATATCTATATGTTTCTTCATACATGTGGATTCTAGATGGAATACTTTATGGAAGTAAGTGCATTTCTCCCCTTTTCTTCCCTTTCCACCTTTGGATCCAAGGGCATCAATGAACGGTTTTGAGTACCCTTCCTTCTTGGATTTGCATGTTCTTTCCTTTTGTCTTTGTATTTAGATTTATGATATTGATGATCACTATCATATTTCAAATTAAGTGCATGCGCCTTTGGGATTTGATGTTTCCCATATTGATGAGTAGAGACTCAATAAAGTCCTCAAGAGAGGGAATTTTCCAGGTATATCTAGATGCAAATCTAACTGAATCAAATGTGGATACAAACACTAAGTATTTAGGACCAAGCTTGGAGAGAATGGTGAGAAGCATTTGTTTCTCCCCCTTATATTTATCAACCCCACAAGATTTGAGTTGCGACAACAAATCCTTATATTTGGTAAAGAAATCTTGGAGATTGTCGAAGGTTCTTGCATCCAATGTGAGAAATTCCACCTCGATCATGTGTCCCCTCATCCCGTCCTATTTTCCAAAAATCCCTTCCATGGTGGTCCAGGATTCATTAGGGGTTTTACAGAAGAATATGTGAAAGAGGAGTTTAGGAGAAATGAGACTGAAAATTGTTCCAAATGCTTCATCCATTCAATTTAAATACTTGGATTTTTCTATGGATGATGTTGGTTCTATCTCTGTGTTCATGGTTAACCCATACAATTGTTAATGGGTAAATCAGTAGATGCAGACATGAACTAATCCCCCTAGATCCACCTGGATCTAGAACAAAACAAGATGGAACACGATGTTTTCCCTAGGTTTCAATCATTGATTTTAACCACCAAAGAAGGAATAGATAGCATACCTTATGAATCACTTCCTTATGTATTTGTTGATCCTGTCTTACTCTGATGTTCCTATGAGATCATATCTGCAATAGCACAAATCAACCAATGTGAAAGAATCAATAGTGAAATTTAATGACAACCTAAACATGTGATCAAGGAGTCATGTAATAAAATATCAATCATTTTATGGGAAAGAGATGTGCCACCGTATTATATTAATGAAAGGTAGAAGATACAACCGAATCGCCTTGATGTCACAAGTTCCCTTTCAGTGGCCCATTTTTCTGACACACACATACATCTATTCCGACATTTGCATGAAGATTTCTCTCAAAATCTTGATGGATGAATGGAGACCTTGAGTATTACTTGAAATAGGATTCTTCACACAGTCTTCAACCTATTATTTCTTCAGTCTCTATGCTTCTTTATGCTTGTACCTCTAACCTTTTCCATGAGAATCCTATCATTATATAGGAGAATATGAAGTGGTTAAAGAGATGAGGATGATCCCATCAAATCAGAGAAGTTAGTAGGATCATAACCATCCGGACACCACCTCATATTTCCAGAAGATTCCACTTCTAGAAGCTGCTAGAACTTCTTTCCTCTTTTAGTTTTAAAGCACCTCCGTGACCTCTTTTCATCTTGCAAGGGTGAAAAGAGGTTGCTTTTCTCAGGAAAAAGATTATATTGGGAACTTGAACACATGTTTATGTAATCATCATCAAGGTGACAAAAATAATGTGTAACAAAATGCCCCCCAAAGTATGAGGTTGGAACTCAAGATAGCCGAAGTACTTTGTAAAATAAGTGTGTATGTGTCAAGAACTAGGGGCGCACCAATCGAGAACCTGCAAACAATCAAGCATCTGTACAATATCACACCATGTCCGAAGTAGGAATTCCCATGTTGAGACCATAAATGATTGAAATCATAAATGTATGTCATGGCCACCAATTATAAAACGTGGATCCATGTCAACAAGATTATGCATAGCTACCAGGAATACATTGTGGATCCATGCATCGAAAACTCAAGTACGAACATAGCCACGAGACATACAAGGTGGATCTATGTGTCAAAACAAATCACAAATAATCCTTCGCAACCTGGACCAAAAAACGATGAAGTCCAGGGTATTCAATCCATCATCCGTTAGTACGATTCTAGTCATGTGATTACAAATGTTGAAGTCGAACGTGAATAGAAACCATTTGATTACCACTCATTGATGAAAATTGTTAACAAGTGCGAGGGAAATCACCAATGATGTCAATTACCACCAAGGTACTCTAGTACAATCCAACAAGTGTGAATCAATGAGTTGAAGTCAAACACTTGACATAATCTCTCGATCAGGGATCAATGATGTGAATCCACTGTCGAAAGTGAAGAAATATGCCATTGAGGCATCTAGGCTCTAAGGTACTAAATAATTTCTAAGTATTTTTCCTGGATAATGAGCTGAAGTCGACAGGAAAAGACTCGTCACAGGAGGGTCTTGATGTATCCCCCATCAATGACATGAAATGAGTAACATATTTAGGGTAGAGGAAAATACATATGTGACTTAGGACTGACACAAGGAAGGATGACATGGTAAGAATGGACAATTGCAGATGGATGACTTGATAGAAGGTTTTGGTTGAACTTCTCTTGAACATATGAATGACACGACAATGATCTTGGCAGTATTGACTCAAAGATGACCCAAGATATGAACTTGCAGAAGGTCAGACAAGAGACAAATGGATTACCCAACCCAGATTTAAATGATGAAGAGGGGTATCATGTTCAAGAACGATGCTTACAACCATTAATACAGAAACAAAGACACATTCCTTTCCCAAATTTCCCCCCACCATTTCTCGCGAGTACCTCTTTATTTTTACGCAAGCTTGAGGAGGATAACATATGCTTTTCAATTTAAGCTCATCCTTCGGACGAGTCCCTCAGAGTATATTTAACAAACCCTAAGAAGGAGTGGTTCAGTCCCAGATGGGTCTATCGATGTTTGTTTAAATAGTCCAAATATAGAAAACTCGAAGGTTTTTCATGTTTATAGAGTCTGGAAAAACACTTAAAAGAGAAATTTCTCAGTTCCTTTTTTGTAAAATAGTTCAATAGGACCGAAAAAGTGATAAACTATTTCCCATCGAACATTTTCTTCAAATACTTTTACGAGCGTGAAAAGAACAAGGTCGCTCGGCAATCTTTTCATTTTTAGGGAGCATGAAAATAGCTTAAAGAGTTTTGCATAGGTTTCGTTGTTTTCGTGTTACCGTAGCTAATACGAAAAGGTGACAAAAGTATACTCGGTTACGTTCTCATTGATTTTTTAGCCTGAGAACGAACAAAGACTATGCTCGAGGTTTTTTTGAAAAAACCCTAAAAAGTAATTGTACATGTGACAAAAATAGAATAAATCACAAAAAATTGTCCATAATTTGCTCTCCAAGGTCCTAAATTTCTTCCTGCAAGGAACAACACTTACAAGACCTTTAGAGTTAATGGGTTTTTGACTAAAATGTATTTATATAAAACAAAATATTAGAAAAAATGATAAAAAAAAAACAAATAGAAGCAAAAAGTCTTTTTCATCATTTCATTTTCACTTGGTCAAAAACTTACCAGAAACCCATGTTTTTTACCTCAACTTTGATGACGAATTGTGAAGGACACAAGGGATCATTCAACAAATGGATTTTGTAAAAGAGGTAAGAATCTCATCTTCTATCTTTTCAACGGATTAATTTTTGTTTTTTATGGTAAAAAATCAAGATTTTTTGATGATTTGGGACTGCTAGTTGTGCGTTGGGGCCGCCGCGAGTGGCCTATAACGGGACCTGCGGAGATCAATGATTTTCGCAGTTGCATTAAGGCCTTCTCGCAGAAATTCCACACTGTACTTGAAGTTTGATCGCGGCGGTTGAAAAACTAAAATGAAAAGTGAACGTTGACTCAACAAAAATCCCAAAAAATGTTGAAAAGTGTGCTGAAGATCTTCTCTGTTTCCAATGCAGGTGTTTTCTTGCAAAGATGTTGGAATGGTGAGAGCGTAAGAATGAAGAAGATGATATCATGGCTTTAAATTATTTGAGGACCGTGAATGCCCTCTGGTAATGTGGTTGATTAAAATTCTTCAAAGTTCAGGGCATGAGAGCCCAACGAAGATTACTAGAATATATGGTTCATATGTGGGATTCAGAACAACAAGTGTTCAACATGGGTGTTCATGTCCTCTCTTAGGATGGCAGGTGGTCGAGGTGGTGGATTTCCCATGAGTGAGTACATTCATCGACATTGTGAACCTAATGCTGAAAGACATAAAGGAAAAGTAGCAATCCGAGGTGTGATATATTTGACCCTCATAACCATCCTTTTTACTATTGCATAGATGGAAGGGAGTGCTTCTCCGCACATGGCACTCCAAAGTTACTTTCAATATGTTATTGAATTCTTGGATCCTTGAGTATTCAATTGGTGTGACGGTGTATTATGCAGCATGAAAACTCAACTCATGAAAAAAAAGAATGGGGACCTAAAACAGTTCGGTTATGGGTACATTTTAATATCTTTCTTCCTAGAAAGAGTTACACACCTACGCCTATAGGTGAAATGGGGAATACCAACCCCGAGAGACCCACGAATGAAAATATGGTGTGACCTGATGACACGGCATGTCATGGGCCGGATTGTGAAGTATGACGACGCATTCTTCAATTGGTTAGGACCGCAAATCCTGATGATTGATGATTATGCTTATGTTGGTCTAGACTTTTGGGGTGATCCAGATTTGGTTCTCCCTGAGGGATCTCAGTGGGGATATCTAGGTAAGAAAGAAATTTGTTTTTTATAATGTTTTTATGATTTGTTTTAAATATTTAATGTTTTTTTTGTTTCCGATCAAAATACTAATAAACAAATTTCGATCATGAAGATGTAGGGCCGCATCGACCCCCGGGATCTTCTCCTATTCAGAGATGAGGAGAGGCACGCGTAGAAGCTGGATGGGATGTTGAGGATTATGATGTGGTAGAGAAGAACCTGGACGGCTTGATGGAAGATATCCTTGATATATCCATCGAGGAGATCTGGAGGCATTATCAATGCAATACTGTAGGCGTATCCTGCTCACTTAGTCGGTTACTACGTAGGGTAGCGAGAGTAGTAGTATGCTATCGTGAGAGGCATCCATGATGCCATTTTGTAGGGGCCTTGGGCTCTCTATTTTGATATTTTGATCTTCGGATTAAAACTCTTTTTGTAAAAATTATATCATTATATATATATACATGAGGTTTTTACCGGTTTACTCTGCTTTTTGTACAAAATGTGAAATGTGATTGGAATTACAAATGTCTCAAATGTTTGTCTAATACATAATTAGCTAGAGCATCATTTAATGTATTTAGACACCTAGGAATGTGTTGATATTCAATATAATCGAAATGAGATTCCAAGAGGTGGATTCGTAAATATACTCGTAATATAGTAGGGCTTCAGATAGTATAGACATTGTTTAACTGTAGTACTACTAGCTGCGAATCAAGTCGTATGATGAAGCGACGAATCCCAAGAGAAATAGCACTAGTAAATAATTCAATGACCACATTATACTCTGTGATATTGTTGGTCACTCAACTGAGACAAACACCTTATAGACAAATAAGTTTGTTTGAGGGTGTATAGATTTCCCAAGCAGCAGAAGCTAAATTCCAGGTACTACGACTAGCACCATCGGCGAAGCCAATATAAGGCAGCGAAAATATCGACATCTGGAGACCAAACACAATGTAGGGTAAGTAGCCAGGGGTAAAATTCAAGTAGCAGAAACACACTAAAGTAACACATAAGAGTATGATACAGTAAAAATACAAGTGTTTATGCAGAGATAGGCTAAGTGTAGTACTTCTTTAAGTAAAGCCCATTTCTGGGTTCACTCAAAGGAATGCCATCGTAATCTATGAATGCGTATGCTCCCTTCTCCAACACTCTTTTAACAATATAAGGGCATTTCCACATAGCCTCAAATTTTTCGGCTCCTAGCAAATCACGATCTTGTTCATAGAGGAGAACTAGATCGCCTTCAGAAAACACGCGTGGCTTGACATGTTTGTCGTATTTGGATTTTAGACTTTTCTTCTCGGTTTCAATAACTAGGGTGGCATCCCGACAGGTTTCATCCAATTGCATAATATACAACAGACATTCCTCCTCAACAGAGGTGTTTGGGAGAATTTGGACGACCAGTTTTAACGATGGAATTTCACATTCAATTGGTAGAACAACTTATCAACCGTACACTAATTGGAAGGGTGTAAACCCCGTGGATGACTTCACGGATGTCAAATAGGCCCACAATGTTGAGAAAAACATTGTGTGCCAACTCGTTTTGTAAATTCTGATAATCTATCGAAGCATGGTAATAATTACTTTGTTTATTTCTTCGACTTGACCATTGGTTTGTGGATAGTAGGGGGTTGAGTTTTCATGTCGAAGACCCAACTTTTCTGTAAGCTCGGATATCACAAAGTTTTGGAAGTGGCTACCGTGATCAATGACGATATCCTATGGGATTCCAAATCATGTAATAATGTGATTGAAGATGAATAGGGCTGCAGTTTTTCCCATGTTGTCGAATGTAGGCATCGCCTTGGCCCATTTTGTGAAATAATCTACGGCTACAATAATGTACCCATGCCCCCGACCGAGTGAGGATTACATGTCATGAAATCAATGCCCCATTTAGCGAAGGGTCCAATGGAAACTATAGGATGTAAGGGATCGGGGTGAGATCTTATTTTTTTGTTGTATGTTTGGCAAGTGTGGCATTTCTGGATGGAAATAATACAATCTTTGAATAAAGAAGGCCAAAAATATCCATATCGTAAGATCTTTTGGGAAGTAGCATACCTAGACATGTGACCTCCACATGCTCCAGAATGGAATTCATTCAAATATTTCTCGGCCTCATCATAAGTGAGACATTGTCGAAAAAGGGAGTCGACTCCACGATGATAAATAGTATCACCAAGGACGATATACTGACGGGCTTGGTAACATATGCGAAGACGATCAGTACTAGACAAAGTGAGTCGAAAAGTTTGATTCTAGAGATATATAATGATTGATATCTCCATACCAAATGTCATCAGAACTGATCAAAAAAAGGGATTCATTGGGTAATGAATCCTCGGCTACATTTTTTGTCTCAGAATAGGGAAGGTCACATATCAATTCGACAAACACAAAGGATTTATTAGACTTATCACATTCAAACTCTAAGTCAAACTCCTGGAGTATCACAATCCATTTGGAGTATTTGACCCCTAGCAACTGGCATGTAAGGATGTGTTGCATAGGGTTTCAATCGGAAATCATGGTGGTCTTGCGTAAAAGGATATAGTGTCGGAAACGTTGGACAACTTGAACAGCTGCCAAGGCCAATTTTTCAACATGTAAATACTTGGCTTCGGTAGTCGTGAGACTCCGACTCAAATAATAAATGACATGTTCATCATGAGAATCGTCTTCTTGGACCAGAACCATGGCGATGGTCGAATTCGAAGTAGCGTGATAAAGGAAATAATCTTGACTATAATCAGGCGGGAAAAGTAGTGGGGTACGGGTTAAAGACATTTTCAAAGCTTTGAAGGCTTTGTTGGCAGTGATTTCCCATATGAATTTAGAGCCTTTCTTTAATAGTCGAGTAAATCCAAGTGTTAACTTAGCGTAGTTTGGGATAAAACGACGTAGAAATTTTGCCTTCTCTTGCAAAATTTGTAGCTGGAAAAGTGAAGAAGGAGGAGGGAGATTGAGAATCATCCTCTTGGACCAGAACCATGGCGATGTTCGAATTCGAAGCAGCGAGATAAAGGAAATAATCTTGACTATAATCAGGTGGGAAAAGTAGTGGGGTACGGGTTAAATCCAATTTCAAATCTTCGAAGGATTTGTTGGCAGTGATTTCCCATACGAATTTAGAGCCTTTCTTTAATAGTCAAGTAAATCCAAGTGTTAACTCAACGTAGTTTGGGATAAAATGACATAGAAGGTTTTCCTTCTCTTGCAAACTTTGTAGCTAGCAAAGTGAAGAAGGAGGAGGGAGATTGAGAATCACCTCAACCTTCAAAGGATCTACCCTGGTCCCTTAATGTGACATAATAAATCCTAAGAGTTGCCCAGACTCCACACAAAAGACACATTTGTGTGGGTTTAAGCGTATATGATAGAACCGACAAAGAAGGAAAATGGCTCGGAGATGGGCCGAATGATCACTACGATGCATGGAATGTGTTGGTAGGTCATCTAAATATGGTTTTATGACATGCTTAATATCATGGAAAGAATAATACATAGCGCGTTGAAACGTGGCACCGACGTTCTTTAAACCAAAGGGCAGTTTCTGGTAGTCAAAAGTGCCCCAAGGACAAATAAAAGAGGTTTTGTGTTGATCTGCGGGTAAGATGTTGATCTGATTATATACGGAGAAACCATCCATCAAAGAGAAAATTTCACTCCTGGCACAATCGTCAACAATCTGGTCGACGAAGGGGGTGGGAAAGTTGTCTTTAGGACAAGCTTTATTAATGTACCTGTAATCAACGCATACGCAGATCGTACCTTGTTTCTTGTTAACCGGAACGAGATTGGATACCCAATCAGTTAAATCCATGAGATAAATAAATCCAGCTTTAAGAATTTTTTCAACTTCAAGCTTGATAGCGGTTTCTTTGTGCAGGTGGACTGGGTGAAGTCTCTATCGGACGGGTTTAGCGCCCAGGTATGTATTAATTTCGTGTACAACAATATTGGGGTCAATACCAAGCATCTCTTCATAGCTCCATGAGAAGACATCATGAAACTCTTGAAAAAGGGATGTATACGTGGCAACTTCATCAGTGGAACATGAAGCTCCGATGTGCACATTTTCAACAACTCCAGGTTTGATAGAGATGTCAAGGGGGATAGTGGGTGAAATGTTTCTTAAGTTCCCTTCATAAAACACATCGTGTGGAGAGTCGAGAACCGAAGAAATAAAGACAACGGTCAGTGGGGTCGAGATTCGTTGGTAACTCTCGAGGGTGTGTTGTTCCAGGAAGAGAATGGAACGATGATGTCCATCATCCCAAGGAGTGTCCTCCATGGACATAACCAACACGATCATCTCATCTGTGGGAAAAATCACGTGAAAAGGATTAGGAGATGAATCATCAAGAGAGGGGGCAGAGGGGCATGTCGATTGAATGGCTTGATAGGCAGATTCAATTGGACTTAAAGGCATATGGTCACCATAGTGTGAATAATCATCAGGTTCGAGTATTAGCCATGGGTCAAAGGATGAATGGGTTTCATGAACAGAGGTGGAAATCATGTTGATCGAGGCAACCAAAGCTTGTGGAATGTTGAGTGGTGGGATCGGAAATGTACCCATCAGAGTAGAATATTTGAGTAGACCTACACCAACATTCTCATACCCAGGGGGTGTCTTACCTATGAAAGGTATGTTGTTGGTACGTGTGTCAGAGTTGAAGAAGGCTAGTGGGTCCACTGTAACCACTTTTCCTTGATGCAGAAAATGCACAATTCGAAAAAGAGTAGACATGACTGTACACATGGAATTGATCCAACTACAGCCAAGTAGAAGGTTGTAATCAAGAGTTGTGTTAAATACCTCAACTTCAACATTGACTGTTTTTCCTTCTAACGTAATAGGAAATGAAGCGAGGACATCGTAAGTCTTAAATCTAGAGCCATTAAATGCCTTGAGCATATTGTGTGATTCAGTTAGGGGAGGAGAGCCAATGGATTTCTAGCAGGCAATAGACATGATACACGTCGAGGCACCCTCATCAATAATTGTTCTACAAATTTTCTTGTCGGAGACAACAACTTGTATTTGAAATGTGAGTTGAGGGGGTAACCTTGGAATGTTATCTTCCAAGTCAAAGATTATTAAATTTGTATATGTAGGTTCAATTCCACCGATAGCTTTCAACAGTTCCCTCCATTATGTAGGACAACTCTAAAAGACTTCGAGGGATGACATCGCAAATGGTGCTTGTGCCAGATCTTCTACTATACTGTAGTTATGGGCAGCACACGCATGAGGATTGAAAGCATACTTTCAAACCACGCCCTTGGGAGGAGGGCGAAGGAATGTATCGGGGTTCGGTCGTTTGAGATGAAGAGGACCATTGGAAGGGTAATGTTTGGCACGATTGGTAAGTGTGATGTCATTCTTATTTGAATCACCACTACACATAAGTACATAGGAGGTGGTGGAGTAAGAAGGTTGATCATGGATGACTAATTGAGCTTGTTGTTGAGAATGGAAGGGTTGAGACAAGACAACAGGGGTAGGAGGTTTTCGGGTCCCTTAGAGGAACTTCATGACCTCAGCACGTCTCGGACAATCCTTCATGTAGTGATCATCACCACAGATAAGGCAAGGATAGTGAGGTTTGTGTTTATCCTTATATTCAACAGGTTGTGTCTTGGTCTTGTTGGATTGCGGGTTGTTATTCTTATCCTCCTTATTCCTTCCCTTCCCTTTTTTAGATTTATTCTTACCGATAGGAGTCGATTGAACGGGGTTCACTTCCGAAGTTTTACCGGTGGGAGGAGCGAGCGTCAGAGCAGTTTGAGCATTAGAAGCATGGGATTTGGGTGTGGCATGAGAGGTCTGTGCAGACTGAGGTTGAGCATGGAAAGTACCTATCACACCATCAGTGGCATGAGAAGTTGTTGGGGTTGTTGAGATGATCATGGTAGAAGGACAAGGTGCATCAGGGAGCATATCATAAAGAGTACCCATTTGTGAATAAACGAGATCGAGATATTGGGCACGACTGATCATTGATTATTCTGTGACAACTCCACCCATAGAAATGTCTTTAGATATGTCATTCACGAAGGATTTCATGAACCATTCTGCCAATAAATGATCAAGAAGATCAAGTTTGATTAGACGTCATCTTCCTCTCCACTCGTGAATGTGATCAAAGATATGAGTGGCTTTGCTTTGCTTGAAAGAACTCAAAATCTCAGTTCCCATTTCATAATAGATTGGAAACTGGTAGTGAGTGAGGAAATCCATAGCTAGGGTATTAAATTCGGCGAAGAAGCCTCGTGGTAATTCTATATACCACTTGGTGGCCGAACTCGTGAGGTTTCATTGAAAAAGGCATAACTGAATGGAGTCATCCATCAAAGAGTTGGATGAACACCAAAGGTGGAAAGTCATTACATGATTGTTTGGGTCCTCTCCTGGTTTACCATCGAAATTAGGAATGTCGGATGGTAATTTGGCCGGTATGATGGGCCACTGAGGAGAGTGACGGATAGGGTCATTTAAAATTCTATACAGATCAGGGAGGTACAGGGTGGCTAGGAAGGGTAATTGTCTATTCACATGGGGGTACTAGTGACTTTGGGGAGGAAGTCCCATAGGTATACCAGTAGGACTGTAAGCAGTTTGCATATAATGCGAAGATCTGGGTAGATTCGACTATTGGTGCAGAGGCGTGTAGCCCATAGGGTTTTACTGGTTAGAGATGCTCCCTTGAACAGGGACATTGGGTTGAACGTTTGAACCCCAAATGGGATTGGAAGGGCCTAGATATGGTTGGCCTGTACTAGGGGGTATGAAATAGCTAGCTTGAGGTTGTTTCCCCCTAGTCAGTTGAGGATTATTCTGGGTAAGATAGTTCCAATACTGACCAAGGCTAAAGGTATGTTTTGTCCATAGGGTGGGGTAGGTGGAGGTTGTCCTCCAATCGGGGGTTGTGTCCCAATTGGGATTTGACCTCTAAAAGGGGATTGCGTTTGGCCCCCAGGGTGAAACTATCCACCAACAGGAATCTAGTAATTAGGTGTGAAAGACTGAGTGGTGTCACTAGGGTCGACTCCTCTGATGAGGGATGGATAAGACCCTATGGAAGGTCACTGAGGAAGTGTCAGAATAAAACCAGGAACAAGATTGTGTCCAGAAGGAGTGGAGACTCCAGGAGTTCCGGATGAGACTTGGGTAGGAATGAGAATAGAAGCATTCAATGCATTATACCCAATAGGAAGGGATGGGATCTGACTAGGTAAAAGTGGTGTGCCAATAGGTGTTTTTCCGGCCACCGTATTTCCGGTGGGAATAGCCGTAGTATTTGGGATCATCGTAGAATGGGCCTGCCAGAGAGGGGTGGTTAAATTGGGGCTAGCTGACAATATTTCTGAACAAGGAAAATAATAGCACGTTGTAGTATTAAAGTGATCTAGGGGTATCATGAATGTGTAAGATGTTTCGAGAGGTTCAGAAGCGGTAGGTATTTCAACTCCTGTCTCTGAGGTAGGAGGGTTCCTTCAAGAAGTTGGAGTATGAGCTATGTCAGTGGTCTAATAAGGATCTTCGTTAAGGCTCGTGACAATCTTGGGAGATAATCCAGAAGTGTCAATAACAAGTTATCCAGATGAATTGAGTCATAGAATATGTCTTTCATATCCAGGAGGTAGACGGAAAGCTTCTAGAGGGTCAGAAACAATTCGAAATCTCTCTAGAGAAATGGTCCTTTCTGGTTGTGAGGGTATGTGGTCCTGGATCTCACTCTGTTAAGGAGAAACATCTAGTGGGTTAGGAGGCAAGGGTTGATAAACCTTGGGTTCTTCTGTAGGTAGTCCTTTCATCTTACGTGAATGATGTGGAGGGTCAATGTTGGATGAACCAAAAAATCTACGGAAAAAATATATGGCCAACTACGTAAACAAACAACACTCGCTAGTACAATCTAGGGATCAAAACCAAGCAAACAAGACCTTCCTATTTCAAAGTCACTAGTTGGTGATGAAGTCCAACGCTGCGAAGTCAAGACAATAAGGGGTTGGGCTAGGGTGGAAAATTTACGTTGACGACCTGCTTAACGGACTTACACCTTGGTGCAAACTCCCACACATAATTTTGGGTATACCCTCCAAAGAGCTCGAGTGATTCTGGCCAACGTCAATTCCAGGTACTGTGAAGACTTTCCCCTCCACAGTCACCTTGTGTAAGACCCTAAGGAGATAGGCTACTAAAGTTACCACAAACAACAATGATGCCTGGGGAAACAGTTGACAATCTGATCCACACGCAAGGGCAGGGTATCTAGCCTGAAATCAACCTCAGAGGCTTCCACTCATTATTGTGGGTATACCTTCAAGAAACACCCATAATACTTGCAATCTCTACACTAAGACCAACAAAGCAGGGTGAGTGACTCTGTCAATCTCGATGTGACCTCGAGTTTGACCCTTATGTGAGAAGGGCTTCCCAGGACAAAACGTTGCAAATGGATTTGACCACTCCCTATCACAAGATACTATGGTGTGTTTTGTGCTTTGGAGAGTGTGTCTCACTGCCTATTCCAAAGCTCTAACCTAGCTAATGTTGGTGTAAAAGAGCCCTAGAAAAATTTACTAGTTGAATTTTAGAGTTTCACAATATTATTAAAGGTTGTTGTTACTCAAGAGGGAGATGGGAATGAAACCAATGTTATGTGAGACTTTGACCCAATAACGTGTAAATAGAAATGAATGATGCAAACTTTCGTTCGATGAATTCTATCTATAGTAGGGAGAAAGAAATTTTTTGGAGCAATGCGAACTACGATGTATAATTCTCTTCTTTTAAATGTAGTACCAAACAATCATAAATGATATAATTTCACTATTTGTTCTTTTTCAAATTTTTTGAATGCCAATATTTTCTGTATAAATGATCGCCTAAAAGACTTAAAGGACTTTAATTTTTTCCTTTCGAAAAACCAAACAAGGACGGAACTAAGAAAGGATAAGCAATCAATGAAAATAAAACACTCAAAAAACACCCAAATTAATCTTTCAATGAAGATAAAAACACAAAATGATAAGAAAAGGTTTCTTCAACTGTAAACAAGAAAACAGTGTTTCGATCATTAAGAAATCCAAAAGGTGTAACCAACCTATAATTCCAACTCCAAATGAAGAATTTTAATCGATCAAGCACTCAGACGCAAGTCCGAAGATTATATCCTTCTCGATAAAAATAAAAAACAAGAATCGAAAAATATCAAAGAGAGGTGTTCGATCTCTAAAATCAACCAAGACCAAGTTGAAACAATCAAAAGCACTCAAGAACTGGTATTAAAATCCCTTTCCCAGCTGACTGAAGAAAAAATTGGGCAATAGTAGAGGTCAAGACCCAATCCAAAAAGTTTTCAAACGCCGTCGCGGGGAGGCAGTATAATGCAATGCGGAAATGAGTGGTTTCCACAGGCCAATAATCATGCAAGTTGTGGAAATCCTGCACTGAAACAAATTACCAGGGTGCAAAAATGGAAAGTTTTCGTGGGCTACCAATAAGGTGCAGTGTGGACGCATTTCATAAAATAGAAAATTTTCAAAAAGGACAAAGGGTCTTAGGAAAATTTTAAATCTAGTGAGTCTAATTGGATCTCCCATGGACTCATAGATTGAAACAGAATGCAAAAGATAGGCTATGAGAAAATGGCCAACAAAAACCAAAATCAAGTTGCTTCCTCCCTAGTGGAGTCGCCAATTTTTTTAACAGGTAAATCGATAGATGTGTACATGAACTAATCCCCCTAGATCCACCTGGATCTAGAACAAAACAAGATAGAACACGATGCTTTCCCTAGGTTTCAATCATTGATTTTAACCACCAAAGAAGGAATAGATAGCATACCTTATGAATCGCTTCCTTATGTATTTGTTGATTCTTCCTTACTCTGATGTTCCTATGAGATCAGATCTACAATAGCACAAATCAACCAATGTGAAATCAGAAATAGTGAAATTCAATGACAACCTAAACATGTGATCAAGGAGTCATGTAATAAAATATCAATCATTTTATGGGAAAGAGACGTTCCACCGTATTATATTAATGAAAGGTAGAAGATACAACCGAATCGCCTTGATGTCGCAAATTCCCTTTTAGTGGCCCTTTGTTCTAACACACACATACATCTATTACAACATTTGCATGAATATTTCTCTCAAAATCTTGATGGATGAATGGAGACCTCAAGCATTACTTGAAATAGGATTCTTCACACAATCTTCAGCCTATTCTTTCTTTAGTCTCTATGCTTATTTATGCTTGTACCTATAGCCTTTTCCATGAGAAGCCTATCATTATATAGGAGAAGATGAAGTGGTTAAAGAGATGAGGATGATCCCATCAAATCAGATAAGTCAGTAGGAACGTAACCATCTGGACGCCACCTCATATTTCTAGAAGATTCCACTTCTAGAAGCTGCTAGAAATTCTTTCCTCTTTTAGTTTTAAAGCACCACCGCGACCTACCTATATAGCATCCTGCAGAAATCCCGTAGGCTAGCTATAGTGTAGAATGAAGAAATTAGGGATTTCCACACTGTGTAAAAGGAGCAGCCTGCGATGGACTTCCAAAAATTCATCTTGCAAGGGTGGAAAGAGGTTGTTTTTCTCAGGCAAAAGATTATATTGGGAACCTGAACACATGTTTATGTAATCATCATCAGGGTGACCAAAATAATGTGTAACAACAATCCTCTACTTCGAATATGCATGATCATCTTCTCCTTCCATACAAAGAAATTGTATGGTGTAAGAATGAATTCTTTTGAAAAATCCATTTTTCCATTGTCTTCAATCTTTGATACCTGCAAAAATAATTTGGTGTCTCTTTTCCCTAGTAGTCTGTCGGATTTGATAGCATGTAAATGTGTTGAAAATGTATAGAATAGATCTAGCTGGGAATTGACATACACAGTTGCAGAGATAATTGAGAAAATAGAAGAAGGAGAGAAAGAATGGAAGAATTCTCATTAACCAAATGAATAAATGATAATTTACACATGATATAATATGTATAACTCAACTAATTCACACTGGATGAGAATCTAATGTGCCATATTGGTGGTCTAGAGTGATCTGGACACACACCAGCAGTTACAGTAGTAAACTGTCACCTAGTCTAGTCTCTCAGGTAGTTACGGGAGTGAACTGCCACATAGTCTGAGTTAACTAGTCTCTCAGTCTTCAGTTAACTGATTGAAATAGAGTGATGTGAGGAGGAGATCATGGAATCATGAGTAATTCTCTAGCCTGGTGATGATTCCATGGACAATGCACATTATCGGGTGATTATCCCAATGTTGCATTATGATAATCCCAATGTGGCATCTAGACTCCACTCGACTGATCAAACTGAAGTGTGAACTGAAGAGAATATTCTCCATAAACTATAGGATGTTGGATAATGACTAATAAACATAGGTAAAACCTTAGGAAAAATAAATACTAGGTGTGTGTAAAGTACTCCAATAGGTATGAGAGATATCTTCAAAACAATGGTGAGATCCACTGGTATCAACAATATCAAGTAAAGGGATACTTGAAAAATAAAATTCTATATTTATCAAAAATGAAGAAGAAAAAGAAGAAGACATCCTTTGATACACATTTTCTACAAAATTCTCTTCATCCCATGAAAAAGGATGATAAGGATTGGTTGTAATTAGTTCATGGGAAGAGGCATTATCCTTTCTATCTTCCATATGAACATCACCACCCTCAATTTCTTCAAAAGGGGTTGACCCCATTGAATTTATTTGAATCTGATGGCGGGTGATTTCTTGCAAACTCAAACCATCAAAGAGATCAGGATACACATAATAATAAGTGGAATAATTAAGATAATTAAAATCCTCTCTAGAGAAAGAAAAAATTTCAACAAGTGACTCCTTGAGTGGTAGTTCCTCCTCTTTAAGAACATCGGTGATTGATTGTGGATCAGTGGGCATCATACTAGGAATGGTTTCACAATCAACATGTTCATCATCAACATGGTTTCTCTCTCCCAAGCAAAAAGTGGATTGTTTTGATAAGAGAGGTATGTCTTGTATGTTTATTTCTTCTCCTACAATGGAAAGATCAGCGTGGTTGTTTTTCCCCTGCAAAATATGAGAATATGAAATATATTTCAAAACATGTTCATTATTAGAAGAGATAAGAAAGTCACAAGAATAATTAGAACAAGAAGGTTAAATAAATAATACATCAGAGGAAAACATTCTTGCTCTATGTCAGTAATATCAAGAGAATTTGTAACAATAGGACAATCCAAATTAGCATGAACTAATTCCATTTTATTCATGGGTGAGGAAGAATTGATTTCATGAGTGTTTATATTTTCATCATTAAAAAGTTATCAACATTTAAAGTTCACTCCATAGCTTTCTCTTCCATTCCTCGATACGAAAAAGATGAGACAGGACATTGAGAACCTCACATAGCAATCAGTGTAACCTAAAGTGTCTCATTATCAACAATGTTATTACCAAAAAATTGTTCACCACAACCATAGACAATGGATGAAGAAATAAGCACAACATACTACCAATAATTATGGAAGGTACCTAAAAATTTCTCACCACAAACATAAACAATGGATGAAGAAACATTCAGCACAATCCCAACATACTACCATTAATTATGGAAGGATCACATTCAGTTTGGAAATATGAGCAAAAAAACTATACAAAAGTGGTTCTGAATTTCCATGTGTATTTACCACAATCAACATGCACATACGCATGGGATAACACAACGTCCAACAAACACAGTGTGTGGCCTGCGTGACCAGCAGTCAAAAAAACCATGTGGATGCAGAAATGATGCATTGATGATTTTGGTCAAGCCTCAACCACTTCTGGGATGGATTAGATCTCCCCCATACCCAAAATCGCGCCCAAATTATAAAATATATGATCATTATATCTTGACAGGGAACATCCATTACCATCCATTAAAATTTTTCAGTCATCTAGATCAACGGATCTCGCGATTTTGGATTTATAAAAATTGCGTAAGGTTTATACAAAAGAAAAATACGAAGTCACTTTGGGACTTTGCGATTCGGGAGTTCAAGCTCAAGCTATTTAAATATCTAAAAAAACCCTAATTTGTGAAGCTTTGAAGTCTCAGAGACATGTTCTCGTGAAATTATTCTAAAATAGATCTACTAATGAGTCATAGGCCACCTGTCAATATTTATTTGTGTTGACACATGGCACTATTTTTTGGGCACCTTAGTCACATCATTCGAACGATTTTAGGTGACACGATTCACTCACTTTTTTATGACATGTCATCAAAAGTGACATCATCATTGTCACATCACTCTAGGATATTGTCCTTTGGGAGATAAATCACCTATGATCATGATAATAAATCACTAAATATTAATTATCTAAATAGGTTTAGGTAGGTGGGATTAATGATAAGTAATCACTCTGTGAATTCGAACTTCGGGAAAACTCTACCCACCGCACATACAAGCTCATGAAATCCTGGAGCTCTGAAGTTTTGGATTCATGAAGTACTTAAAATTAAAAAGTGACTTTAAACCATGATCAATCAAAACGAAAACGTAATTAAGGGTTGATTAACTGCTCCGTGAATTCAACCTTTGGGAGATATCCATTATTTTTCATTCAAAAATCTCGAATGTTGAACTACCGAAGTACTTTATCTTAATCATGATCATTAATAATACGTCCAACTGACTAGGGTAAAATATTGGGAAAACTGTTGTGACTGCCAGGTAATAAATTCCACAACTTTCAGAACAATTACTCTGCCAAAAGATTAATGTGAGGATATATAGACATTAATATTTTTGTAAATAAAGGCATTTCAAATTTAAAAGTATTTTTCCATTAGCATCCAAAATTTTCGCATTCAACATTTTGAGCTCACATGTTTTTCATCTCACAGTAGGGTTAACATCAATTTTTTAAAATCATAGAGTCGTGGAAAGAAGGAAATAAGAAAGATTAATTGACTGAGGAATCAATCCCAAATGAAATTGTCGAACCTTTCAAGTTTGTTGTTTCATTAATGAAATCATGAATAATTCAAGAATCAGAAGAAAAAAAGTGCATCCAAAAGAAAATAGAGGGAAAGTGAAGTGTGAGTGAGAAAAATAAATCTCAGCAGATCCAAAAATATCGTCATTATATCTTTTAGTTTTAATTTTATTCTATTTTGAGAATGGAGAATGTGGAATGTCTAACTACTTCTGGTTAAGACATTTTTGTATAAATAAAAATATCAAAGATGTATTTTGGGTTTCTTCTGGACGAATGTAAAAGAGAACTTACTAAATATCAATTAGAAAGATAAGACAAAGATTCTACGTCTCATTTCCTTGAGTTATGTGTTTTATGTGTATTACCATTTTATAATCTTATTTTCTTCACTCTATGTCCCTTGAAGATTGAAAGACTACAATTTAGTAACACATCTATTGTGGTTTATATATTGGAAGTTTGTTTAGTTGCAACTTTTCCTATGTTATTATTGTGAGTAAAACAAGACCTATATCTGTGTAAATTTCCTTATTTTGATTCATCTATCAAGGACTCATCCTTCATAATTATTCTATTGTGGATAAGGTAAGATTTATTAGTATTGGATACCTTACTTTATTTAAACAATCTTTGTTAATCAATTCTACTTTTCATATGATCAATATTTATAAAAGACTCAAAAAAAGAGATATTGCCTCTGTTTTTTCCAATCATTAAAATTCATTTGAAGTTTCATCTTAAAATTGAAGGTAGAAAAGCATTACAAATACATTCTCTTAAAATTTTGGATGCCTGAAATTATTTTGTGAGCCTAGAATAAATCTCAAGAAAAACATATTTTTGGCGTCGTTGTCAGGGAATGGAGAAACAAAACTATTTTTCCCTGGGTGTACGATAGATCTCAAACTTGTTTCTTGATGGTGAAAAAGAAATAGGCATCAAACACAAGGATAAGGCTCTTTTCATTTTTCACCTAGTAACTCCTTGGTTTGAAGAATCCAAATGATTCACCGACAACTCCACTGGTTTCAAGATGTCAAGTTCTTTTGTTGCTTGGATCACTGCAAGGTTTTCTCCTTTGGATTTTACAAATGTTTATGGTTTTCCAAATGTTGTTCCTGATATTAAAGAATGGGGAGATTATCTTCCTAATTTTAGAGAGGATAAAGATGACAATCATGTTGAACACTTGTTTGAGTTTCATAAGCTTATGGAAAAATTGGATATACATCATGAGGATGTATTGATAAAGTTATTCATGTTCTCCCTAGGAGGAGATGCTCGCAATTGGTAAAACTCCCTTTCTCCTTCGAGTATTTCATCTTTGAAATAATTCCATTCAACATTTCACAAGCATCCAAAGTCCGTTTTTAGTGTCGTTCTTTTTAAAACCGCATAATTTTTTGAGATCTTTCCATCTAGATCATCAGTTTCAGTTTTTAAATCCATATTGAATAATAAAATAAAGGTAGGGCTCTCTCCTCAGCCTTGGATTCTTTACCTGTTAAGGGGATACCCCCCTAAACATAGGTGTTCTCAACTTGAATAGATGGCCCTAGCTCGGGGAGCTATCACAAAGATGGCAGAGCTAAAGGATAGTTAACTGGTACGGTTCTTAATGGCCAATGGCTAATGAGAGCAGGTGCTAAATTATTTTCAATAATGGCTAGGAGATTGGTGAAATGATTGGCTCCTAGGGGGTCTCGCTTCACTCAACACTCGTTACC
The DNA here is from genome assembly GCA_009831015.1 of Picea engelmannii. NCBI lineage: Eukaryota > Viridiplantae > Streptophyta > Pinopsida > Pinales > Pinaceae > Picea > Picea engelmannii. Next base: position 1,437,406 of record ML779197.1, read on the forward strand.
CCCTCATCTCCAAGGCTCAAATAATTAGTAAAAGCGTTAACTGACTCTTAACTTATATGGCCAATGTTACCTAAACTAATCGACGAATTCTTTTACCTGTTCAGGGGATATCCCAAAACCCCCCTATGTCAACTATGTTCTTTAAATCCTTGCATATGTTCCAAGGATGGTTGGAGGGGATGGTTGATACGGATGGAATGGATGGAACCTATGGACAGTTGGCCCAAGTAGGCTGGGTGGTGAGCAGGATGGTTGGGTGGTGGTGTATTGCTCGTTGGTGGTGGAATAGGCACCTAATCCTTTAATAAAGAGGTCGTGCCAAGGGAGACACCATACCTTTGCATCAATTGGGTACCAAATACTTTGATTTAGAGGTTGTGCCAATAAAGCCCATTTCCATCCATGAAGGAAAAAGGAGAGGGGGTTTTACCTGTAATTTGAGGAGCATGATTCCCCTTGAGCCTGATGCGCCACCTTGAGCCTACCCCTTGAGGATCTTGGTGCCCCCTTGAGCCTGATGCACCCTATCCTTTGAACCTATATATTTTTTTTAAAGTGTTTGAAATGCCTCTAATTTTCCAATAGATTTTATGTAGGAAAAGAAGGTCCATAACTTCATATAATATATAATCCTTCAGAGTTGGACCTACTTTTTACTTCTGGAAACACTATTTTCCTTTCTCGTAATTCAGACCCATTTCCTTCCAGTTAGTATAGGCCTCCCACATAGTAAATGAAAGAGACCAAATCTACTTCTGCAAATTGGACAAGTTGGCATTCCACAAGAAAGAAGAATTCAGTTAATTAAGGAAGCACCCCGTTTTGGTATTAACACCCTACATAAKCCCATCCTACAGGGGAAGAAGATCAAAATGACAGTGAAGCCAGTCCCTCCTACCTCCTACACTTTTTGATCTTTGTAAATAAAYCGGGTTTCTATTTTTGTAAAGAAAGTGTGAAGATCACAAGTGTTTTTTTGGTTAGTAGTTCAACAAGTCAAAGAATTCAGACAATGTCTTCAAGTTCTGTCAATATGGGAGGAGCAGCATCAGTAATACATCAACCAGGACCCYAGGTATTTGTGTTGATACAAAAAAATATAAGTATGGAGACTACACAACTCAATGAATTATCTCTGCTAAGGTTCATTTTGTTTCTCGATCCACTTCATTCCTTCTTCCTTCTATTGGATAGAGAGAGTAAATATGTGGTGGTATTCCTTGCCACAGAGTGTAAATCGATGTTGTAAATTGATTTCTTCCTTGAATGAAACTCTAGATCGATTCATGGCCCACCCACACTTCTTTCCTAGAGGTAGTTTAAAGGGTATTTTTGTGGAGCGAAGCTAACCCCCCGAGGGAGTTGTTGTTAGAATATATAAGATTGTGCTCATTTTACCATTGACGATACCCTCGCCACCCAACCATAGGCTGAAGCCACCCTCCGAGCACCTTAACCTTGACAGAGAATTACTCCGAAAGAAAACCCTAGGCTAGATAGCCAAACAAAGTGTAGTGCATCTTCCTCCAAGGATAACGCACCAAAAATAGCTAATCAAATAGTCAAAACCCTAGCCAAGAGATAGTCCAAGCCAAAACTGAACAAATGGTTGTTGTAGCAGCTGCACCTGCAGCTCTCCTCCACATCTGCACACCAAACTGGGAACTACAGTGCGCACTAGTTGTTGCTCTGCAATTCTGAGATGTGTCAAATGAGAACTGGTGCCCTGTATTTATAGTGGTTCTACCAGATTTGTTGGGGTTGAATTCTCCTTCTGGGTACATTTATGTTCAGTATATTATTATTATTTCTAGCCGACTTCTTCTCTTGGAGGCTAATAACCTAATATAAATTATCTTCTTGAGCTGACAAGACTTCTAGGGTTATTAGCCAACTCATTAGGGTTTCTCTTTCTTCCCAGAGTCTTCTATTCTTGTCAGGGTCACACGTGGAGGTAAATACCTCTCATGGCTACCATAATATTAATAGTTGTCTTCAAGCTTGCTTTTCAATCCCCATACTTATTTCCTGGGTATGAAGGCTAAGCAAGAGAATGGGGAAACCACATAAATTGGCATTAAAATGTGTTGTATTTAAATTTGAACCCTTAAAAGGTACCTTCCTTCATTAACTTGCGATAATAGCTATTGGTGGGTATCGTTTATTCATTCCTAGAGCTAGGAAGGTTATTTAGCAAGTGAGAGTCTATTTTGGGTAGCCTGGTTTAAAGAGCACATGTATCTTGGTTTGGTTCCCATGATTATCTCTTGGTTTGGTTCAGTGAAAATGTATCTTCCTGTCGCAAGGAGGTACTTCTAAAAAGGGCATATTTTCTAAATCAAAATACAATTTTTAATGTTGGATGAAAAATAGAAGCTTAAGGGGGATAAAGTGTATTTAAAACACGCGCAAATGGCCTTTTCTTTTATTTGGTTTTGAGAATAAAGTTGGGATTTATTTTGGCCTTTTGTGAATTTGAATGCCTTCCTTTCCCTCCTACTGTTGAGAAAGCAATCATTTCTTATTGAACAAAACAATAATATATCCGATACATTTAACGAGGGGAAAATGAAGGTTAGGGAAGGGATATCTTTGGGAATCACCTGATACTAATTCACGAAGGAAATGACCAGATTCTCTCTGAGAAAAGACTGAGTCTCAACACAATGATATATCCAAACAATTCTCGGTTCTATTTGCAGAGGTGATAAAAAGATCCTCTAGAAATGGGAGATAATTATGAACAAGGCAGTCTTCATTAAGAAAAAATTCCATAAGATATGCCTTATAAGGCCTGACATCTTAAGGGGGTTTAAGTGGCTCTAAAAGTCATGAAAATGTGGCACATTTGACGTGGTTTGATGCCTGAGAAAGAATGCCAATCAATTCAACTTGTAAATCGTTCTTGCCCAGTCGGTAAATCTTTTAAGAAGTTCGTTATGGATTGTCTTGGATTTGTTATTCTTCTCTATGGCTGGGATCAATTTCAATGGTGTTAGGAGATTGTATAACCTGCATAATGGGACCAAAGTGTGTGCTTACCTATTTGGGGTCTGTATCTCAATTTTGTTGTGAGAAAAAAGTAAATAATTCAACGGCTTGACTAAGAATGGGACTGACTGACTGACACTTACTTACTTATTGCCTACCCTCTCTAACCTGCTAGCGAAGTCTAATGACTCGAAGTAGATATTATTGAAAACTCGATCTATCGTACATATATCTAGTGATAGTTTTGATTGATTGATCAGTAAGCGAAGTAGCTTGTGAGGAGGAAAGGTCATGCATTCCTTTCACTACCGAAGATGTTCCTTCCCGATGATTTCCCACTGATGCGGAAATCTTTCAAATCAATATACATATCTTTAATGTGGTGGCATTCCTTAGGAATACTATATTATAAGGTGGTGGCAAGGTGTCACGAACTAGATAGTGTAGGAAAGCATGGTGGAATTCCTTCGTAGAGCAGCCAGTGGCCTTCCTTCCTACGATGAGGGAATGAATATGAGGATGTGTTCCTTTTCGATCGCAAAAGATAAGGCACCAAATAAGGAAGAGCCCGACAAGCTGCTATTCTCCAAGGAGCACTCAGAATTGAACCGAAACCTAAGTTGTTTGCAAAGTGGGAGGACCCTCTCCCCGGCTCCCTTTTGTTGAGTCAGTTCAGTGCCTGAATGAGCACCATATATAAGGGAGCTATGCTTAAGGGATAACCTTACCTTCCTTATAGATAGCTTAGGTCGTGCTTATATTTCTTCCCCTCAAAGCCCTAGATTGAGATTGATATCTTGTTTGTCTCTATCCATCTTCGTCCATATTGAAAATGAAGAAATAACTCTCTTTCTAGTATTCCACTGAGATACGACAAGGTTATACCTTTCCTTATCCTACCAAAGGAATAGGGTAAGGCCCTCCCTTATTGTATTGATACTTGCTTTTCTGGATGTAAGGAAATAAATCTGCTTGGTTAGTTGGCTTACTATCAGATCAGACAAGTAAATCATTCTTTGGCTGGTTTGGCTGGTCGGGTTCACCCAATCGGTTGGAGGTTTCTACTCACCATGGAGTTTTTCCTAAGAGGATTATGGTAAGTAAGGAAAACCTGTCAAATCAAGGAGAGAAATTTTGGTGCCTTTGAGGGGAAGAAATATAGGCTATGACCTGGGCTTCCTCTCTTTAGGCTGGCAAAATATCTCAAGGATAATTGTTAATAGTTTGAAGGGATGAAAATGGCATGGGAAAGATATCAAATCCATTGGGGTAAGACAAGTCCAGTCAAGCAAAGACAACAAGCCAAGTGCAATGGATCATTTATTATATACGTAATAAGTAAATTAGGGATAACCTTCTCTCTACAGGAAAGTGAGAACCCTTCGGGAAAGGGATAAACCTTCGCTATAGTCTAGGTGAGCTACAACGACCCATAGTGATTTAGGGAACCTCAAAGGAAATAATACCCTAAATGGTCACTCAGTTAGGCGCATAGCTCAGGTAAGGATAACCCTGAGCTACGAGGGATAACCTGACCTGAGATACATACTTACCTTCTAATTTGAACCCGATAATGTGGAAAGAGAATCTTCCATGCTTGCATTTCAACTAGATGTCTTCACTTAACAATGGAGCCCCATTGATCACCTCAGACCTGATACATCCTCCCTCGCTTTACCAATTTCTTGGCCGACGATTTACTACTCACTTTGATTCATTCCTCTTAATAGCGTATGATAGCTATGATATGAAATTAATAGGGGGAAGTTATTATATTAAGAGGGGGATGCATTGCAGGTCATGTTCACTAAACTAACTAATGATAATCCATGCATCTCGAGATAAAGAAAGATAGATACCGGCCCCTCCATTCGGTCGATAAGGTGGGTCGTATTGATTCAATCCATATTCTTGATATGCAGAGAGATCCATGACGACCCAGAGGTCTCCCTAGGTATATGCATTAAGGAATGAGTTAAAAGATCCTACCCTATATGGATGGGGGATCATAGCATATATGGCTTCCATAACATCTATAATGTAGCTCGACGAACCTCTGGCATAGCCCTATCCTTCCCCACTGAACGTATTTCGCTTTTCCTTTTACGTTCCCACAACTATCGTAAGAGTAGTTGATTGAGGTATGTATTTATTACTTCTCATGTGTGACGTATGGATTACTTACTTCTCATGGGTATCCAAACTCCATGCATAAGAAAGCATCTTATATAATTGAATGAAACCAAACAATACTATCTTACGGCATATTCTTTCTTTCAAGACCAATCATAATTCATATACGACAGGCATATTCTTTCTTTCAAGACCAGACATTGTTCATTCATATAGGAGTGAACTAGGTGCATATTATCCAAGACCCAACATTGTAGGAGGAGTGAATGAACATGTATCTGATAGTTGGAGTTAACAATCATCCTATACATAGATAATTAGTGCAGAATGAATATAGAACAGTGTTCAATTCCTTCAATGAATGGCTAATAGTTTTATACATTCATCTTGTACGTAGATAATTATTTAAGTTCCTGTAGTGAATGGAGGTAGGCATAAGATAGTGAATGGAATATAGCTTTATGATTCCACTCCTGACAATGGTAGTCCCTCAATGAAATACTTATAGTTGTGTATAAATACCCTACCGGTCGAGTGAATAATATATATATCTATATGTAGGGCCAATCGAGTCCCATATATATTATAGTGTATTGGCCCTATCTATATATTTTGAATAGTCATGCATGTGTATAAATACAATGGTGGCTCACTCCCTCACCTGGGTAATGTAGTTGTCCACCTTCCTTCCCTCTATCATCACTCACTATACTAACTATTCCCTACCCTCCACTATAAATAGTCTTGTATGTATAGAAATACGATGGTGGCTCATCACTAACTATGAGAAAACGAGGGGTTAGTCCCTTACCCTTATGTGACCCAAATATATATATATATATATATATATATATGTATATATATATATTCAAAGCAGCATGGTTGAACACCAACAAGCGATGAATTATCCGCTATACTTCACTAGCCGTTGCACTTCACCTAGTCTTGGTATACCATAATGCCTTTGTTTGAGGGCCATTCCACTATGCATTGGAATGGGGATGATCACCTAGTCTTGGCCTACCACCCCTTTAGGGACTTTACACCTTTAATTGGACAATCATTAACCTATTTCATTACTAACGTATACAATAGTGAACTAGTTGAACCGAAATTAGACGAATAAGAATTGAGGGATTGATCAGAGAGGAGAGCTTTCAATATCCTAGCCTATCCACCTTGTTGAGGTGAGTCATGTTGAAGTGAGGGATTGAGTCATTTGAACAAGGTATAACCTCAGCCTTGTAGTAGTTCGTAGGAATTCGTTCTTCCTTAAACTCGACCGAATAGAATCCATAGTAGTCCGTAGGAATTCGTTCTTCCTTAACCTCAGCCAAATAGAATCTATATGGGTCCATAGAAGTGTAATTAAATAGATATTCCAACAACCGGGGAGTACCTAGAGAACTACACTAATAATTGTTGGCAGGGAAGCTACCCATATAACATTAGGTCGATTCAAGATGTGGAATAGATATAGATATGTTCTTCTCCCATTCCCGCATTATAACTCAATCACATCAAATATTAGAAGGAAATAGGTGAGAAGTGTTTCGAACATAGTTGAAAATGACCTTAACAATAGTAAAGTGCCCCAAATATGTATTTCCAGGTGAAGTACTCGGTGAACTTTCGTACCACTAGATTGTTCCAAGCCTTACTTGAATAAAGTTGGGGTGTTGAAAGAAGGTGTGTGTGTGAGGTCATTCCCACATAGGGCCAATATATATCACACTCGACCACATACATATATATATTCGAAGAGGTTGAAATATTGTCCTAGTTTTTATGGTATTGAGTGCACTTCTCTACTAAGCTCAACTAACTGTATCAAGAGACTAATATATATGGGTCAGTATTGTAGGTTCAAAGTAGATATAACTGATTGTAGGCTTGTCTCTGGTGTGATGGTTACATATATATATATTTTCTGCTAGGATTGGGATGGGTCTATTATTGCTATCTATTCTCAAGGTCTCTATCATATAGCAATACCTAAACCTATTCTCTTTATACCTAGATAAATTTATATTGTTTTTCTCTATAAATAAGCCTATATCTATCAATATAGAAACCTATTTCTGCTAGAGGGTGTGGTACAATCACCAATGGCCAGTCATCTCCTCATCTCTTGTTCATCTACGGATTACTAACACACCATAGGAAATTGATAAAAGGTAACCTCTCCTTATATCATGTATGGAGGACAGTCATTTCAGGTATGGAAGACAACCATATTATGCATGTAATAACGAGGATAGTCATCTCATGTTCATCTTGTGTATAGACCAATCGCCAGCCATATACAAGCAATAACCAATGGACAGTAAGAAATCTCATGTATGGAATAACAAGGATAGTCATCTCAGGCAATCACCAGCCCATGGATAGTAATCCCATGTATGGAGGATGTATGGAGGACAGTCATATCTCATCTCATGTATAGGCTAATGAGGATAGTCACCAATGGAAGCAGGTAATAAATAATGGCCTGCCATCGGACAGTCAGATACACTCACCCAATGGAAATCACCCATGGTCAATGATGGTGGCTTGTATGGACTCATGGATAGACATCTCATCTCGAGCAACCAATGGCCAGTCAGCTCAGGAAACAACCATCGGAAAGTCCTGGGTAGTTCTCTTATATTTCATTCTTGTACAGTAAGATTCTATTGCATGGGATAACTACTCATTGGGGGATAACGAAGAGATTCACATATTGGGGGGAGGAGTGCATCAGGATCGAACCAGTCATAGCATGGGCCATCGATGCCATTCCTTTCAATACCGATGGGATTAGTTGGGCAAAATAGATTAGGTATTGGGGGTCTGGCCAATGAAAAAATGTGAAGCATAGAATATATAAATTGAAAACAAGAAGATGAGAAGAATGCAATAGCATTGAGTATATTATTGAGTACATACGAAAAGAGAAAAGAGTTGAGCTAAATAGTCTCAAGAAAATCAAGAACATCAAGAAACGATTGTATAGTTGGCCAGGACAGTTGGAAGTGTAAAGTTAGACTGTTGAGGTTACATATATATTTAACCCTCCATCTTAAACTCAACAGTTACAAACATCAGCACTGATAATGCCCAAGTGTTGTCTCTAAAAATTAAAAATGGATTTTCCTAGTGGTTTTACAAAAATATATGTGAGTTGATCTCGTGAGCCACAGAATTTAAGTGTAATGTCACCATTATTAACTAGCTAGCGTATGAAGTGAAAACGAGTGTCAATATGCTTGTTTTTCTTGTGAAACACATGATTTTTTGATAGAGCAATTGTTGAGGTGTTGTCACAGAAGATAAGAGTTGGATCCTTTTTTGTATGTGACATATCATTTAATATTATTCTCATCCACACAGCTTGACATGAAGATGAGGTAGCAGTGACATACTATGCCTCTGCAGAAGATATTGATACTATGGGCTCCTTCTTTGATGCCCAATAAATCAAGTTCGTGCCCAGGTGAAAAGAATGTCCTGACGTGATTTTCCTGTCATCTAGGCTTCCTACAAAATCATTGTCTGTGTAACCCGAGAGATGATCATCATCAGACTGAGTGTACCATAGGAAAAAAATGAGAGTGCCTACAACATATCTCAGAATTCTTTTTGCCATCTTTTAGTGAGAATCTTTGGGGGATTCCATGGACCTGGAAACAAGGTTGGTTGCATACATAATATCAGGCCTAGTTGTTGTAAGATACAACAAATTGCCTACTAAACTTTTGTACAGGGTAGGGTCCACTGTAGGGCCTTCATATTTCTTGCTCAATTTTGTGCCTAGGGGTATAGGAGTTTCTGTTGGATTGCATTCTTCCATGCAGAATATTTTGATGATGTATGTTGCATACTTTTGCTGACGGACAAAAATGCCTTTGGTTGATTGGTCAACCTCAATCCCCAAAAAATATTTTATTATGCCAAGATATGTCATCTCAAACTCAGATTGCATGGCATGTTTAAAACTGGTTAACTCAAGATTTATAGTATATATCATGTCATCAACACATAAGAAAACAATATGAATTTAATCGTGCTGATTAGTTTTGGTGCAGAGAGTTGGTTCATTTTGGCTTCTGCTGAAACCACTTTTGATCAAGTGTCAATTCTGTTGTACCAATCTCTTGGAGCTTGCTTTAATCCATACAAGGATTTCTTCAACCGATATACTTTGGTTGGCTTCTCTTTGTTAGCACAAGAAGTCACCTATGGATTGCTGCAGAGGTAAGCCCGATACCCATCAATATTTTATGTCATAGGTTGGTTATAAAAGGGTCAAATGGGTGCAATCTCAAGAAAATACCGTCTTAACTCAGAATACTAGACTGATATGCCCAAGAAGGTGAGGTCTGGTTTAACTTTATTCAGTAGGTTGTAGTAGGGGTGAGTAGGAGGAAGACTTCATCGAAGAATGTAGAGGTTTGTCATGAACATCAGGATTTCCAGCAGCCTAAGGAAGAAAAACTTAAACACAAGGTCGTCTTGGATTCAAATTTCAAAGAAACTAAAAGAAATTATAGCAACACTATAATCAAACTTTCATCATAATGAATCCACAATAATTCAAGTGAATCATTCAGCCATGAACTCTTTCAGTATCGGAGGGAAACAAGAGGGAGAAAGAAAGTTGACTTTCATTAAACAAGAAATCTCAGATTACAAAGCATAACTAGAGAACCAGAGTGTTCATTAAAACTTTACAAATCAGGAGCTTTGTTCTACCATTGACCATAACAAAATATCAAAACTCATTATTTATACTCAGAACTACTAGCTTTCTTCATAAGTGTGTTCTGGTCATTGCATTCAAGGCTTGGTGTTTGCATTTTCCTCTGTCAGATTGCACTGGCATTCTCTTGTCAGGCGCAAGATTAGATCAATATGGGATTTACAAGAAAATCCATGACAGGGGAACTTTCGGCTAACTGTTTATCCTCCATGGCCATCTTTTGCATGCTTTCCATTTATGTGGTGAAACAAGGTTTCAACCACCTTCCCCATTTTTATTAACTACTTTCATCGGGATCAGGACGAGGCCTAACACCCATGAATTTCCCAGGTGAGCTCACGACTCCTTTGAGTCAATTCTGGCACCTCGAGGTGACACAGATATTTCTCTACGACCAACTCGGGTGCTTTGTTCTTTTGTGCATCTCCTTTTCATCTGACCCTGGGCTGCGACCATGTGCCTAATTCCCAGGTGCTTCGGGATTTTACGAGTTTGCATTGTGATCCCTGTTGAAATTTCCCAGTCGCGAAAGTGCGATTGTTTGGATCGGGCGAAACGTATCCTTTTGCATCAGATGACCCTGATGAACATAAGAATTTTGGGACCGTGGGTCATCGACATTTCTCACATCAAATTCCCCAAAACGACTTTCTCCATGTTGATCCTGCGCCACGTGTATTTCTGGAATGAACGGTCAAGATCATTTCGGGACTTCGCATGTCGCAAGTCTTCAGGACTCTACCCTCTTACTTTCCAAACTTGCAAAATTATGAAAATATGATCCAACGGTCTAGATATCTCCTTTGATCAATGGTTGTGATCCTTTTGCAATTTCGAATTTCATGAGTTCTGATGACTTTGCTTCTTGACCACTCCATCTCATGAAACCACAAAATGCTAATCTTGTGCCACAAGTCCTTATGAAATGGATGACCTAGGTTATATCACGACTTCACATTTTGTGGGTCCTGACTCCTCAAGACTCTACCCTTTGACTGCTCCATTCTGCGAGTCAACGAAATATTGATTATGTGCCACGTGTCCCCCAGGATTATCGGCTAGGATAACCTCAGGATTTCGAGCCTCTGGCCGGCACTATACTTCATGTAATTGTATGGTCCCAATCACCTGATGGACGTCTATCTACTCTACTGGAAGGGTCCCTATCATCTAAATCTGATCTTACTCGCTCGCTTGATTTGCGTCCACATCAAAACACTTCAAGTGTTGCACTTGGTGCTCATGACTGTGGCCTCTGTAGTTTACTTGAATGACTGGCCAAGGGATTGTGAAAACAAGAGATTAGAGACAGTGATGAAGAGGGGAATGATCATCCTAAGAGAGAACAAGAATTTTTAGGGTCAATACTTCTTAGACAGGATGACAAGGAAAAACAGGTCGATCAAATGGATGAAAGAAAACAGAAGAAAAGCTACAAGTCAAGAGGGAAGCCTACGATCGGGTCTGCAAAAGGAGGAGAGATAGACAAAAATACAGACTTAGGTAGAAACCACAAACCCTTAATATTTTGACAAGTTTATGTGATAACATCAGGCTCCATGGGGGATAGATTCCTCCCTCCGAGGCTCTAAGAACTCTTTTCGCGGATTCAGTGCCTTTGTGTTTGGTTCTGGAGTCTTCTATTAAAAATAAATAAAAAATAAACATAAAACATGAACGGTGTTTACAATGGTGGGGCACCGACTCCGGCTTCAAACAAACAACTTTTTCAGGAAGTGCCCATTTACAGGGACACCAAAAACTTCGTCTCCCTCCAAATTATGCAACATGTAAGTGTTATTTGTGAAGTTTTCAAAGATTTGGAAGGGGCTGATCCAAAGGGATTCAAATTTTCCATGCTCTCCCTTGTCCTATCTGGGCGCATCCCACTTGAGTTCTAGATCTCCCGGCTGGAAATCCTCTTTAATTCCTTTCCTATCAAAGGCCTGCTTGATTTTATGTTGATGATCATGCACTTTTCCCATCACTTTCTCTCTAGTCTGCTGGACTTCAACCAGTTGATGAATTATCTTGATCATGTCATCAGGCTCCCCTTGGCAGTCTTGGAAGAATTTCGCTACAGGCAGGGCAAGCTGAGAAGGAAAAATTGCTTCAGTCCCATATACAAGTTAGAAAGGAGAGATTCCCATGGACCTCTTTGTTGTCACTCTATCAATCCACAGAGCAAATTTGAGCTTTGAATCCCATGCTTTCCTATTGTCCTCTAACAGTATTTTGATGATCTTTATCAGGCTCTTGTTATAGGACTCTGCCAATCCATTTCCTTGCAGATAGTAAGGGGTAGAGTGGATCAATGAAATTCGGAACTGATCACAAAACTTGATCAATGGTTCGGTCCTGAAGGAAGAAGAATTATCAGTAAGGAAGTCTATTTGGGTAACCAAACCTTGCTATAATATCTACAAGAAAACCAATGATCACTTTGTGAGAAGCACTCCTTGTGGGGATAGCTTATATCCATTTGGTAAAGTAATTTGTTTTAGTTAGGATCCACTTGTGTTGACCACTAGAAGGAGGATGAATTTCCCCAATAAAGTCTAGGGCCCACTGTTGAAAGGGTCATGAAGCTAGTACAGGCTTCAATGGCAGGGACTTGAGCTATTGCTTTCCAGAGAATCTCTGGCATTTAATACAATCCTTGACTTTCACATAGACATTAGTGAATAGAGTGGGCCAATAGTACCCAGCCCTGAGAATGTTTTAGGCTATGGTTTTCTAGAAATGATGGCCCCCACATAGGCTGTCATGGAACTCAAATATAATCCTTTGGGCCTCTTGTGGGTCTAGACATCTCAGGAGCACTCCTAGAGGTTCTTTCCAATACAATACCTAGTCAATAAGGAAATACCGAATTTCTTTTATATTTAAATCTCTTGCCTTTCTTTTCCCCATTCCATATGGAGGTCGCAACTCTTGCAGAAAATATATAATGTCTTTATACCAAGTGCATTCTGCCAATAGAGGGTTTTCCTAAGAAATTTTATCAAATATCTCAACGTGTTGATCTTTTGAGAAAGTTTCGATGAAATTGAATCCCAAATATTTACCATTAGATTCATCCAATAACTTGGCTAAACCCTAGCCTTTAACTAGCTTGGTGGGTTTTATTTACAGATCAAATTCAAGGATTCTAGCAATCCACTTGCTCCTTCTTCCATCTATGTCAGGTTGAATGAGAATGTCCTTCACGAAGGCTGAAGGAACATATGCAATGATCTTCGAATGCAAAACATATACTCTGAAATCTTTGAGATCTTTCACCAAGGCATATGCCTTCTTCTCCATGATGTGATATATGATTTTTGCATCTCTTAATTCTCTGCTAAAAAAGGAAATAGGTTGTTCCAACCCTGCATCATTATTTTGTAGTAAAACAGTGGCCATTGTGTCAAATGAAGCAAAAGAGAAGATCAGAAAATCCTTGGAATAATTATGATTGATAAGCACATGTGATTCAGTCAGTGCCTTCTTGATTTGGTTGAAGGATTCTCTGGGATCAGGGGTCCATTTTGTTTCATTTTCATTCCTAAGCATGGCAATGATATGTTTCACCAATTCAACAAAATTTGAAACAAACCTTCTTAGAAAATTAATTTTGCCCAGGAAAGACTAAACCTCCTTCTTGTACCTGGGAAGTGACAAGGCTTGAATAGATTCCACCCTGCTTGGATCGATCTTGACCCCCTCGGCTGATACAATGTGTCCCAACAATTTTCCTTCCTGCATAGAAAATAAATACTTCTTTGGATTTAGGGAGAGACCAAACCTTCTGCATTTCGAGAAGACCCTTCTCAGATGTTGACAATGTTCTTTATCAGATTTGGAGAAGACTGTTATATCATCTAGATATATGACCACAAATTTATCTCTTTCTCCAATGAATGTGATGTCCATGGCTTGTTGGAAGGTTTCTCCTGCATTCATAAATCCAAAGGGAATTTTGGCATACATGAATATGCCCCAAGGAGTGGCAAAGGTTTTATTTTCCCTGTCATCAGGCAGGACAGAGATCTGATTGTAGCCAGAAAAGCCATCAATCATGGAGATCCTGGATGCGCCTGTAAGTCTCTATAGCATGTGTTCCATATTTGGAAAAGGGTAATTTTCCTTCTTAGAGCTCCTGTTCAGATTCCTGAAATGGACACAAAGTCTGATTTCTCCACTCTTCTTTCTCACTGGGACTAGGTTGGCTACCCATTCAGAATATATCAAAGGGACAATGATTTGGGCATCCAAAATTTCTTTACCTCCCTTTCCATAATAGGCAGTAACATAGGATTTAACGATCTTAATTTCTGCCTAAATGGTTTAGCCTCTTCTCTAAATGGGATCTTATGCTCGAGGACATTGGTGTCATATGTCCTGAGGTCTTCATAGGTCCAAGTAAACACATCAGAAAAATATTTTAATAACTTAGTATACTCGACCCTCAACTCCCTTGATAGGCTACTTGATAACTTGACGAACTTCAGATCCTCCTCTGTACCAATATTTCACTCGGCTACATCAGCATCCTCAATTGGACCTTTAAGCTTTACTGCCACATCGTTCCCATCGAACAATCTTTCTAACGAGACTATTCCCTTTGGAATATGATTGCTAGGCAGCTGAACAATATGGTGATTAGAAATCTTATTCAAAAATATTTCGGGGGAAGGGTCACCTTCGACATCATGATCCTAATCAATATGTAATGCAGAGAACTCATCAACTGACTCCAGAAATCTTTTGATTTCAAGATCATCCTCGAACACCTTCCAATGCTTGATATTATCAGGTACATAGGGCCTATATCTAATGTCAACATCATACTTAAGCTTAGGTGGTAGTGGGACCCTAAACTGGCTCGTTGAGACGACCAAAGAATCAACCATGACATTCTCTTCTCTTGGAATAAAGGAAATGTTGAAAGCCGAGAAAAAACTGTCAATTAAGTCCCATACTTTATTTCTATATGATCTCAGTTGAGGGTGTTTGGCCTGATAAATATTTCTGATCTGCTAGACAATCAACTCAACATCCCCAAACACCGATATCTCTTCAATTACCATGTCTTTCACAGCCCTTAAACCCAAAACAAGAGCCTCATACTCTGCTACATTGTTGGTAGCTTCAAATTCTAGTTTGTAGGAAAAAGGTATGGCCTCTTGACAAGATGACACAAAAACTACTCAGACACCAGCACCTTCTCTAGAAGAGGCTCTGTCGAAGAACATCTTCCACACAGAAGTAGTTGGGGTGGTTATTTCATGAGAAGAAATGGGTTGCTTTCTGATTTCAAGAGGATCTTCTGGAGTATCAGTGAGCTACAACAAACTAGATCCTGAATCAATGTCAAGGGAAAAGATAAGGTGATTGGTGGGGTCTTCTTCATCACTAATGATGTAGGCCAATTGAGCTTCTCTGTACAGTGTCCTATGCTCCCCTTCGAACACTGGAATGGTAGCATATGTGAGGTCCATCTACAAGGTTCCCCCAAGTCTTTTTATCCAAGATCTTGACAAGAGCATTCCAAACTTGGGGGGAACATCAGCCACCATGATATCCATGACCACGCTCTTCATGGGCAGCTAAAATAAGGTCATGACTAGATCTTTCACGACCCCAAGACATTTCACCCTCCTCGAATAAAAGGAATATAAATCATGATAATCCTTTTTAATCTCTAATCTGAGTTCTTCCATGACAGTTTTGGGCATGATATTATGAGAGGCCTCTGAATCCATCAAAAAGTTATGCAACACTTTATCATGTATGTTCAGTGATGTATAGAAGGGAGGGGATGAATCATCTCTATCTTCTACCATAGGACCTAAGATGACTACTGGCTTTTCATCTTGAAAATTTACCGAGTTTGTGGAATGGAAATATGGCTCAAACTGCAACATCTTAGAAAGGGATCTCTTGAAATCTTCATGCTTGACTAGCTCTGCAAGGGGCACAGGGATTCTGATCTTTTGAAAGTCATGCTAAAATTTGAAGGAGGAAAGGGGTTTCATAACTTCTCTCACTTCTGGGACAGGGTCTTTGGGTATCGGTGAGGGGTTCTAAGATTTCTTTTCTTTGTTGTTGTTTATTTCATATTTACCAGACTTCTCTGTTCTAGGAGGTTGATCAGGGACGTCAGAATTCCCTTGTTTCTTCTTAGACCTGAGATTGTATTTATTGGGACTACTATTGGCCTTCTCACCCTTACTTATCTCATTTATCTGATTTTTCATAAGGGATTCCTCGTATGTAGATTGAGTCAAATGGGGAAACGGGGAAGTGTCTCCGAGACAATGGATTTCAGGGTCAAGCTCTTCTTCGTCCCCCTCTTCATCAACAACTAGGTTATTTTGGAGAGGTGTTTGGATTTTTTGATCATCCCTATCTTTGTTTCTAGGCTCTCTCGTGAATATTTGAGGGGGATTGTTTGGTCTTCTGAAGCTGGATCTGTTATCATCATTTTGGACATTCTTATAACCTTGCTTCTCTTTGAATTTCATCTTCTCCATATTTGCAGACAAGGACTTCACCATCTTGGTTAATTCATCTACTTGAGGGTGAGATGCAGAAGAAACAAAGGTTGAGGCCTCATCCCTCCCTCTCCCTCTGTCATCTTTAATCTTAAGTCTGTCAAATGCCAATACATTGGATTCTACTTCTAGAGCTACATCTTGCATATGAGTCAAGGAAGTAGCTCTTATTTCTCTCAACAGGAGGCAAAAATCAGGGTCAAAAGCACTAGCATAGGTAATCTTGGAAGAGGCTTCTGTAGGATTTATCTCAGCAGGGATATTATTTTACATCTTGTTGAACCTTTTGGAGAAATCGGGGACTCATTCTCCCTCTTTCCTCTATAGGGACCTAAACTTTGTGATATAATACATAAAGTCTTTTTTACCCCCCCCCATTGCCTCAAGAAGACATCGTCTAAAGCCTCAATCCCCGAAATGGATCCAGAGGTCAACCCTCTAAACCATTTCCTAGCATCACCATCAAGGCTCTGGACAAAGACTCTCATCCAGACATCCTCGTTTTCAATATTAAGGTTGTCTGCATAACTGTAGAAGGAAACAAGGTGTTCTTTAGAAATTATGTCTTCTTCTCCCATGAAATTAGGCATGTATTTTAGGTAATCTCTAGCAGGAAGAGAATTCATTGGCTGAGGTAGGACTAGAGGGGAATATCTTGCAGCCACTATGGCATCAATTATGTTCCTAGGAGGATTGGCACCTGCCATGGGAATGATAGGTGGAGAAGAACTAGGAGGGGAAGGGGTTCAAACAGGGGAGACTGCAACTGAGCTTCCGCGAGGAAAGGGAAATAACAGAGGATTTGGAGAAAAGGTTATAGGGCTTGAAGGAAAAGAGGATTCCCTTTCTGCAAAATCAGTAACTCTAATAGGAGGAGTAATAAAACCTGGAGTGGGAAAATCTTCCGAGGTCTGGGGTCTAGACCAAGGTACAACTTCAGGGGAGAGAGGAGTGACAAGGATTTCTTCCTCCAAATTCAGACTCGAAGGGGAAAACTCAACAGGAACACTCCCAAACTTTAAACTTCAAGAAACTCCAACAGACAGTATAATAGGAGAATGAAAAGAAGATATCAGAGTTTCTAAAGGAGAACAGTGAAAATCATCAGAAATACCTAGTTCAGCAGCAAAAGTACCTTCACGAGGGGCCTTTCCCTTTATGACAATTTTCTCTGGGTCAGCTTCAGGTGTTTCTAAAGGAAGTGGTAGAGTAGACCTCATGTGTCTGCCTCTAGAAGACACAGCTGGAACAGTGGAGTCGCTAGTGGATTCAAATCAATGGAGTTACCATAGTGGAGTCTCCAGGTGCACAGTTGTAATCTTTGATGTACTAAGTTTTGATGCACCTTCAGAACTAGTAAGCTTTGTCGTTCAATCCCAGGGAAAATCTTCAATTTTATCCCCGACAACAGTGCCAGAAATGTTAGCACCAGAAGTCACCTCTGGATTGTTGCAGAGGTAAGCCCAAAACCCATCAGTATTTTATGTCACAGGTTGGTTATAAAAGGTTCAAATGGGCTCAATCTCAAAAAAATATCGTCTTAACTCAGAAGATTGGACTGATATGCAAAAGAAGGCGAGGTATGGTTTAACTTCAGTCAATAGGTTTTAGTAGGGGTAAGTAGGAGGAAGACTTCATCGAAGAATGTAGAGGTCTACCATGAACATCAAGCTTTCCAGCAGCCTAAGGAAGAAAAAATTAAACACAAGGTTGTCTTGGATTCAAATTTTAAAGGAACTGAAAGAAATTATAATAACACTATAATCAAACTTTCATCATAATGCAACCACAATAATTCAAGTGAATCAGTCAACCATGAACTCTTTCAATATTAGAGGGAAACAAGAGGGAGAAAGAAAGCTGACTTTCATTAAACAAGAAATCTCAGATTACAAATCATAACCAAAGAACCAGAGTGTTCATTAAAACTTTACAAATCGGGAGCTTTGCTCTACCATCGACCATAAAAAAATATCAAAACTCATTATTTATACTCATACCTACTGGATTTCTTTAGAAGCATGTTCTGGTAATTGTATTCAAGGATTGGCGTCTGCATTTTCCTCTGTCAGATTGCACTGGAATTCTCTTGTCAGACGCAAGATCATATCAGTATGAGCTTTACAAGAAAATCCATGACATAGGAACTTTCGGCTAACTGTTTGTCCTTCACGACCAGCGTTTCCATGGTTTCCATTTATGTGGTGAAATGAGATTTCAACCACCTTCCCCATTTTTATTAACTACTTTCATCGGGATCAGGGCGAGGCCTGACACCCATGAATGTCCCAGATCAGCTCACGACTCCTTCGAGTCAATTCTGGCACCTCGAGATCATGAAAATATTTTTCTGCGTCCAACTCGACCGCTTTGTTCTTTTGTACAACTCCTTTTCATTTGACCCTAGGCTACGACCGTGTGCCTAATTCCCAAGTGCTTCAGGATTTTGCATTTCGTGAGTTTGCATTGTGATCCCCGTTGAAATTTCCCAGTCGCGAAAGAGTTATTGTTTGGATCGGGCGACACGTATCCCTTTGCATTGGACGACCCTGATGAACATCAGCATTTCAGGACCTTGGGTCGTCGACATTTCTCACTTCAACTTCCCCGAAACGACTTTCTCCATGTTGATCCTGCGCCACATGTCTTTCTGAAATGAATGGTCAAGATCATTTTGGGACTTCGTGTGTCGCGAGTCTTCAGGACTCTACCCTCTTACTTTCCAGACTCACAAAATTGTGAAAAGTTGATCCAATGGTCCAGATCTCTCCTTTGATCAATGGTTGTGATCCTTTCACGATTTCGCATTTCACGAGTTCTGATGAATTTTCTCCTTGACCACTCCATCTCACGAAACCACGAAAATGTTAATCTTGCACCACGCGTCCTTATGAAAATGCTAATCTTGCACCACGCGAAAATGCTAATCTTGCACCACTTTGCCCTTTGACTGCTCCATTCTGCGAGTCAGCAAAATATTGATTATGCGCCATGCGTCCCCCAGGATTATCGGCTAGGATGACCTCGTGATTTCGGGCCTCTGGATGGTGCTATACTTTGTGTAATTGTATGGTCCCGATCACCCGATGGCCATCGATATGCTCTTCTCGAAGTATCTATGTCGTTGAAAGCCGATCTTTCTCGCTCGCTTTATTTGCATCCACATCAAAATGCTTCAAGTGTTTCGCTTGGTTCTCATGAATGTGGCCTGTGTAGTTTACTTGAATGACTGTCCAAGGGCTTGGGAAAATAGGAGGTCAGAGACAGAGATGAACAGGGGACTGATTGGCCTAAGAGAGAACCGGAAGGTTGAGGGCCTATACTTCTTAGACAGGTTGACAAGGAAAAAATGGTTGATCAAACGGATGAAGGAAAACATAAGAAAAGATACAAGTCAAGAGGAAAGCCTATGATTGGGTCTGCAAAAGGAGGAGAGACAGACAAAAATACAATCTTAGGTAGAAACAACAAACCCTTAAGATTTTGACAAGTTTATGTGATAACACTCTTTGAATTCAAATCCAGTTGGTTGATCCACATAGACCTCTTCTTCTAAGACACCATTTAGGAACGTTGCCTTGACATCCATCTGGTATACTTTCCATTTATGTTGAGTTGTTATTGCTAAGAGAGTCCTTACAGTGTCCAACCTTTCTACTGGAGAAAAATTTTCACCATAATCAGTACTTGGTTGTTGTGAGAATCCTTTGGAAACAAGTCTTGCCTTGTGCTTTTCAATCTTCCCCTTTTGATTAAGTTTAGTTGTTTAAACCCAGTTGACACCAATACTTTTCTTGTGTCTAGGAAGATCAACAAGATCTCATGTCTTGTTATTCTCAATGGAGTCAATCTCTTGGTTCATGGCTTGAACCCAATGTGGCTCCTTAGTTGTCTCTTTAAAAGATGTGGGTTGACATGAAATTAATGCAAAAATATTGTGTTGATCAATTTCATCCAACTGCTGATGGATTTCTCTCAAACTTCGAGTTCTCTGATTTGGAAGTTCAGAGGAAGAGTTTATGCTTGAAGTAGAGTTATCCTGAGAACTTTCAGGTTGTCCTTGTACCTGCAGCCTTGGAAGAGAAGGTTGATTGTTTGCTATCCTGAATTCTCTATGTCTTCAGGATGTGACAACAATGGATCTTGATTGTCCATTGGTTGATTTTCATACTCGTTCCAGAACTAATTTTCAAAAAAAATTACATCTCTACTGAGAATCAGTTTCTTTGAGATTGGATTGTAGAGCCTGTAAGCTTTTGATGTTTCACTGTAGCCAGTAAAGATGCATTTCTCACTTCCTTAATCCGGAAGGTATGTGAGCGTATGTTATGCATCCAAATGTCCTGAGATGAGTAACATTTAGCTTTGTCCCACTCCATGCTTCTTGAGGGACCTTCCTCTTCAGAATGGTGGTTGGAGATCTATTCAGGAAATAAGATGAGCATGCTACTGCTTCAACCCAAAATGTATTTGACAGACATTTCTCTTTGAGAAGGCTCCTTGCCATGTTCATTATTGTCTGATTTTTCCTTTCAACCACTCCATTTTGTTGTGGAGTATACCTGGTTGTAGTTTGCATGATGATGCCTTGTGATTTGCAGAAATTTGCAAATTCTTTGGAGTTGTATTCTCCTCCTCCATCTGACCTGAGAGATTTTACATATTTTTCACTTTTTTTTTCAGCGCCAGCTTTGAATTCTTTGAACTTTGTCAAAGTTTCAAACTTGTGTCTGAGAAAATAGATCCAAATTTTCCTGCTAAAGTCATCAATAAACATTAGAAAATAAACACTACCACCTATTGACTCTATTTTCATTGGTCCACATAGGTCAATGTGAACCAACACTAAGTGTTGTTTGGCTTGAGTGGAGGATTGTGGAAAACTAGTTCTCTTATGTTTTCCAAGAATGAAAGACTCACATGGCGGATTTTTCTCTTTGAAGATAGGTAGACCTTTGACCATGGAGTGCTTCTATAGAAGACTTAGACTTTGAAAGGGTAGATGTCCAAATCTTGTATGCCAAACCATAGTTTCATTGGGGGTGGATGCACTTTGTGCATATGATTGGATCAGATTTGCAGTTCTGAGGGTCAAGGGAAACATCATATTCCTGGTCATGTGGATTTCATAAATCATTTTTTTGTTGGGGGTTTTATCATATATCCTACATGATGCTCCTTCAAAACTTAACTTATAGCCATGTTCAATTAGTTTTCCTAGACTTAGCAGATTATGTGTTAGATATGGAACATGATAGATATTATGTATGTCTTTCTTTACATTTTGTTTAGTAAGAATAGGAACAGTTCCTTTTCCTTGAACTTTGACTAAAGAATCATTTCCAAGTGTGATATCAGATGAAATGGAAGAATCAATGCATGAGAGTAAATCTTTATTACCTGTCATGTGATTGTTTCATCCATTGTCCAACAGCCAGAGGTCTTTATGTTGTTCTTCAATCTTGTGGCATGAGATAAACATACCATCTGAGTTTTCTCCTTCATGATTTGAGACATGTGCTCTGCCTGAGCGTTGATATGCTTGCTTATTCCGACATTCAGACTCATAATGCCCAAACTTCTTACAGTAATAGCATTGTATGCATGATTAGTCATTTGATCTTCTCCCTCTACCTCTTTGAGGATGGAATTTTTTATTTTGGTTCTGTTGTCTGTGACCTTGGAAATTTTGATGTTGTCTGTGACCTTCACTTGAGTGATGGTTAATTGGACTTCTCCCTCTTCCTCGGTGACCTCTGCCTCTTCCTCTGCCTCTCCCTCTTCTGAAGGAGAATTGAGTCTTGAAGGAATTTGTTGTTGACTCATCTTCGAGATGTAGTTTGGTATCATGTGTCAATAGAGATCCCATTTATTCATCCGTTGAAAAATTTGACAGATACTTGGATTCAAGGATTGTTGTAACAACCATTTCAAATTTATTTGGTAAACTTTTGAGGACTTTCTCAACAATTCATTGATCAGGGATAGCTTCACCAGTCAATCTGATCTAGTTTACAATTCCCATGACTCTGGTCATAAACTGATCAATGTTTTCAAATTCTGTCATTTTTAAAGTCTCAAAATGTGTCCTCAAGGTCTGCAGTTTGACTATTTTAACCCTGTCATTTCCTTGGTATGTTGATTTAAGGATGTCTCGGGCCTGTTTATAAGTAACAACGCTTGTGATTTTTGAGAAAATTGAGTCATCCAATGAGTTTTGAATCAAGAATTTTTCCTTATTCTCTCTGTTCCTCTATGTTGTCTGAGCAGTTTTTTGTTAGTTGGCCATGGAAGCAAGGTCTGTTGGATCTGGTTCCACATATCCAAGATCCACTGGATCCCAACACTCTTGTGTTGGCAAGAAGGATCTCATTCTAAGAGACCAAAAATCATAATTCTTTCCAAGAAGAATCGGTCCTTGAGTTGGTCCTAAATTGCTCGAGCTGTCCATCTTTGAAGAAAAAAAAAATTAAACAACAAGAAATTGTTTAACGATTTGTGTGCTTACTTGTTTCCTGCACATAAAACTAGGTCTGTGAAGTTCTCTCAGTGACTTTGGACCGAAAAACACGAGGATGACCACTGCTTTGGCAACTGTAGGCCCTCCAATGACAGAATTGGGCTTTTTGAGTTTACTCGAGAGTCAAAAAAATGAAGTTTAGCTTCTCATGTGACTGTGGGGTGAGAACCAGGCGCTCCGGGTCTTCAGGCTTCATGCGTTTCGATGCTAAAGGACTCAATTCCTCCGAATAGCTGAATAATGGTCTTATTCCAAAGATCAACGGTCCTCATTGAGTTGAGATCAACGGTCCTCATTGAGTTGAGATCAACAATCCTCAATTACTTCGGGGCTTCAAGTGATATTCCTTTCTAGCCTGTTGCAAGGATCAACAATCCTCTTTGATTTGAGATCAACGGTCCACAAGTACTTCGGGAATTCCGGTGATAGTCCTTTCTTACCTGCTGCTACAAAGATCAACGGTCCTTAGGTCTTAGCAAATGAATGACCAAGATCTCCTTCTAAACTCCGGCGTTCGGGAGTTTTTGTTTGCTAATACTGCAATCCTCCGGAGTGTCGAATCTCCGAAGTACAAGATCTGCCTCCACGTGGCCTGTTGATTTGGACGGTCAAAATTTACTTCAGAACTTCGGGCTTTAGGTGTTCCGAAGTGCACAACACTTCAAACCTCTGAAGTGTTAATCTTTTGAAGTGACAGATCGATCGACGCGTGTCCACAGCCTTCAAGGGCTCATATTTACTTCAGGACTTCGGGTAGATCTTGCTCCGCAAGACCTTCCAGAGTGCTAAGTCTCTGAAGTGAGGGATCTAGTGCTGCGTGTCCTTGTTGATGGACAGTCCAGATGAACTCTGGGCTTCGGGCCTTCGAGAGTTCTGGCTTCTCGTATTCTTCTTTCTTCTAAAGTGATTATCGTCGAAGTGCAAAATATCCTGCCATGTGTCCACTTCGATCGACGGTCTGGATCTACTTTGGCTATTCAGAGATTCAGGAGAGATTTACTCCTCAGCCTGTGTTGGCTTCCTCCCGAAGTATGAGATCACCAAACGCATGTCACTTGCTTGAAGATCAACGACCACGAGTGATTGCAAAGACTCAACTCGCTCACTCTTTAATCTCTTTGTTGATCTCCGCAAAGAGAAGATGTTTGTCCGTAGTGGGATCAATATCCGTCGTTGATCTATTGATCTGACAATATCAACGATCTTGAGTGATTGCGGGCTCACAACTTGCTCGAKCTTTAATTTCCTCTTCGATCCCCGCAATGCCTCCTCACCGTTGATCTCTCTCTGATGAGATCTGATGGTTGTGGCTTAATCTTTGCTTGATCTGATGAATGAGCTTTCTCACGCTTAGATCTTACGGCTAAGAAAAAAAAATCTCCTTTCCTGCTGGCTCGTCGTCCTTTTTGAGCTTGATTAAAGGCTCATATATATTCACAGAGTYGATCTTGCGGTTGTTGAGCTTGTCTTTTGCTGTATCTGCAAAGACTTTCTCCTGAAGAAAGAAATTTGTGAATCTTTTACGAATTCTTAAAATGCTCACAAATCTTTAATTGTTTCTACCTTCTGCAGCTCTGCTTCACGAATMTTTAAATGCTCACGACTCTTTAATTATTTTTTCTCTACTTTCTGCAGTTCTTCTTCCTTGCGCTTGYTGTCTGCAACGAACTTTTGAGCGGACTGGTAGACTGTGGACTGTTCTCCAATCTCTGTGAAGAATCTTGCATCTTGTGCTCTCGTAGACARTCTAAGCTCCACGCTTCATAGGATCGGGTTTCTCTCCCGACTATGTGAAGAGACTTATGTCTGAAGCTATGATACCATGACAAAATGTGAAGCAGAGAATATAGAAATGGAAAACAAGAAGATGAGCAGAACGCAATAGTGTTGAGTATATTATTGAGTACATGCAAAAAGAGAAAAGAGTTGAGCTAAATAGGCTCAAGCAAATCAAGAACATCAAGAAACGATTATACAGCTGGCCAGGACAGCTGGCAGTGTACAGTCAGACTATTGAGGTTACATATATATTTAACAAGTCCAAGAATATTCTATCCTATCTGTTTTCAATTCATGAATCACTATTCATTGATTCGTCCAAGGGCATTAATCGCTAGTGGGTTTGGTTCCAATTTCCATTAGCTATGTATAATTGGGTATTGGATGAACGAGAATTCATTGCCTACACTTGCTATCCATGCCCAGGGCCTATCATTGGTCTATCAATCTCTACACCACACCTTGGATTGGTTTGGTTTGTCATTAGCTTTGTCTTTGTAACTAGCTTTGTTTGTTTTCCTTTCACCTTTGCCTTTGAACTAATGCCCATCGATCGTCTGGTCTTGGTTGTGGGTGAGGAGAGTAGTAGAAGGAAGAACGTAGTATATGGGAAAACGGAGCTTCGGTCATTTCCTGTTGGACGATCCGGGCCTACAACTTCCTAGGGATTGGGTGGAAATAATATCCACCATGTAGGGAAATGGGAAAATTGAGCTTGTTTTTTTATAAATCTCGCTAAGAAACTCCATGTTGGGCCAGGGGGTCCATAATAATATTTCTATTTCTTTCAGGATGGTTCGTTTGCTTAGGGTCCTGGGATTCTGGTGAAATAACTTGTTTATGCCTAAGCCTAAGCTTTGAGCCACGCCTTTCTAGAATCTGACTTATATTGAAATCAGGGTTGATTCAGAGACTGCCTCTCCATTGCATCCCCTATATTGAGCTCTATTTCTATTTTGGGCCCTGTCGATCTGTCTAAGAACTACCTTGGGTTCATCTCACCTGGGCTGGATAACGAAAAACGGGGACAAACATGGGAAGGAAAAGGCGCAAGATGAAAGAACTCATTAACATGTTCCCATATCAAGTGACAGTAACCCAAAAGAGCATATAGGAATCCATTCCTCCAAGAATACCAATGGATCCCTCTTTGTACTTTGGACCCGACAACTAGCATGATATGCTATTTTGTTCTATAATACCAATGGATCCCTCTTTGTACTTTGGACCCGACAACTAGCATGATATGCTATTTTGGTCTATAAATATAAATGTATAAGGATTTCGTAAGTTCACTCCTCTCGAATGGACCTTACGGATTTCAGACGAATGAAACCACCCTAGGTGGGCCGCTTACTTACAAGGGTTTCTACACCCACATTGATAGGTGGAATCTTATATTATATTTCGCCAACCGCCGAATGACTGTCTAATTCGTGGTGAATTGGCTCACCCGTCCCGGTCGATGGGCCTGATCATTTAAGGTGGGGGATAATCTTCCCTTCCCGCGCAGCCATTTCGAATCGTGACTGATGCCTAGGTTAGTAATTGCAGTATCGATGCAGGAAGCGTATATAAACGGGATTGCTTGCTATAGTAATTGCTTGATTCTGTTGGGTAACGAATGCAGGGCTTAGACTGTCTGTCTTTTGAGTTGCTCTGGGAAATCTAAGCAATCAGTGGAGTAGCTTTGGTAAGTAGAATGTCAGTACGAATTCCTGAATGCCTGGTGGTATGAGGGAGGCGGGATGGAAATAAAGTAGGGCCTGAAAGCGAGCGCCACCGCCCTCTCCCTCCTTTTGTTATTCCGGGAGAGCGACCTTTCCCTGTTACGGCTAAAAGGTTTTTGGAGTTGGAGCCGAATGTCGAGATATGGCCTATGATGATTGGAGATGAGATAAATGCGAGAATGGGACAAAGACTTCGAGACCCGCACCTTTGAATTAGAAATTCCACCTTCGTAATGCTTTTCGGTCCAATGATAAGGCGGGATTGACATTGGCTTTTACTTGGGCTAATAAGGGGGCGGAGGAATCCCTATTTCAAAGGTGAGGAGTCCGGACCTATACCTATCAAGGAAACCTTTCGGATCTTCAATAACGTCCCTCCTGTGCTTATACCTATTTTTTCTTTCTCCAGGGCGAGTGGAACCTCCGATCGATCTGGTGAACCGATCAATTGTATTTCCCTATCTGGCCTGTAGTTGCAGGGTTACCCTGATGGCCTGACCGAGAGAGTGGATCTATTGGATTTTCCACTCGGAAAGCATGATCTGGAGACTTCGCTCCAGTCATTTTCCATGCGTCTGATTTTGCATGCGTGAAAAAGTTAGTAAGGAGCCATGCCTCTTTACCTTCCGCTCCTATCACGATTTTGACTTCGAAGGCTGTGAACCTTTGAAAATCCATTGGATTTAGAATTTTTTTATATATGTAATTATGCTTTCTTATTTACATAATTATGCTCTCCTCATCCATGATATGGATGAGCCATTCTTCCTCACCCCACTTCATTGCTTTGGTCGAGACGAGATAAACGCTCTCCTCATGTCTGGCGAGCCAAACCCTGAATAATCTCTTAATTTGTTTGGCCCAATAAGTATAAGTAACTGATTGATAAAAGAATCAATCAATCAGATACAAAATCAATCAGATACAAATTGACAAGGTCATTCCTTCTCCAATGCTCCTATTATATATGTAATTATGCATTCATGAATTATATATGTAATTATGTATTTCTACCCTCATTACGCTTTAGCAAACAATGTTGCTATTATATATGTAATTCATGACTGGAATAAATGAAAAAGAAATCAGGAATGGAGGTATACTCTACTGGAACTACTATGCCATACAAAAGGTATGGAATCGTAATGGGTATATTCCTTAGATACTAGAGGTAGGCGGGTCGGTTCCCTCTGCCCCTGTTTCTACCTATGCCTTTCCCTCTTGAACGAAAGGAACTGGAATTGGACAAGTTGGTGGTGAAACACTTTAGGATCCATACGCGTGGGGCTTTAAACCCATGCCTCATTCCTGAACCCTTATAGAAACAATTGGTAATGTTGTAACATCGCTTCTATCAAAATTGACAAATGACAAAACATAGTTGTGATGTACTTGACTCCTTGGAACACATGCTAATACTGGAACTTGACCTCTACTATTATCTATCGATTCTTAGTAAACTAGAAATGGCTCCTCCACATATGGTTACGCACCTAGTTCCTCTAGATATGGATATGAATTTGGACCAAGTGATGGCTCTCGAATTGGGAGTAGTAAAGAATAGCTAGTATGATCGGGTGTTAATCTTGAGCAGGGGTTCCGCCCTTTACCTTGTGATTGTGATATGCTCAAAGGCCCAACCCAATGTGTAAAGAAGTGAAAAAAGGGCAGCGATCCCTAGACCCACAATCCGAGGCCAATAATAAGAGTCTACCAACAAGAATAACAAATTGTGTAGCGTGTGTATACTATTCTAGATAGACAAGGCATAGTTCATGATCCGAGAGATTGCAACGTGAGGACAGAGAAAGAGTTGGAAAGGAAAGAGGCAGGGGGCGTGGAACCCAGATAAAGTTCCTAGGGCCCTGTTGACGGGCGAAAATGACCGTCCGTCAATTAAGAGAGTGGAACCGGTCCGGGGTTGTCTAATAACCCAAGCCGTTTGGAATGGACCACTCTGACGGGTTTAACGGCTCCGTTGGCCGCCCTAAGGTCTCCTAAGGAAGCCGAAGAGGAAAGCTGATCTAAGTTAAGTGATCTAAATAAGCAAAACTAACTATAAACTACTCTAACTATTATAT